>LR753356.1:891651-1070532 GCA_902729485.2 Mus minutoides | reverse complement strand
AATCAGCTTGCTTTTATCATTGACACTGAACACAGTTTTCTTTTCCACAGTCTTTTTTCTTGATGTTTGTAACTGTTCTAACTAGTCATCCTCAAAAGTCCTTACTTTACCATATCTATTCCTAACCACCTTTTTTACCTTTTTCTAAAATTATAAGAGGAAACTGCCATGCAATTTAATCCTTCTCAGTCCTTTATGATCATTTAATTATTTTGTGTGTGCGCATTATTTGTTGTTTTAGAGACAGGGTCTTGCTATTAGCCCAGGCTTGCCTTGAGTTTCCCACGGAACCCAAATTAGCCTCAAACTTGCAGGTCTTGAATACCCAGCTGTGCATTTAGAGCATTCTGAAAAACTGTCTTGAACAGATCACACAAAGAGAAAGCAGTCTGAAGACTACAGATCCGAGAGCTATCTACAGAGAGATGTCTAGGAAGCCATCTTGAGCAGAACATAGGCCACCAGCTTGGACCCATGATTTGGGTCCAAGTCATTTGTTTCCCTGCTCTCAAACACCCCTTCTCTCAGAATCCCTCTCTAAGCCCAGGTTGGTCCTTGGCAGTCTTGCATGGAGGAAGCTCCGGGCTCTAAATATAGAACTACACCAAGAAGAGATTAGGGGATAGACAGAGAGGGAAAAAAGAGAAAAAGAAATGTAAGTAGAAAATGTCATGTAAATAACTGGAATTCAAAGGATAAGGCATAATGGAAGAAAACTTAGTAGTAGATCTTATGATCCTTTTTCTGTTTCAGCCCTGTCTGCACAAGTAAAGTTTTTACTTATATTTCTTATATACATGTCTCATAAATTTTCCTTCCTTTAAATTGGTCTCATCCCTAACCATGATTAATTAGTTTTAATTGTCAACCTAATACAATCTGATCACTTGAGAAGGGAGTCTCAATGAAGGATATCTAGTTCAAATTAGCCTGTGGATATCCCTGTGGGAGATTATCTTGACTATGATAATTGAGGTGGGCAGACTTGCCTACTATGTGTGGCACATTCTCTGGGTATAGGGCTCTGGATTGTGTAAGAGTGGAAAAAGCAATCTAAGCCCCAGTATACATACATTAATTCATTGCTCTTAGAATATAGATCTTGACTATAGATGTAATATGATAAGCTGCTTCAAGTTTTTGCCATATTGGGGGGGGGGACAAATTTAAAGCAAGCTTTAATAAATACTAAATGCTGACCAAGAAATGTACTTTGGTCAGTACTATTCTCTGGAAATTTCTAGCTGGAATGGCCAAGTTCCTCCATCTTAAAGTCCCCACATTTATGAACTGTAATACTTTCTCCCTTAAGTTGCACTTGTCAGGATATTTTATTATGGTAGCAAAAAAGAAATAAAGACAATTTCTATGATGTTTGGTTTCAGTTGTCAACTTGACACAACCTAGAGTCACCTGAGAAGGGTTCTGAGAATGTCAGTGAATGAGGAATTGTTGTAATGGCATTGGTTGATAAGAGAAGACCTGCCCACTGTGAATGGCACAATTCCCTAGGCAGAGATTTCTGAATTGTATAAAACAGAGAGGACAGGCTGAATACTAGCTTGTTGACTGACTTACTGTTTTCTGCTCTTAAAAACATATATTTGTTCATTTATTTAGTGTATACACATATGCACTACAGCTTGTAAATGTGTGTGTACAGAGGACAGCTAGTGGGAATTGATTCTTTCCTTCTACCACATGAATCTTTAGGGATTAAACTCTGGCAATCAGGTTTGATGGGAAGTTCCTTTACCAGCGGAGCCATCTCACCTGTCATGACCATGATCTTGACAGTGGATGTGATGTGACAGGCTGCTTCAAATTCCTGCCACTTTGACTTCCATTCAGTGATGGACTGTAACCTGAAATTGTTAGTCAAATAAACGTTGTCCTCCTTAGATTGCATTTTTCCTGGTATTTTATCACAGCAATGGAAAGTAAACTAAAATATTAACACTTTATTCCCATCTTAATAAATATCATCAATCATCATCTAGTCAATCATGATAGAACTTTGAGGTCACTTTTTACACCCTGTTTCCATTCATTTCATCTAGTTTAGCATGAACCAATTCTTTTATACCTATGTATTTGTCCTTGCATTTTCTCTATCCAGGTCATCATCAATTTTCACATATACTCTAAAATAGCTTCCTCTATATTCTTCCTATTTTCACACTTACCATCCCATAAACCTTTCTCCATAAGAGATTTAAACAAAAAATTTAAACAGAAAAGATTTAAGCAGGAATGAATTAGTTACAGATATGATTAAGTGGTTTTGTATTAAAGGGTTGATCCTTGTTAACAGTTTTCAGAATTTTACAGCAGGCCAGGGGGCGGCTCAAAGAGCACACAGGTGTCTGAGACTAGTCCAGAGCTCTAGAAGAACATTTTTAATAATCTGATTCCAAGTGACATTTTCTCAGTGATGAAAGCACATGGGTTTTCATTTATTCTGTTAGTTACAAAACTTCTGCTCCTAGATGGTACTGTAAGGCTTGTGATAATCTGTTTCTGTTGTTTGTGACTATTCACAACATGTTCTAGTAACTAAATGAATAAAGCTAATGATGAGAATGATTTTACCTTAAATAGAAACTATCAATGAAAAGATAGAAAAAATATATATTTCTCTATAATGCTATATATACATACATATATCACTAACTATATAGTTATTAATTTTAAATGTAATACATATGTATATATAAATTAGAAAATCTACAGTCCAAAAGTACAATAACTGAAACATTAAGCAAGCAAGAGAAATCAATAGATCTGAAGATTGCTTATAACTGAGATTATATTTTGAGGGTCGAAATAAATAAAAGCAAAACTACATAGAGACTCAGATAACTGTAAAATTCCAGCCAGCATCTCAATAGGAGATACTTCAATAAAGAAAAGGGCTGAAAGAATATTTGAATAAAAGATAATACTTTCTGGAGCTGGAGAGATGGCTCAGTGGTTAAGAGCACTATCTGCTCTTCAGAGGTTCTGAGTTCAATTCTCAGCAACCAATGGTGGCTCACAACCATCTGTAATGGGATCTGATGCCCTCTTCTAGTATGTTTGAAGACAGCAACAGTGTACCCACATATATATAATAAATAAATCTTTTAAAAATTGACAACACTTCCTATTTGATAAAATATATGAACTTACACATTCATGAAACTTCACAAGGTTCATGTAGAACCTAAAAGAGTTTAGACATATAATGAGCTATCAAATGATGAACTTAAAGAGTAGAAAAGAAAAAAATGATTCACCATATACAAGAGAGCCTCAGAAAGATTAATAGCTTTTTCTTAATTTACATAATGGCTTATTTCTTATCAGAAATCATAGTGGCACAAGGCAGTGAGTTGACACACACATACATATATAATATATACATATATTTTAATCTTACATTTTCTATATATATTAAAAATTTTAATTTATATACTTATTTATATATTTATATTAAATATAAACACACACACACACACACACACACACACACACACACACACATATATATATATATATATATATATATATATATATATATATGACATTTTTCTTCAACAAATAGAGGATAATGACCAGAGAGATGGTAGACAAATGCCAGACAAGTGTGAGGACTGGAATTCAGATACCCAGAACCTGCATAAAAGCCTTGCAGATATCATAGCCTCCTGCATTTAAGAAGCAGAGGGTGGGGAGAGGGAGGGAGGATCTGCAGGGCAAGCTGATTAGCTAGACTACCTGGAAATGGTGAGCTTTGAGTTCAACAAAAACTCTGCCGAAATACATTAAGTGAAGAGTGACTGAGGAAGAAATCTGATGCCTTCTGGCTTCCATATGCACACACATACAAGATCACACATTTGCACCCTTCACTTATGAACAGGCATATGTACTTACATACGTACCACATACAAGCAAAAAGAAAGTGATAGCTCATGTGGTATCAAACACCTAATATATCTATATCTATATCTTTTAGTCATGGGTATATGTGTGCTGGCAAGTGGGTATGTGCATGTGAGTGGAGGTGCCCTTGGAGTCCAGAGGCATTGGATCCCTGGAAGCTATAGTTACAGGTGTTTATGACCTATCTAACATAGGTGCTGGCAACCAAACTCAGGTTCTCTGGAAGAACAATAAATTCCATTAACTACTAAGCCATTTCTCCAGCCCCAAATCTAAAAGTTCTTAAATAGAAAAGCATACCTTTTTTCTGCTCACAGTGCTATAAACTACCAACAATAACAAAAACAAAAAACTTAGGAAATATACAGATCATGAAAATTGAGCAGATTATATTGATTAAAACTTAAGAAAGAGATGAAAAGATTTATTGAAAGGATGAAAATTAAAATATCTTCTCCAAAATTCTGTGCAGTTCATCAGAAGCAGTACAAAGAGTGGAGTATAATTTATAAAGGCCAGTACTACGTTAAGAATTTCAACTAATCAGTGAATCATAAGAAGTTAGAAAAATGAAAAAAAGCAAAAGGAAAGAAACAGTAAGTAGCAGAGCAGATATAGATAAAATGCAGGCTGAAAAAGACAAAAGAGCAATAAAAAAAAGTTGGCTTTTCAGAGGGGAAAAATTGCAAGTCATTGCCTAGACTAAGAGAAAGTGGCTACAAGTAAGTCAGATCAGAAACAGAAAGGAGGACATCACAGTTGACAGTACAGAAACACAAAGAATCACTAGACGTTATGATGAAAAAAACTACACTAACAAATTTGATAGCTTGGAAGAAATATAAATTCCTGAACACAAGTGCCTCATGGAGACTGACTGGTTGGTTCATGAAGAAATAGACAACCTGAACAGGTTTGGTAAGCTATGATAAGATTGAATCCGTAAGCAGCAGACCTCTAAAGAAAAGTTCAGTCTCAGATGGCTTCACTGCTGAGGTCTATTAAACATTTAAAGAATGACCAATTCTCATGAAGGGATTCCACAACCCCTCAAAGAAACTTAAGAGAAAGGAATCTCAAAATTCATTTGATAAGGTCAACATTTCGCTGATACCAAAATTGAACAAGGACAGAAAGAAATCCCCGATAAACAGAAATGTAAACATTCTCATAATTACTAGGGAAGAGAAACCCTTTTAAAGGACACATGAAACATCTTTTTAAATTTTATTTTATCTTTACTTCATTTTTTACACTCCATATTCCATTCCCCACTCCTCATCCCCCCTCCGACTGCTCCATGTCCCACACCTCCTTTCCACCCCACCCTGTCTCCATGTGGATGCCCCCACGCCCCACCCCACCTGATCTCTAAACTCCCTGGGGCTTCCAGTCTCTTCACTTGATCTTAGCCAAAAGGCCGAGAAGCGATGCTTCCAGTCTCTTGAGGGTTAGGTGCATCATCTCTGAATGAACACAGACCTGGCAGTCCTCTACTGTATATGTGTTGGGGGGCTTCATATCAGCTGGTATATGCTGTCTGTTTGGTGGTCCAGTGTTTGAAAGATCTCGGGGGTCCAGATTAATTAAGACTTCTGGTCCTCCTACAGGGTCACCCTTCTCCTCAGCTTCTTTCAGCCTTCCCTAATTCAACAACAGGGGTCAGCTGCTTCTATCCATTGATTGGGTGCAAATATCTGCATCTGACTCTTTCAGCTGCTTGTTGGGTCTTTTAGAGGGCAGTCATGATAGATCCCTTTTTGTGAGCACTCCATAGCCTCAGTAATAGTGTCAGGACTTGGGGCCTCCCCTTGAGCTGGGCCTGTCGCTGGACCTTCTTTTCCTCAGGTTCCTCTCCATGCCATCCCTGTAATTCTTTCAGACAGGAACAATTACGGGCTAAAGATGTGACTGTGGGATGGCAACCCCATTCCTCACTTGATGTCCTGTCTTCCTGCTGGAGGTGGGCTCTATAAGTTCCCTCTCCCTACTGTAGGGCATTTCACCTAAGGTCCGTCCCTTTGAGTCCTGAGAGTCTCTCACCTCCCAGATCTCTGGTGCATTTTGGGGGGCAGTCCCCTCAAACTCCTGTTTCCTGATGTTGCCTGTTTACATTCTTTCTGCAGGCCCTCAGGGCTTCAGTCCTTTTTCCTCACCCAATAACAGATCAGGTTCCCCTCTCCCCCCAACTTTCCCCACCCCTCCACTTTCCCTCCCAGGCCCCTCCCTCCCCACTTGTGATTGCTTTCTTCTCTCTCCCAAGTAGGACTGAGGCATCCTCACTTGGACACTTCAGCTTGTTGAGCTTTTTGAGTTCTGGGGACTGTATCTTGTGTATTCTGTATTATTATTATTGTTATTATTGGCTACTATCCACTTGTTAGTCAGTACATACCATGCATGTCCTTTTGGATTTGAGTTACCTCACTTAGGATGATATTTAACTTTTTTAAAGAGCAAAGTAACAAAATTTGAATGAGAAACATGGTGATGCTGTAGGTAAGCGTGGATTTGATTTTCCTTTAAGTGTTTCTTAATTTTGAACATTAATTTACTAGGTAGTGGTAAGCTCAGTGCAGGCCGGCTGTTTCTGAAGCCATGATCATCCCTTTGAAGTGCATCTGTTTCCCCTCCACAGCCAGACATTGCAACAAGATGAGAAGGAACTACTTGTGTCTCTGACAGCATAATTGAAGTTTCTCAGCAATCTGGTTTTAGCTGTTCAGTGGTACCTGAGAGTGCTGTTGCATTGGACTGAGTTTGAAAGGGTCTGACCTGACCCTTTTTGTGTATCTAGACCTTTCCATGTATCCAAAAAGGTCTGAGGAAGATTTTCCAAATACTTTTTTTTTTTCTAATATGCCTTGCCCCTATGTAGCCTGAGATAACGTTCACTTCCCGAGCACTGCAGTCTTTTATTTATACACAGTGTTTGACATGATAGACAGCTAACAAGTGTTTCAGTGATAGATAAGAATGCTAAGAAGAAAAAGTGAAGATCTATGTCTTCCAGGGGTGTTTGTCTCTAGAAGTCTGAGAAAATGAAGGAAAGTACACCTGAGATCAGGAATTCTTATCTAGGAAAACAAAAACTAAACTCAAACTGTGATGTGGAAGTCCTTTGGTGCATAATTTACATAGCTGCATTAGGAAGTATTCTCTCCTAAGATTTTTGGGAGAACATAAGAGTTCTTTTGTACTCTATCTTAGCTAGGGTTTCATATCCCTAGGAAGATTCTATTATGGCTTGAAAGGAGACCCTCTCTCTTATCCTAGACTAATCCAGCCACCTTAATGTGCATGATGAAGTCCTACAGTTCTAAGGTTTCCCATGCAGACATGGTTTCTATAGTTCTTTTTCCATGTGACACCTGTTTACTCACAGCTATGTAGTCAGACGTAATCCTTGTAGGTTTTGTGCTTATAGTCGCACAAAGTCAAGATTAAGATATCTGGGTGCTGGGAAGAATCCATTTTCTAAGCTCATTCTTGTTGGCAGAATTCTTCTTGTGGTTATAGACTGAGATGAACCAGCAGTCACTTGGACACCTGGAGGTCACCTACATTTCTTCATATGTGGCCCTGTCCATCTCACATTGTCTTGTGCTTCAGATCTCTGAGTCTTTCTTCTCAACAGCAGAAAAAAATCTTCTGTTTTAAAGAGCACATTGGTATGATAGGCCTCCCTGGCTCATCTTCCTGTTTTAAAGGTGACTTTGTCATGTGACAGCCTGCTCATGAGTGTAACATCCATCACACCTGATAACCTAGGGTTAGAGTTTTGTCTGCAATATCTGTATTCTGTTTCAACTCACTGTTTTCCCCCAGATCTATAGATTTTGAGGTAATCTAATGTCTGACATAATATTTCAGTTAGTAAGTAAATACCTACATTTTAGTGACCAAATTAATATTGGGAGTTACATACAAGAATGATGATCTTCCTTATGTTCAAGTATTTGACATAGAAAAACATGTATATAGCATGATTTTAATAAATGTTTAGAGGAGTAGATTAAAAACTAATAATTATTTATTATGCAATTATTTAATTGTGGCTACTGTTCTGATGCTTATATAGAGTAATATGTTTAGAATCTTTCATTTGCATTTTCTAATTTTAATAAATTAACAAAATTTATTAAAGATTTTTCTGGGTATTGTTTGTTTATTTGATTTGGTTTGGTTTTTCAAGACAGCATTTCTTCTGTCCTGGAGCTCACTCTACAAACCAGGCTGGCCTCAAACTCAGAGATCCACCTGCCTCTGCCTCCCAGATGCTGGGATTAATAGTATGCATCACCACTGCCTGGTTAAAAGCAAAATTCTACTGTTTATTCACATAAGTGTCTTCTCTACCTTTTTCTGACATAAAAAATGTGAACTTGAATAGGTGATGAATTATGGATTCAGGTCTTGGCCCTACCATTAATTAGGGAGGAAGGTGTGTGTGTGTGTGTGTGTGTGTGTGTGTGTGTGTGTGTGTTTTATGGGGTAAGACACATTAGATTAGATAATCATTTACATTTTAATATACTGTGTAACTATTTCAGAATACAAGTGAGATGGTGAAGCATTCTATGTTATAAATTTTGCATATATCTCATAGAAGCTTTCTTATTTAAAAGAAAAATATACTTGAAGTTAGACATCAGAAGTATTAACTATTTCTTACTGTGCAGATTCAAACAGATACCAACAATAGTTTCCATGATAAATTTATCTTTGGAATTGAAATGCCATTACTTTGGGATTATCTAGTGCCAAATTATTTCCTTCCTGCTTGAATGTTTTCCTTTTTACATCCTTATTAAACCTGTAGTTTTCTCTAATGGATGTTGTTTCAGTATAATGACATTTACTCCACCCTTATTGACAATCTGCTGAAAAAGTAGATTAGCAGATATCTAACAGAGAGCTTGTCAGTATAATGATGTCAAAGTAGATTAGCAGATATCTAATAGAGAGCTTGTCAGTATAATGATGTCATTGTTATCAGGCAAAGTAATGTAATTCTCTTCTTAGTTTAGTTGTGAATGGTCATCGTGAGAGGTCATTCCCATTTGAGATGACTCATGTGGGTTTCTGGAATATGGCACTGTGCATTAAAGGAGGCCATTTTAAGTAGTATAGTCATCACTCATCGTCTGGCTACATTACCTTTATAAAAACAACTGGAGAATCTGAGGCCATTCAGCCCTGAAGAAACTTGCTCAAGAAATTGTTAGGAACAGAGTTTGGCTAAGAATAATCAAGATCTCCTGTCTCTCAAATTTGAGGGTATTATTATTATTATTATTATTATTATTATTATTATTATTATAGTTCAGGTCTTAACAACTGAGAAAAGGACCTAACTATGAGGCTTCCCCTATCCCCCTGAAGATGGCCATGTCTTTAATTCTGAGTTACAGTTTGGAAGTAGGATTAGGGAGGAGCTCCTGTTTTAGGAGATCCAGTGCCTCTTTTGGTGTCTGAGGGTACCACACACATGGTTTATAAACATACAGGAAGGGAAAACACTCATACTCATAGCATTTAAAAACTAGAGTATTTATTTTAAAAAGTCATCTGCTACTATTATGAACTAACTCATTCATCTTTGTAATCTTTGTACTATAGGAATGAGCAATCAATGCGTGAGGTTCTGGATATTTAGCGATTGGGACTTTAAGATTTTTTGGTTGTTTAAGATACAATCAATTTAAGAGCCAATTTTTCTCAGAATATCTTGATTTTCTACTTAAAAGACAGATATGAGGGAAACAGAAACTTTGAGGAATGTTTTTATAAATGTGGTAATAAAGGTTAGGCTCAGAATGTCACTGACAGCCTGTATTTTCATTCTTACATACTTGCTTTAGTATATGTTGACCTTTTATTCTTGCTTCATTCAACTGGGAAGTATCAGAAATCTTTCTCTAGAAGTATCTTACAGGAAATATCAGAGGCTGGACTTGAGAAAGGGAACATGATTAGAAATGTTGGGGATGGAGAGACGTGAGGTAAGAGACAGGAAGAAAATGCAACCAAAAACATAGGTTGAGAAAAGGTATATTTTCATCCCCTTGGTGTCTGCTGGTTTTGAACTTTGTCATCATGAACAAGATCTTTAATCTTTGTGGGCTTGTTATCTGATCTCTAAAATAAAAATCATGTAATTCTTTCCAAGATTATGAAGATTGCATAAGTCAAAGTATTTTTAAAATGTTATTATGTTATAGTCTTCAAACCAATTAGTTTGCCTTTGAGGAAATAACATTTTTGCTATAATAAAAAAGGTAATCTGTGAAATTCCTAATGATTTCTAAGTGCTCTTTAGAGTTTTTGTTCTCTTTTCATCTTCCCTTCCTACCCCAACACACCCCATCTCAGAGCTTGCTTCTCTCCTCTCATATTATCTCTTGCCTCCATAAGGAAATGAAAAAGGCTGTCTATACAGAAAGCTCTTCTGGATTTGGAGTAAGGTACAAAAGGAAAGAACTCCCCCTGTTTAAACTCTTTGTAACACCATAGATTAAAGACTCGAATGTTGTATCATGATTGCTACTATTTATTGACTGGTTTACATAAAGTAAGTTTAATTTTTTTTTTTTTTTTTTGGTTTTTCGAGACAGGGTTTCTCTGTATAGCCCTGGCTGTCCTGGAACTCACTTTGTAGACCAGGCTGGCCTCGAACTCAGAAATCCGCCTGCCTCTGCCTCCCAAGTGCTGGGATTAAAGGCGTGCGCCACCACGCCCGGCCTGTAAGTTTAATTTTTAAATAAAACTTAAGTGCTATATTTCTTTCTTAAGATGATGCTTGTGATAGGTTGAATGAGAATGGTCTCCATAGGCTCTTGTATTTGAGTACTTGGGCCTCACTGATGGAACTGTTTGGGAAGGATTTGGAGGTGGGGCCTTATTAGAGGAGGTATGTCACTATGGGTAGGCTTTGAGATTTCAAATGCCAATGCCATTTTCAGTTAACTTTCTCAGCCTTGTGGATTGAGACATAAGCTCTCGGTACTCTCTGCCATACCTGCCTGCTTGGTGCCATGCTTCCCACCATGATGGTTATAAACTATTCCTCTGAAACCATAAGCCCCTAAATTAAATACTTTCTTTAATAAAGTTGCCTTAGTCATGATATTTTATCACAAAATTAGAAGAGTAACTATGATATCACTAATTATAATATATCCTGAATGCAGTTGTGGCCAGAATATTCTTAGCTTGGTATCTAGAACACTGTGACACTTGTTGAGTGTTAATTGTCATTATCGTTGTCATCATCTCATCCTAGCCAGACCCCCTTCTAGTTTTTAGGTAGTCCTAAATGGACTTTAAAGAGTTGTTCATTCATTTCACAGGTCCCCACACCCTGTGTCTTCCTCTGTCTTTCTATATTTCTCTCAAATATCTTATTTTTTTCTTTTTTTTACTAGATATTTTCTTCATTTACATTTCAAATGCTACTCCAATTCCCCCATACCCTCCCCCCACCCTACTCCCCAACCCACCCACTCCCACTTCCTAGCCCTGGCATTCTTCTGTCCTAGGGCATATAATCTTTGCAAGACCAACGGCCTCTCCTCTCATTGATGGCCAACTAGGCCATCCTCTACTACATATGCAGCTAGAGACACAGCTCTGGGGGGTACTGGTTAGTTCATATTGTTGTTCCTCCTATAGGGTTGCAGACCCCTTTAGTTCCTTGGGTACTTTCTCTAACTCCTTCATTAAGGTCCCTGTGTTCCATCCAATAGATGACTGAGAGCATCCACTTCTGTATTTGCCATGCACTGGCATAGCCTCACAAGAGAGAGCTATATCAGGGTCCTGTCAGCAAAATCTTTCTGGCATATGCAATAGTGTCTGGGTTTGGTGGTTGTATATGGGATGGATCCCTGGGTGGGACAGTCTCTGGTTGGTCCTTCCTTCAGGCTGTGCTCCGAACTTTGTCTCTGTAACTCCTTCCATATTTTTCTTTAAGTTAAATAAGACTTTTGACCCCAAAACATTACACTTACTTAAAAAATTTTTATTTTCTTCTTTTCAAGACAGGGTTTCTCTGTATAGCCCTGGCTGTCCTGGAACTCACTCTTTAGACCAGGCTGGCCCTGAACTCAGAAATCCACCTGCCTCTGGCTCCCAAGTGCTGGGATTAAAGGCATGTGCCACCACCGCCTGGCTAAAAAAATTTTTTAACAATATTTTTTGCTGGCTGTGGTGATATAATCCTTTGGTTCTAGTACTCTGGAGGTTGAGGCAGGTGGATCTCTGTTGAGTTCAAGGCCAGCCCACTCTTCATAGAGTTCGAGAACACCCAGAACTGCATAATAGAGAGATCTCATCTCAAAAAGACCAATTTTAAAGAAAGATTTATTTATGTTATATGTACTAGTGTTTTGCTTTCATGTATGTCTGTGCATCATGTACCCTTGAAAGTCAGAAGTAGACATCAGATCCCCTGGAACTATAGTCATAGATAGTTGTGAACTTCCATGTGAGTGTTGGGAATTGAATCTGCTCCTGTATATGGGCTACTATGTTACTGATCTTATAAACTGCACCTGGGATAGACCCCAACATAACCTGCATCAATATTAGAAACTATTTGGAATGACTTCCATTTTGAGTAGGAGGTTGAGTAAAATTGAAGTTCCCAAGACCACACTGGGAATTGACATCCTATTTGACAGAGACATGTACATGGGTAATGTCATCCTGGTTGGCAAGTTAAGACATGAATGTTAGACAACTACCATCCCGATTGACAAGTTAAGACATGAATGTAAAACAAGGCACATCCTCTGCCACAGTTGAATACCCCAACCAATAGGAACATGAGTAAATCCACAACAAAGGTATGTTCCTAAGGAAATCCCCTACCCCTAAATCCTGATTGGTGGGATAACTTGGCACAGATGTTCGTACATCTCAGGCTTAAAAAGCCCTGTAGAGGGGCTGGAGAGATGGCTTAGCAGTTAAGAGCACTGACTGCTCTTCCAGAGATCCTGAGTTCAATTACCAGCAACCATATGGTGGCTCACAACCATTTGTAATGGAATTGGATGCCCCCTTCTGGTGTATCTGAAGACAGCTACAATATACTCATTCATTAAACAAACAAACAAACAAACAAACAAAGCCCTGTAGAATCTTACCTCAATATCATTGTTCAGCTCGGAGCCATTACCCTGGCCTTGATTGATTAGTCCTGGCAGCATATGCTCAATAAACTATCCCAATCTGACTGAGATTGGTGTTTGTGTGGCTTATGAGGCGACTCCTGGACCCCAACACTCAGGTTGTTGGGAGAGACGCCTGGAAAAGAGCCCCGGGTGGCTGCTGGTAGAATTGTATTAGTATCTCCAGGACATGAAGAAGCAGTGTTTAACACTGAAAAGCACAAGGTTGCTGTAAATTGAGGATGGGACTTCCTGGAAATGTGCTGAGCCTAGAATGGTACCCAGCCGTCCTTGAAGTCTGAAAACACAGAAAATTGTGTCTGCCACTGCCACCTCACTTCCCAAATCAACTCTGCTTTGTCTCTGAGGCCATTCCCAGGAACTCTGTAGTCATATCTGATTAATTCACTTTCTTATTCAGCATTGTTTAACCGCCCTGTCAACTAAATTGTGACATGGGCTACTTAAATTTCTTTTAATTCTGTTCATGATGAATGCTTGTCCTCATAATATATATTCAGTGCTTTCAAACTGTTTACAACACAGTTACAAGGCTGTTAATCTATTTGTTTTATAAGATTTATTTTTAGTTTGTGTATGTGTGTGTGTGTGAGAGAGAGAGACAGAGACAGAGACAGAGAGAGACAGAGAGAGACAGAGAGAGAGAGACAGAGAGACAGCGAGAGACAGAGACTGAGACTATGCTACTTGTCTGGGGTCTGTATAGACCAAAAGAGGGCATTAGATCCCTTGGAGCTGGAATTACAGATGGTTGTGAACCTGCCTGACATGGGTGGGTACTGGGAACCAAACTTGGGTTCTCTGATAGAGCAGTAAGTACTCTTAATCACTGAGCCATCTCTCCAGCCCCTATTAAGCCACTTGTTATGTGTTCTTTGAGAAAAGTTGATTCAGCTGGGCATGGTGGTACATGTCATTAATCCCAGCATTCAGGTAGACAATCACTATGAGTTCAAGGTCATCCTGGTTTACAGAGTGAGTTCCAGGACAGCCAGGAATATACAGAGAAACCCTGTCTCAAAACAACAATAAAAACAAAAACAAATAGGAAAAAAGAAAGAAAAAAAGAAAGAAAGAAAGAAAGAAAGAAGGAAGGAAGGAAGGGAGAGAGAGAGAGAGAGAAGGGAAGGAAGGAAAGGAAGGAAAAGAAGAAAGGAAAAAAGAGAAAGAAAAGTTGATTTAAGCTATTTGCCCACCTTTTAATTGCTTTTTGTTGTTATGTTAGAAGGGCTTTTTATATTCTGGATACTAACCTCTTACCAGATACAGGATTTGCAAATCTTTTCCCCATTCTCAAGTAACTTGTCCTTTTACTTTGACATGTCAGTTTTCCTCTTGATGAAGTCCTGTTGTCTTTTTCCCACTCCTGTGTATGCCTAAGCACATATGTCCTGTTTAAGGTTTCCAAGGTTTATAGTTCTACCCTTAAGTGTCAGTTCCATTCTGAGTAATTTTTGTATAGTGTTAAAATGTAAATGGTACAGCCAATTTACATTTCAGTTAAGAGGTAAGCACTCCATAAAATTACTTTCAGCTCAACCTGCTAGATACTGGAAAATTTCCATATCAAAAGGTTGAAGGGGAAAGAAAACTACAGCTCGTTCCTCTTTGCTTACTGTCTATCTACCATATTCATAGCTTTACAGTGTGGGTATAGGGAGAATGGAGGCAAGATGAGTGTGGCAGGCTCCTAGCTGTGGGTGACTTTCCACCCCTGATCTCCTTTGTTAGCCTGGTACTCTATGTTGTTACTCAGGATAGATACTTCTTCTAGAGCATGTACCAAAGAAACCGGCCTCTCTGTCCTGATTTTTATCCTTAATTACTCCCATTGGAGAAATGTCATTGCTCTGAAATGATTTCTTGTTTTTTATTCCAAAGAATAATCTAATGTTAATCTGAATAAAGGCATTTTTACAGAAAGAGAGTTTGATTGTGAGATAGGAGAACACATTCTAGAAGAAATGTCACATCAAGTACAAGGTCAAACTGTTACTCGATGGCAGAATTTGGACCTGGAGTACTTTAATCCAATTTATCAAACAAATGAACTTTCAAAACCAGTTCTTCATAATAATTGAAAAAAAAGAACCCCCCCCCAAAAAAAAAACCTCTATGTCCCCATCCCAAGTCTGCTGCGTGGACAGCGACATGCTTTTGAACCTAGCTCTGAATGTAAAATCAGCCTTTTCTTAGATGAGAGTGCTTAATCTGTCCTCACATGAGGACTTTTCAACCTACATAGCTGTGGACTATTGTTTGCTTTATCTACAACAAGCACCAAGAAAATTGTCTGTTACTAATATGAATTTTTGTGCCACATAGCAGATGAAACATTCCAAGCTTCAGATACCCCTTAACATTTTATTCCTCCTGTTTATTTCATTTTATTTACTTGTTTATGTGTTCATTTGATAACCTATTTGACCATATAATAGGTATTGTTATGTTAAAAGAAACAATTCAATAACTGTCTAAAAGAATTCTTGAATTCAGGTTCTATTTCACATTTAGGTGACTACTTTTAACAAAGTATTTTTTAGCAGAGGGAGTTAGAACCCCGAATGAGTCACTGAGCCAAGATCAGAGGGTTAATGATAACCAGAAAAGAGACTGAGCCTACAAGCTGATTCATAGGACTATATATCAGCTCCTTTGAGGGAAATGACCTAGATAAATCAAAGACTGGCAGTAATGAACTCATAGCCTCCAGACAGCAAAAATTGTGGATTTTGTTGAACTCCTGAGAAAAAAAATGAAAACTCTTTCTTAATCAAATTTCTGGACTTAAAAGTAGTGATTTTTCTGAGATTTCTGAGTTTCAGACTGCTAATAAAAAGGAAGAGCATGATCAAAGAAAAGTTGGGAGAGAACAGGAAGTGCTGAAAGAGGGAAGGGAGAAAGGTAACAAGAGGACAGCGAAATGGCTCAGCTTGTAAACACCTGCCTTGCAAGCAATGTCCTGAGCTAGGATCCCAGGAATCCATGTAAGAGATATGGTGGCACATACTTGTAATCCCCACAGCAGGGAGATTCCTGGAAGTTTGCCAAGCCTATGTGCAAAATTCCAGGCCATTTAGAGACTTTTTCCGCAAACAAAAGATTGTCCTCAGACCTTCACAAACATTCTGTGTTTGCCCACTTCCATCCTCAATGAACCCATACCCAAATCTATAACAAAGGGAGAGAGGGCTTTGGCCTCTCCTGCTTTGTGAATGGCAGGTAGCAAATGGACTTTTTGCTGGAGATCCATTTCTTTGGAGGTGGAAAGGTCACTGTTTCGGATGTGGTGTCCATAGCTACCATTCTTCCATTACTTTTATAGTCTCACAGGACCTTAGAGCCCAAAGTGAGCTCTATGTGTTTGGTTGAGAAGGAAGGGAAGAGGCTTTAAGTAGCTATCCTTCTCCGTAGTCTAGAGGGTTCCACTTTATTGATTACAAATGTTGCAGTAGGCTAGGTTCTTGAGCATTCTTGAATGGAATCTAATCTTGGGGTTAAGCAAAGGGCATTTCAGTGTCAATGTTACCCAGGAAGTTTTCTGTAGACACACAGGGTGGAATGTACATAAAAGCAGTCTTTCTCTACTGCCATAGATATGTAAGAGACTCGCTTGAAATGGCACTGTTACTGTTATTTCTCCCTACTTACAAAGGTCATTTGACCTGGTTCTTCCTAGTGAGAGCTTACCAGTCTCCCAGTGATGGCTGAAGAGTCATTTAGCATATGTTTACTGAGTGACAGCTTTGCCAGGTGCTTTAGGTTAGACTCTGAGCTAGGTAGATTTTCGTCCCCAATACTGACTGCACCAGAAACAATCATTAGGAAAAGACATAACTTGTCTAAAACTGGCCTTAAAATCTTCATGGAAATGACTTGTGACATCACTCTGGATTTGGGCCCATATCAGATCGTGTCATTCATTGTTTAGAAAGGCCCAGGGAGGCAGGGTGCTTACTCAGTACCAGCCCACCAGCCTTAATTGCATCTGGAAATGGATCCAAGAAGTCTGGAAGGTAGGAGTAGTCACTGCCAGAGTCTGTTATATAACCTGCTAAACCATTTGCCTAGAGGCTGCATTGCAAATTGTCAGGCTCCAGACTTTTCTCCCGTGACTGCATTTTCTGTCTATTGTCCTTCCTGCCTTGAAGTTTGTGGCAGTATCTCCAGAAACAGGACATAGGTGGTCTGGAATGAGCTAGAAAATGGGGATTCCTGTACCTTCATACTGTGCCCTCCTGCACCACAGTTTTGCTTGAGTTTTGACAACATGAAGTGTTTTAGACATGATGTATAGTGCGCTCGCAAAAGTGTTAGGGAGCTGGATTGTATGCAGCAAGAGCAGAATAAATGGCAAGACTATGTTTCAAACAAGTGACATTTGTGTAGGGGAGGCAGCATGAAATGAGGCAAGGGCAGTGAACCTACACGGGGAGAATCAGATCCAAGGGCCATTGTGAATGAATTTATTTTTCTTTAATTCACTTATCTAAATGAAAAGAGAAGAAAATGAAAATAAGTGTAATGTTCTTGACCTGCCTACACCTCTAGGTTCAAGTAAGATGCTCTATGAGGGAGCTTTGAAAACACAAATTAAATACTGACAGATGGAAAGTGACAATGTCCCATTTTAATGTGGGGACACAGATACAGAGAGAAGAGCCACCTGTGGGATTTTCCCACGATTGTGATCAACAGCTATTGGTTGTTCGGCCACAAAATATCAATTTCTCTTGATCCCACTTTAGTCTGCCTTGCTTCCCATAAAACTGTTAACATAATGGATATATTTTGGGCCCTATTTTTGCAGGATGTAAGGAGGATTGGACTTTTATCTCTTTACTTTTTTATCAGCAGAGACTTGCTAAGTAACCCAAACTGGCCACAAGTTCACAGTTCTCTTGCCTTGACCTCCCAAGTGCTGGGATTACTGACATGTACCACCACATATAGTTTGTGGATTCATATTTTATCCTAATATACATATAATATATAGCAAATACTGTCTTAATTGTTGGGTCTGACAAAAATTTAATAATGCATTCTCTAATAAAAATATAATGCAGATTTCAAGCATAAAAATTTTCAAGTAGCCACGGAAAACCAGGCAAAATTAATAATGTGTTTAACACATTATCCTCAAATTGTTTCTTAACATTTAATTAATATAAAACTTCTTTATACCCCAATCTGGGCTCAAATTCACATTCCTCCTGATTCTGTCTCTTGAGTAATGAGATTTCAGTCTTCTGCTTCTGTGAGGGTTGTCAGCTTAGTGGGGTTTAGAGTCACCATAGAAACGAACTTCTAGGCATGTCTGTGAAGAATATCTAGATGAGGTTGACTGAGGTGGGAAGACCCACATTCACTGTGAACTGCGCCATTTCATGGGCTGGAGGGCCAGGGCTGAATAAAAAGGAGGGAGCAAAGCATTCATCAGTGTGGCTGCATTAAGCTCCTCCCTCCAGAATGGGTTACCCTGAAACTGTGAGCCAAAATAAACCATCCCTTCCTTACATTGCTCTTGTCACAGTAACAAGACAAATTAAATAATAAAGCCACCATGTCAGGCTGGTGTGGGTTTCTAATCAAATGTTTTACATTCTTTTTCATGCTGATTCTCCAGAATTGGGTGTGTATGTTCCTCATAGCACATTGTCTACAGTAGCTGATTACAAGTGCTAAGGTGCCACCATGCTGAGGAGTGCTGTGTTAGAAAGTGGTGCCTTCCACAACCTCCACTTATGCCCCTCTCCAGTATGTCTTTCTAACCCTCATTATTTTCTTTCAGTGGGTCTGCCTATTTCCTATCTTTCTGCCCTGGAGACAGTTTTTCCCTTCCCTTTGGTTTGGTTTATGCATGTGTCTGCTGTTTGTCTTCTCTTTCAGCTGTTTGAAATCAGCAGCTGTTTTCTGTCCTGCTTCTTTCCTTCTCAGTAAGCATCCAGCTCTGTTTTTCTAACCATGTTCTTTAAGGATAGGGATGGGAATTTCATCCTTTCTGCAACGTCACCCATTTAGCCTGGGGTCTGTGACCTCTAGCAGAAACTTGATGAGCTTTTAACAACTGAACGAACGAATGAGTTATTTTTGGATACCTCACTGGCTCTGTTTGCCCACCTCAACAGTAGCTTTGTTCTCTCTGATGTTGCAATCAGGCAACTTTCATTGCTTTTTTGTTTTTATTATTTTTTCGTGAAAAAAACGGTTTGGGGCAGAATTTTAAACCTATTCTGCTGTTTGTTTGCTTGCTTGCTTTTTCCAGCACCCCTTTCTGCAGACACTTTCAGGTTGTCTGAACTCATTGACTTGTGTCCTGTGGGATCCTTTCAGAGCTTGTCTACTTAGCTGCCTCACTCATGCTGTCTGGTGTTTTTCCCTGCGTTGCTTCTCTTCTAACCTCATGCCTGCCTCTGCTCTATCTGAGCTCCTGTGCAGTCATATCTGTTGACCTCACCATAGTCACAGATGACTGATGCTGCAAAGTCCAACGGGGCTCACATTTTAAAACAATGCTCCCCGCCCAGATACAACCCTGTATATAAAAAATGGAGCTGCTGTGGCTGAAAAAAGTTAGGAATAATCCAGGTACCACAGAACATGGTTTGAGAGCTCGGAGTCTTGTTAACTCCTTCCCAGTACAAATGGGAAAACAGAGGCCTAGAGAAGCGAGTCAGTGTGCCCAGTGCAAACACTATGCTAGCAGCACAACCTGGACCAGAACCCAGCTTTCCTTTCCAGGTCAGTTCTCTCCTAACCACAATTTACTGCTTGGAGCTTCATTTCCCAAGGGGAGGAAGCAGGAACAATGGGTCTTTTATTGTATTCCTCTTGATGAAATCTGACAGGGTCTACCTCTCCTTCCCTTGTAGAAGATCAGGTTGGCCCCCTCTTGTTATTGTTTTGCTCTGGGACCCAGGCCGGGGCTTGCCTCAGCCTTTGTTCTGTTCCCAGTTTTTGTGGTGCCAAGAAGGATAGGGAGAGAGCGGATTCAGACAGGTCAAGGTGGCACAGATGTTTCCTGTCCCTTGGCCAGTCTGGCTGTGTCTTTCAGAACAAGCTGAATACCATGGCCAGGTGTGTTTTCGGGACCTTCCAAGCCCTTGTAGGTGGTAGGTGTTTATAACCGCAGTTTCCTCATTGCCTTCTGTTTTCTGTAGGCCCCCAGCCACTCCCTGAGGGAAATAGATTCCAGCCTGTATTCTGAGAGTCGTCCATCATTCAGAGCTCTCTGTGGTCTCATTGTTTTTATCCCTAGTGTCTTGAGTCCTGCATCCTGTGCTTTCTCCTAGGCACTCTGTCCTCTGCCCTTTCCTCCTCCTTCTTGCATCTTCAAATCATATGCATCTTTCCAGATCAAGTTTATTTCCACTTCTTTCAGAAAATCTCAATTTCCAATCTTATGCAATCCCCCTCTGGTGTTTGCTTAACTTTGTAGGCTTTGCCTTCCATTGTTTTCCTTCTCGTGTTTTATGCATAGCATCTTTGTTTATGCCTCGTTGTTTCATGTTTTTGTGCCCTTCCCTAGGCTGTTGGCCCAGAATGTCTTACTCTACTCTTTTCCTTTACTTTTGCGTGGCTTGGTCCTACTTAGATTTAGGATGGGCTTAGGCTTCACTTCTCAAGTTGCCCTCCACCCCTAAACTTGGTTAGATTCCTCTCATGATCCAGTTCACACTCTGTGTTTTATTCCTATACCAAACTATTCAGTGTTTCGAAAGACATAACCTGTGCCTTGCTCTGTATCTTTACCATCCAGAAACATCTCATTCATGATTGATGCTTAATAAATATGTAAGATATGAATGAATAATTTTTACTATTGGGTATAGTCTACAGTTTAATAGTTGTCTGCCAGTAGATTAAAATCCCTATGAACATAGGGATATGAAAGATAATAATCTATTTGTTCCCCTTAAGGACATGTTCATAGTAAGTGCGTTAATCAGGGTTCCCGAGGCAGACACAATAGGATGGATGGATGGATGGATGGATGGATGGGTAGGTAGGTAGACAGACAGACAGACAGACAGATAGAATCTCTTGGTTGTGGGGGTTGGCAAATCCAAAATCTGTGCAAAAGGCTGCAAACTAGATGCTTGTGTTTGTACTGCAGAAAAGCCTAAACTCTCTAGGGTATACCATCAGGCTGGGAATTTAGGTGGGGTTTCCTGTTCCAAACATACAGTAGAAGTCTCCCTTCTCTGAGAAACATGACTTTTTTTCATTAATACCTTCAACTAACTAGATGATTCTCGTCCACATTTCCTAGTGAACTCCTCTATTTACTGTCAGCTGATTATAGATGCTAATCACTTCTACAAAATACCTTCACAGCAACAACTAGAGTGTAGATGTTGTTAAAATGTTTAACAATGTAATTGGGAACCATAGCCTAGACAAATAGATACATAAAATTTTATCATCACAGTAAGTGACCAACCAATAAATGCTTTTTGAATTAAGCTTCTTATCTGCAGTTCAGAAATTTTTTATTGCTGGTGGTCATTTTAACTCAGTAACTTGAAAATCCTACACCATTGAATTCTAACAACTCTAAATGAAAAATAATGTTCTTTGAAGTTCACAAATGAGCTTGCAAGAAAGTGAGAGCATATCCAGAGGCTGAAAATGAAGACAGACTGAATAGTCAGATTAGAAGAGGATATTCTGTCTTAGGAGCCTCAGGGCTTAGCTTTTAACACTTGTACAAGACACAGAAGATGGTGACTTGAGTTGTCACAAGACAGAAGTCTTGGAAAGTGGGCACCTGAAAAAACTAAGACCTTTAATAAAATGATTGCTAGAAAAATAGTACTCTCATTTATGTTTATACAAGAAACATGTCTATATATTGGCTCATGATCTTAATAGAAAAAAATCTCCCTTTGAGAATTCATAAGCAAAAGTCTATTTTCACTTGTGTGTATACAGCCTGGGTGATTCGAGGTCCCACAAGTTCAATATTTAACTAAAGTGTGTGCCCATTCAGTTCCATCTTAGCAGAAAGTTTGGATCCCTAGATTCCGTGTAAATCTGGAGTATGCATGGCAGCTCACATGTAATTCCAGCCTCAGAAGGCAGAGTTGAGATTCCCAGGTGGCTACTGGGAAAAGCCAAATAGGCAAGCTCTGGGAATTCGCAGAGACTATGCCCCAGTGACTAAGATAGAAGAACGGTCAAGGAAGACTCCCAAAGTCAATCGCAGGCTTCTTATGTACCCTGGCATATAGACGCACATACTTTTTTTTCTGTTTGTTTGTTTGGGTTTTTTTTTTCTTTTGTTGTAATTTTGCTGCTTTGGGGACCGAATCCAGGACCTTCTGCATGCTAGGCTATCACTGAGTTATGTCCCCAGCTTTTAAAAGAGGAAGTTACACACTAGTGAAGACAGACAGAATTGTGAACAAGAAGGCAAGTCTGGATTGTGATTAAAAGAAGAGAAAAACAGTAAAGCAAGATTAAGAGAAAAGGAGGTAGAATGAGGATTCTTAATGCATGTTCAATCATAATTCTTGAAAGAAGGGACAGAGAGAATGGAAGGAGACAGTATTCAGAAGCAATGGCTGAAACTTTTCCAAAACAATACAAGGTATTAAGATGTACATCAGGTTTTAAGGATTCAACAAGGCCACATTTAGACATGTCACAGAATATCAAAGACAAGAGTAAGTCTTACGAGCATCCAAAGACAAAAGAACCCCCCTCCCCCCAGTGCAGAATCACAATTAGGCTGTGGTACAAGGCCAGAATATTGAGAGAAAAAAGTCGTCAGTCTAGAACTTTCACTCTATCTCAGCTACTTCACTGAAGAATGGGAATATAATAGAGACAGGTAATGGTATCAAGGTGACAATTCATAGGTAACTTCTGAAATTAATACATAAACAGTTACTATCAGAAATCAAATCCACAAAGAAGTAATAACATGAAAAAAACAGTAGTTAACAAAGAAATTGGTAAATATACAAAGATCTAAACCAACAAAACTCAGAAAAATCATGACTGTATAAAACAACAAAAACAGTGCATTCAAAGAGTCATAAACAAGATAAGACTAAACTATCAAGCAATAATAGTATGTGTCAGAGAAGAGAGATAAGGAGAGAGAGAGAACGAGTGACAAATATTAAATATCCTAAGATTAGAGAGGGAAGAGCTGCTGCTTAAAGATAGCTAGGTGAGCAGAGTATGCACATGTCAGAAATAAAGAGTAGCCACAAGGAAATAAAATGAATGGCCTAATTAGTAAACAAGTATGAAAAGAAAAGCTGAGAAAGATAAACTCAACATTACTCATCTAAAACAGGCCAAGAAGCTTTAATATTCATCGTTGTAAGGATAAACTAGAATATGTTTAAAACATTAAGAAGAAATGAGTCAGGGCTTTATGTCCATGCCATGTGTGTGAAAGGTGGATAGACATAGAATAGTAAATACCACTCACACAAATTTATACAAAGTTCCCTGACAAGTAGGTACAACATACAGTTTGCGGAACAGACACATGTAAGAAAATTATAAAAATACATAGAGATAAATGACAAGATTAACTTGGAATTGTTGTCTCTTGTGCAAGAAATATAAACAGTGGGTTTTAATAGTATACTTCTTGTATAAAAATCTGAAAAGAAAATAAAGAGGAATAGTAAGATAAAGCTGGGAGTGGGCAGACAATTCCATGTTCTGTCATTCTTTAAATATTTTTGAGCACTTAAAACTTAATTGATTTTGATAAGTAATTGGCTTAAGTTTGAAGGAAACTGTGTACCTGGTTGAAAATCATGTACTAATTAGTTAACTTTCACCCCCCCCACACACACCTTAAGGCAAGCTTATGATCTCATAAACTTAAACATCTTCTGCTGAGTCTAGTTACAATTCAAGACTTCAAAAAAATTAACAGACTTGCATTTCTCCAAAATACTATTTCCCTAGGTGGTAATTTGCTCAGAGGAAGTTATACTGAATAAGAACTCAGGTTTATCCAACTTCCAATACTTATTCAGGTTTGTCCTGACCACAGAAGAGAGTTTCATTAAGTTTCAATTATGGGAGACTTCGGGCTTAGACTGAAGAGTCTTAACTCTGTGAGGAATGTTTGAGAAAAGAAAAATAGCCTAAAAAGAACATAGCCTAAAGAAGTGAAGTCTCAAAGAGCCTTTTTGCTATTCCCAAATGGTGAGTATGGATAAGAGCAAGGATGTGTAGTCTTATTGTGCAATAGGTCCAGAATCAAATAGCAAGTTTCACGATGGGAAATTTCAGCTCAGTCTGAAAGTGAAAGAGAAAACAACCCTTAGTCCCATAAGTCCCATTAATGGCCCTTTCTTTTAATATTGTACTAAAGTAGATTTGATGACGTGGTTCTAAGTTTCCTACAGGGGAACATTAGAAGTAAGTCATTGAGGCCTTCAAGTGAAGTTGGCCACATGTGAGGTTGATGATACAAAGAACAAACCTACTTTTAAACGTCATGAATGGTTTAGGAAAACTTTAAAAGAACAGAATCTAGAACCTAGAGAATAAATAATATCTTCAAAGATATCTCCCTTTATGAGAATACTGTCAAGACTTCTACTTCTCCATCACCCAGATTTGCTTTATAGGTCTAGTCTGCAGAAACAAGACTCTTGGTCATTGGTAAGAAGCAAAGAGCCGGCTCCATCCTGCCGTTCAGTCTCGTGCTTGCTACTGATGCTTCGTGGCTTCTCTGCCACATGTATATCCTGCATGCAACCTACCCACACCTGCTTATCAGGGCCTTGAGACGTATACGTTCATATTACAGCACTTAGTCAACAGGACTGGTTCACATTCTTCTCAACATGATACATACTGTTTAATTCCTGTACTGTCAGTACCTCAAATCTGAGCAAGTCCCCTCACTTACCAATGAAGAAAACTGCCACTCAGATGAATTTCTAAGACATAGTTCCCAGGACTATAGTTAGCTTTTTTTTCTGTGTTCTCTACACACAATCAAAATCATATGTGTATAATGTCGGAGACGTTACAAGTTCTATAATAAAATTATTTGAAGTATCTATCTCCTAACTAAAAGGGTGCAGAAATTATTACAACTAGCTTTAAAAAAAAAAAAGATTTATTTTATGTTTGTAAGTACACTGTCACTCTCTTCAGACATACCAGAAGAGGGCATCAGATCCCATTACAGATAGTTGTGAGTACCATGTAGTTGCTGGGAATTGAACTTGAGACCACTGGAAGAGCAGTCAGTGCCATCTCTCCACTGAGCCATCTCTCCAGCTTTTAATAAAATATATTAACTTTTAATAAAATACATGTATATTTATAATCTTTTTCATTTTAAGTATATAGAAGTGTTAAATGTATTGATTTTGTTGTACAGCTGATCTCTTCAGAACTATTTTTTGTTTTGGAAAATTGAATCTATATATCTATTAAGCAGCAGTTCCCCAATGAACATAGGAGTTTGAGATATTTATCTGAATAAAATTGATAAAATAAAGACAAATTTAAAGTATTTTTTTTGCTTGATCAATATGTTTATTATCTTTATGAAAAAAAATCTTCATAGAAAACTGCTTTAGCTTTCAGCAGCCCTTTCTTGAGCTCTGAGGAAGCTTGCCTTCTTTTGAGCAACCTGGTCTTTCTTCTGGGCAAGAAACATTTTGGGACGATTCCACCTCTTCTTCTTCACTTCTCTCTTGGGCTTCTTCTCATACACTGGATTCTCTCGAATAGCAGCATGAGCTTTCTTATACATCTCCTCCATCATGTCTGGAGTTACGTTGTTCTTGATGTACTGAGAGAACTGTTTCTTGTACGCATCTTCATCTTCCTCCATTAGGTAGCGCATGTAGTCGGCCACATTCTGACCCATGATGTGCTTCTGATGTACCTCTGCATTGAACTCTTTGCTTTCAGAGTCATAACCAGGGAATCGTTTGGTACTATGAGGAATAGACAAGCCTCCATCCACAGCTCCCTTCAGGGCCCCAAAAAGTTTATTGCCAGTTGTAGTTCGGGCAAGGCCTGCATCCAGATAGCAAGTGAAGGCACTGGGCTGACCATCAATGCTTTCCACATTGTATTCACCTCCATTCACCTCCACTTGGCCTTCATAGATCTTGTCCATGCCAAACCTATTCAGAAGCCTGCGGGCCAGCAGCAGGCCAGTGCAATAGGCTGCAGAATAATTTGTCAGGCCAACTTTCATACCATATTTTGGAAGTTCATGTGGATATGCTGCACAGACGATCATATCCCCTTCTATACAGGCATATGCAATCTGGCAGATGATATCTCTGTTAGTTACACAAACTATCATCCTATATTTGGGTGTGTTGTACTTATTCTTGTCCTGGATTACCAATTGTTTCCGAGCATAGTAGTCAGTTTTGCCCTCTTGCCGCCTTCGAAATCTCACTTGGTATCTTTTAAAGTAGGCCTTATCCTTGACAACTTTCACAAACCCCATCCTGCGGAACAGAGACCCGCAACCGCGGCTCCACGCAGACCTGCAGAGTCGGCCACGCTAGAGGGAAAAAGACCGGAGTCTCGTATGCATGCGCAGTATCAAGTTTAAAGTATTTATACATTTATGTATTGTGACATACAGCTGTACTCCTAGGTCTCAAGCAAAAGGCAGCAATAGAAGGATCACAAGTTTCTAGGCTGAGTGCCAGTCCATTTGGTGGCATACACTTAAAATCTCAGAACATCAGAGGCCAAGGTAGAAGGATTGGAGGTTTGATATCAGCCTCGGATGCAAAGTGAGACCCTGCCTTAAAAAAATAAAGGAAAGTTTTATACAACAAATGCCAGTGAGGATGTGGTAAGAGTTAAGGAGAGGGAGGAATTCTCTGTACAGTCAAGTAGTAATATAAATTAGTCCAGCCACTGTGAAGATCAATATCTGGGTTCTTCAGAACAACTGACCATAGAACTACCATATGATCCATCTGTATCATTCCTGAGGATGCTTGAAGGAATCTAAGTCACATAATAACGATATCTACATAGTTAGGTTGCTGGCTGTCTTAAGTTAGGGTTTCTATTGCCGTGAACAGGCACAGTGAGTTTATAAGCAACTCTTATAAAGAAAAGTATTTAATTGGAACTAGCTTATATATCGTTCAGAGGTTTAGTCCAGTATCATCAATGGCAGGAAGCATGATGGCACACAGGCAGACATGGTGCTGAAGAGGTAGCTGAGAGTTCTGCATCCAGATCAGCAGGAAGAGAGAGAAAAACTGGGCCTGGCTTGAATACTTGAAACCTCAAAGTCTACCCCCCCCCCCAGTGACACACTTCTTCCAAGGCCACAAACCTCCTAATAGTGACACTCCCTGAGCTTGGGGGGGGGGGCATTTCATTCAAAACACAGTGGAAGTATTATTAATCAGATCAACCTAGATATTCATCAGAGGATAAAGAAAATGTGATATATATATATATATATATATATATATATATATATATATATATATATATATATTCAACCAGAAAGAAGAACATGAGTGTGTAATTTACAGGAAAATGGATGGAACAAAAATTCCTATTGGACAAGATAAGCCAGACTTTAGAAAAACAAATATTCTATTTTCTCTCATACACCATATGTGTGTGTGTGTGTGTGTGTGTGTGTGTGTATATATAGAGAGAGTATAGTGTATATATATATATATATATATATAGAGAGAGAGAGAGAGAGAGAGAGAGACCACTGAGAAAAGGAAGGGGGCTCCAGTATGAGTTGAGAATGGATACATAGGACAGTAATGGATGGGGAAGATACGATCGAAGTACATTATATACAAGCATGAAAATGTTATAGTGAACCCACCACTTTGTTCAATTAATGTACACTAATGAAAACTTAAAGTTTGGGATTTTTTTCTTTTGTAAGTCACTGTGAGAAAAAAAGAGAATTAACAGTTATAAAAGTTGCCTATTAGTCAGAAAAGTATCAGATTGTACCTAAAGGAGTTGGCTGTCTCTACTAGCACGCATAAGTAAGCTTTTTAAAGCGAGGGGCTCATTTAGAAGTCATGTTTACTTGGAAATGTGTGTTCAAATATTAATGGGCATTGTTGTGATCAATTATTTAAAATATCAAATAAATGGAAAACTAGCCTAAATATCTTAGAAAATGAACATGTTAGAAAAATTACTAGTAAGTTCTGAGACTTTCTAGTGGATGCCCTTTAATAGTTCCATTTGTTGATATTATTGTTGGATTCATTTATTTATTTGTTATTTATTTGAGACACAGTATCACTACATAGACCAGGCTAACCTTGAACCAAAAGAGTTTGTTCAGAGATGGTGAATGCCACTAGGCCTGGCTAAAGATTTGGTTTTGGTTTTTCTTTTTTAAGTAATGCCGTGTGTTGGAAGCATTGTGAAGTAAGCAAGTTCGGGAGTAGCGCTCCTTCCTCATCAATTCTTACATGAAAATCGAGTAAGGTGGATAAAGTGCTTAACTCAGAAACCAATGCTAAATGTGTAAGAAAACACTATCCATTATTGACTTTATTGTACTTAAGATACTCTAGTGCCTGTGCTCTGGTTAAGTATTCCACTGTACTCTGATAACATCATTTCCTTTTTATTCTTTATGTTATAGCTAGGTGAGACCTTTCCTTTCCCAGTGTCTGTCAGACAGTTGAGCCTTTAATAGGTGTCCAATCTAGTAGATCTTTTTTGAAAGAGTAAATGAATGAGAATTATCATATATAAAGAGTTTATAGAATATGTTTCACTATAACAGTACTGAACAATCCTCTTCAAATAAATATGTTCGAAGACTAAAAGGGACTATGTCTTCAGGATTGGGTTGGCTCTTAAAACTACTCTTCAGGGCTTGTTGAGTGTGAGGATTATTTTGGATCATTAGCAGTGGCTAGAAGTAAGGACACATTGACCAGTACCTGGCATGAACTTCCTATTATATCAACAAGATTCCCATGGTATGATCTTGTCCACTTTTCTCCTCTAAGCTTCAGTTTCTCTGCCCATGACGATGAGAAGAGGGCACCTAAAGATGGTCTCCCTTTCCTGTTGCTATACTCAAGTGCATCTGGGACACTATGGCACGTGTCTTGCAGGACAGTGCCAGGTTTCCTTCCAGCCTGCCAGCATCAGTTGTGAAGACTGCATCTCCCCCCCGAAGTGATGCCAGCTGGAAAATTGTGGAATGGAATGTGCCACCTGCGCTGGGATTTGGAAATCCAAAACATTATTGCCTTGAGATATGAAAATGTTTCTGCTGAGCTATGCGAGTGAGTGGGCTGACAGTGCCAGGCACCTCAGCTTACACTTGGCCTGAGAAAGGAGGCTCGAGCCTCCTCTGCTAATGAGAGCAGAGCCTGGGGAGAGAGAGCACCCCGCGCCTTTGCATTTGCTCTGTGAATCATGTCCTGGTGATTCAGCAGCCTAAGAAGCAGCACACCCATGAAGAGACAGAAAGCCAGCGTCACTGCACTCGGCAATGCTAGGCCTTTCCCTGTCCTTGTTTCACAAGTGCTCTAAACAGTAGCCAGGATCTCTGTTCAACTTTAGTGTCTGGTTTGGGGGAGAATTACCTTCTCACTGTAAAGAGGGGTGGGAAGGAACATGGTCACCCTCTGTTAGGTTTTTTTCTCTTTAGGATAGGAATTTAACACAGGGCAAGATGAGCAACAACCTGCCTTGTTGATACTGTGCTGTTGTTGTTGTTGTTGTTGTTGTTTTATTTTAGGGTCATGTCTTTCCCACTGTCTTCAGATTTGTGATTTTCTGGCCTCTGCCTCCTGAGTGCTGGGATAACAGGTGTGTGCTATTAGACTAGGATCTATTGTTAGATCTTGAAGTAGTCAAACATTTCCTTTTTGTGAGCCTGTTCCTCATAAATTATAAGTAAAAAACCCCTAGGTAGAATTTTCTCTTAGAAAGCTGAGAGGAGATGGTGTTCTTGTTATAATGAGAATAAAATATGCAAGCCTTTCATTAACTGCTATGTTGATTTATACCTGAAATAGTACATTAAGGGCTAAGGACTAGGGATGTACCTCATGGTAGAGTGCTAGCCCAGCACATACAAGGCCCTAAGTTTGTTTCAAAGAAGCAACTAGCCCTGTCCCCATCTTCCAAAAAACAAAGAAACAAACAAGCAAACAAAAAACAATTAAGTTAGAATTCAGCTCTGTCATATGTTAGAGTAAGTGTTCATTGTAAATGTTTATTTTTTACATTTGTTTGAGCTGGGCATAAGATAAATACAGCAATTCCCACAACAGCAAAGTTCTTGCTATAATGTTCTTTATCTCTGTCTTTCTGTCTCTGTCTCTCTCTGTGTCTCCATCTCTGTCTCATACACACACACACACACACACACACACACACACACACACAGTGGGAAACAGAATTGGCTCACATACATGTGGAGATTAAAAAGGTCTCAGATTTGCAGTTGGCAATCTGGAGACACTGGTGAGCCAGTATAAGTTTCAGCCTGTGTTTAGAAGCAACTTGGTGACAGTCTAACAGACACACACACACACACACACACAAGAAAGAGAGAGAGACAGACAGACAGAGAGTGTTAGAAGACAATATGCTTTACTTAGTCTACTGATTCAAATGCTAATCTGATTTAAAACCACTTTCATGTGTTAAGAAATACTGTTTAAACAAATAACCAGGCACCTAGTACCCTACTCAAGTTGACACATGAAGTAATCTGCCATAGGCGTGAGTCACATAAAGTAGAAGGGAGTGAGGGTGAGCTGTTGAACAATAGGACTTGTAAGGTCTTTGAGAAACACATACCCTCCTCATGAGGTTCATGATACGGTGGGAAGGAGGAGATGTGTAGCCCATCTTTATACTTCGTGGGTTCTTCTTTTTCACACCCTTTATCCCTAGCCCCCAGTTTCGCCACTATCACCAGATAGGAGAGAAAGAAGGATAGTGGGGGGAGAGATCCATAAATCTAGTTTCTTTCCTATTGTTTTTTTTTTCTTTTGAGCATGACTACTAACAACTGAGACCATCAACCAACAACCTCTTAGGGCTCTAGCACTTATATACCCTCTGAGAAGTTTCCAGAATTCTAATTGTAACACAGTTACAGAAACTATTTGCAGCTGGTAAAATCACCCTTCTGCTAGAGCACGAGGCAAATTATGGTTCACTGCTGTGGACAGTCTGAAGCAGCCCCATATCCCCACACCTGGGATTAAAATAAAAACACATTCTTATAATATTTCTGTATTTTTAAAAGAAACCAAAATTCCAAAATTGTCACTACAGAGATAAATATGTAGAAATTTAGTTAGTGACACTAGTTCATGTCTACTTAAAATGACAAGTGGATGGGCTTCATATTAGGCTTTATTTAAATAAAAAAAATTATGTGTATGGGTATTTAACCTGCCTGTATGTCTATGCACCATGAGCATGCAGTGTCAGAAGAGGTCAGAAAAAGGTGTTGGATTCTCTGGAACTGGATCTACAGATGGTTGTGAGCTGCCATTAGATGTTGGGGAACTAAGATCAGCCTGTTCTCTTAGCCACCAGGTCATATCTCCAGGTCCTCATATTAGGCTTTTAAATAAAAAAAAAAAGAAATTACTGTAGCAAGAAGAGATAGGAACTTTAAAGGATGATGACAATGTGACTTTGCAGAGGACAGGGGCACAGTGGTGGTAACTGAGAGGTGGTAGGTGAAGAACTGGATGGTAGGCAGGGGCTGATATGTATGCTTATGCAGGGTTTTCATGGGACCAGTGGCGACTGGAAAGCCTCCTCCTCTGTTTTCCAAGCCAAGCGCCCCAGTACAGAAGTGTGTCCTGTACAAGCACACAAAGAGAAGGGTGCCTTCTCCTCGTTCCCTCAGCCAGGCATGAGTGTGAAATAAAATAGTAGGGTCCCGGTGGAGGGCAGTTCTTGGTGTATAGGTTGCTGTTGAAGGATAGAAATGTGACCTACAGTGGCAGTGACTGTTGGTGTGATTTGTAACCCTCCATGGGAGGGAAACCTGGAGTTTCTCAATGTCAGGGGCCCTGTTTATCTTACATTAAATACATCCCTATCTTTTGAAAATTACTGGCTTAATTGTATAAGCCAGTCATGGAAAGAGAATCTGTCCCACGACTCCAAAGCATTCTGTTCTGTAGTTCCACTATAATTACAAACAAATGCATCCAATCTTCCCATCATGTGTTCTCCTGAGTTACAGAGTTTTTTCCCATAATTTTGATAATCTTGTTATCTTGTAAGGCCACATCATTTAATTATTCGCCAAAATAGATATCTTCAGAAAATCTGCTCAGGAAAACTGATTTGTTCCAAACTGAAGTCACTACTGAGTACTTACTAGGAAATTCATTGTTTTCAGAGCTTCAGAATTGATGTTTTCCTTAAGGGGCCTCATCTGCTAGCTCAGGCCTGAAACCCTCCTGAAGATCACTTGAAGGAATTTAATAAACTCAGGAAAAAAGGACTAAGTGAAAATCCTCAGTTGCTTTTAAGCTCAGAACTCTGTCAGGTTGAGCCTGGTTGCCCTCTCTGGTATTAATATCCACAAGTTTATCTGAAGCCAATCCAATAACTTTGTAAACATTTCCTGAGTGTCTGCTTTATGCCAAGCAGTAGAACAGGCTATGGATATACAAAAATGTGATCACACAGCCTGTCAGACAGAGATGCCCAGCCTCTAAACATGACCGTCAAAAGAGCCTTTGATTTTGTTAACTTGTGACACCCACAACTAATAATTTTAAGCAAGCCAGTTAATTCATTTCAGACTCATTTCCCCATATAATCAGTAACATCCGGGTGGCTTTGCCGTAGGAGGTTCTAAATATCGTAGGGATGAATTTAGGTTAGGGTGAGTGACATCTAGCCATCCAGTCTTTCTCCTTCCTCCATACTCATACCTTCAGTTTGAAGAAGGATTACTACTGTAGTTTCCTAAAACCATAGCTATTGCATTGGGTTCTGTTTTTCTCTTCATTTCTACCTTTGTAGTGTTGTTAGTATAGAATACAAGACATAGTACACTGTATCACTAAATACCACAGCTTGGGAAGACAGAGTGGAGCAGTGAGAAGCCTTCTGTACTGACTTCCCAATACCCTCGCTGCTGATAATGTTAGTTTTTCATTTTTCTCTCAGTCTTTTTGTTATTGCTATGACATCTCAGAATTATCTTGAGGGAATAATTTTCTGCCATTAGGGCCACTTTACCAGGTTATGGTTGAACAATGGTTAATAATATTCTGAGACTTTTTCTCCCCGAAATGTGTTTTCTTACACTTAGTCACATTAAAAACTCCTCTGCCACTTTTCTGCCCACGTGCACATATTCGTTCAGTTTACCCCTAATCAGCTTGGCATTTTAATCCCTGAGAACGCTGAATGCCATCTGCAAACTTGGCAGTTTCCCCGTGCACTCTCTTCCAAATCATTTATATGAATGTTGACTAAGCTGTCAGTCCACTTGCTCTATCTAAACAGTGCCATCCTTGCCGTGTTTGATCCAATGACTCACAAAATGAATGATACAAAACCAATCCAGGAACATTGCATTTACCCAGGCCTGTGCCAGTGTCTTCCTGTTCTTAATTTCTTATTCCTAAACCAAATGTCCACAACAGGCACTTTCCCATATACTGAAAGAAATTCATTCTATCCAAATCCAAATTTGAGTTAATAATCTCTCCACTGATGTAAGGCCCAGCCTAACTATCTTACGGTTCACTTGTGGTCTCTGTTCCAGGACATTTGCAGTGGAGTTCTGTGTCCCTTTCTTTCAATAAGTCCTGGTTTTCAGTGCCAATGTCATATCCCAGGTAGTCTCTCAAGTTCCCAGGCCTCAGACAAGTGACTGAGTTGTCAGGTGAGTGCTGGGCAGGAACTGGGTGTCAGCAAACAGCACGCTCTGAGGTCTGGTGTCACCCTTACCTCTGCTTCAGTTCCTTCAGTCTCGGCGTGGCTTCTCTGATCTTGGCCTCACCTGACTACATCACCTTACTACTTAAAATCTTGGAGAATGTTTTTTGGAAGTAGTTGGGAAAACTTGAAATAGACCCAGTAAAGATACTAATAAAAGTATTCACTTTGTTCATGAGCTGACAACCTGGTTGACCTCTGACCTACTCATGGTATGGCCTTTTACATAAAAAGATTGACATTATCCTAGAGTAGAAAGTCGTAAAAATGAAGAGAAGATTCCAGGGTCTCGGGACAAAAAAAAAGCAGAAGGATAGTTGCTGGTTCAGATGATGAAAGAGTTTTGAAAATATACAGCAAGGCATTTACAATTGTGTGGTTAACACGGAAAGTTTAGCTATATATTATGCTGCAATAAAGTTAAATCACTTATCAGCTAAAGGTTATATTGAAGAATGGGCAGGACAAATGAATTCTGGGATTTTCTTTGAAATATTCAACCAAAGCCAGGTGTGGTGGTACCACCTTTAATTTCGGCACTCAGTAGAGGTAGGAAGATCAAGAGTTCAAGGCCAGCCTGAGCTATCTCAGCCACTGTCTACCAATAAGCAAATAAGCAAACAACCTTAAACCATAGTTCCAGGAACAAATATGTGAAGGCCTGACAAAATAGGGTTGAGTTTTGAGGCTAAAATTCTCTGCAGTAAAAATAACTATATATAATATAGTATAATGTAATATATATATATAATATTTATATTAGGGGTTGGAGAGATGGCTCAGTAATTAAGAGTACTTGTTCCTCTTGCAGAGGGTGGAACTTCAGTTCCCAGCACCCACATCAGGCCGTTCACAACTGCCACATCTTCCTTTCTGACTTCTTTCAGTGCTGTGTATGCTGTGCACACACACACACACACACACACACACACACACACACACACACAATCTTAGCTGGCCCTTAAGTTTCACATATTCAGCCTGACGTATGAGGGTCCATATCTCTGCTAAGCCAAAGTGAGCTGTACTCCTGCAGTACCTGGAGCCTTCCTCAAGCCTTTGCCTTCACATTTCAGTCTGTGTCTTCCTAAGGTTTACCATCCAGGCTCTGGAGCCTTTTCCTACTTCTCTAGTGGAGGAACCGGAACTGCTGCTCTTTCGATTGCGTTTCCATGGTTCCTGTTTGTTCTTCTGTTGCTTATTTCCTGCACCATAGCACCACCATTTTGTATGGTTGTTTATGTTTCTTCATTAATCCATGAAAGGAAACTCATTTATGTGCCTGGAAGGTTGAGAAAGTTTTTTGAGTTATATGAACCTTTTGTTTTTATGTAGTTGTTGTGATTGTGTGCTTTAAATTCTAAATATTTATAAAGAGAAGACTGAAAAGTAGAAATGTGATTGTTAGTTTTAAATCTTAAGACCTGTAAGGAACCTTAGCAGTCACCCACTGATATTGGTCTTCTGTAGATGGTTTTGTCTACCCAACAACTGTTAACACCCCACCACTCCCACCCGCACTTACCTCTGGCTACTTAGCAAGTTCTTGCTGAATTTACTGACATGCCACCACGCCCCACCCTATGATTTTGTGTGTGTGTGTGTGTGTGTGTGTGTGTGTGTGTGTGTGTGAGCGCGCGTACATTGCAAAGTGTTATTTCTCTAGGGAAAGCTCTCTACAGATGTGTGTGTGTTTTAGAAGAAACAGTGTCTCGGGTAAAGGTGCTTGCTATGAAACTTGATGACACAAGTCAGATCCTCAAAATCCAAGGAGGAAGGACAGAACTGACTCAGCTGGCTGACCGATGACCTACTCATGCAGGCTGTGGACATGTGACACTCTACCCCAAACCCAGCCTTACAATAAATAAAATTAAAGAAAGGAGGACATATTTAAAACAACAACAAAATCCCAGGGCTACTCTTTTGTTGTACTAGGGATAGAGCCTAGGACCTTGACCATGTCAGGCAAGAAGTGCACACTCAAAGCTCTCAAGGCCCACCCCCAGCCAGGAGGAGTGGGGAGCAGTGATTGTGGGAGTCATCAAGCAGTAAGCTAAAACTGCAAGGCGCAACTCTCCAGTAGGTGGCAGCAGGAACTCACAAACTCAGCAGATCAGGCCGACAGACTGGATTTTACCTTTCTTTCCTCTCTCTCTCTCTCTCTCTCTCTCTCTCTCTCTCTCTCTCTCTCTCTCTGTGTGTGTGTGTGTGTGTGTGTGTGTGTGTGTGTGTAAACAGGAATCCTGTATTTCCAGTTTTTCAAAATAACAAGTCACCGAGAGGCAGAAACAAGCACTTGGTTGGAGATAAATGTCTATACAAGTGCTAGGCATCTGTTAAATCCTTGGCTATTTCCAAAGCTCTAGGAGATTTTCTATGAGCCTTCTAGCGCCTACTGATGCCTCGTTAGCAGTTCTGTTCAGTTTGAAATTTGGTTCTTGTGCAAATGTCAGTCATCTGGAGAGGATTTAGATTAGGCTACTTTTGGGCCCCTATAGATAGAGTTTGAAAGCATGTTTTCCTGTGTGCAACGGTAGGGGCAAAAGAACCTGACAGTCTGGCACTAGCACATGAGGAGAGACATGTAGGCCTTCAGAGACAGACTGGGTCCTTTCCGTTGTGACAGTGGCTTCTAATTTTCTGTCAGCTGTCCACAAACCAGAACTCCCAACATCTTCAGTGACTAGGCAGTTCCTGATTGTGAGCCCACTAACTGAGAGATGGATGAAGAATTAGGACATTTAAGACATGGTGACTATAATTGTACAAGCCTAAGTTCAGAACATGCAGTCACACAACAGAATGGAGTAAATATTTTAAATCTGAAAGATTCTGGAAAATCCAGGATTTATACAAGGGATGGTCTGAAGTGATAGTGTGTTTGTGGGGCAGGCATCCAACTATTAGACAACTGCCTTTGAAAGGTGGTATTAGATGATTCTGCATTGAGCCAAGTGTCATGAGCAGACAATGCATATGGTAATAGTCCAGAAGATGAGGAAATCACATTGGTTACATTAATATAAACAATATCTGCTGTTTTCTAACTGTAATTCACATTTCCATAGAGTTTCAGAGCTTCCAAAACACTTCCATCAGATTCCATTTCCTTTTTAAGACTTATTTTTATGAGTATATATTAGTTATGTGTAATAATGGGTTTTGGCATGAAACTTTCATACATGTATATACGTTCTGACCGTATTCACACACATCTGTTACCATCTCTTGTCTCACTTCCATACCCATAATTCTCTTCATAGCATCTGCATGCCAGATATTATAAAATATGGTAAAATACATAAAGCTTTTAGTGTTTGGTTCTCAGCAAGTCTTTACTGCTAATTGTTAAGTTTGTCGTTAGCTCCCCCACCCACATTTGTTTTGTTTTGAGATAAAGTCTTAATATGTTGCCCAGGTTAATCTCAAACTTTTGGGCTCAAGCCATCATCCCCTTCCCCCATCATGCACCACTAAAGATATTCTTTTCCTTGAATAACAAGAGTTATATCTAGACGCCTCTGTTCGTTTTAGTAATGGGGGAGATGTTTTATTACCTGGCCCGTTAAGGAAGCTGCAAGCTGTTAAACTCCCATGGATCCCCAGCTGCTAGGCTTATTAAGAAAATGTTACAATGGGGGGAAATTGACAACACAGGCACCACAGATATTTTTAGTTTGTGCTGCAAGGGTGTACATCTTGGGTTCTGTTTAGGATTGAGCACGAGGGTATGAATCTGGATTATTTTATAAGATTGTCAATCAGAAATCTATGCTAAGTGCTTACTCTGATGCCATCTGATGTAAGAGATAGTATGAGAAAACCAAGGCAGGTGAAATACATTTCCCAAACTTTCAAACTTTGTTTGGGTGGGAAGCAGTTTGATAATTCTGTAAGAAGCTGTGTCCATTTCTTGCATCAGGAATTCTACAGAAATTATTTCCCATGTCTACATATTAAAATGTAAACCATGTAGCACCAGTGAGGCAAAGGCAAGAATACGGAGATCTGCTCACCAGTAAACATACATTAAGCCACCATAGAGGGAGAGCCTTCCGTGCAGCTGTTACGGGGATCCCACTGCTGCGTGCACAAAAGCCTATCACTGAGACACACTCTGGAGAGAAAATTAAGGCCCGAAAAAGGTTTTGTAGCAAGACACCATATGTGTGTGCTTAGAGCACACAGTCATGTTTACACCCCCACCCCACTGGGAGGGTATATGCTGACAAATGACAATGGGATTGCATGTGTTAAGAGATGAATGGAAAAATGGACCATTTACATTTTTATCATTTTATGTAGTTTTGAATATAGATAGGATAATTTAGCAATATAAGCCACTTTGGTATTATTTGTTTAAATGTAGGATCCTTTCCAAAGGTCACACAGCCAATAAAGGGTGCAGCGGAGGCTGCAGAGCATCTGTCCTCTGGATCCTAGCACATGCTTCCTGCTAGCACCCCCTTAAGTTCGGGAGGTGTTTCTGTCATTTGCTAGTAAGTTATAAAACTTATTCCATAAAATTATTTCTAGAAAACTAATCAGAAGGTCCAGCAGCCAGTTGCTTCAAGAATGTGTTCTTCCTTTAGAAGAGGGGTTTGTGCCTTGTCTGTTGCCATCTTGGCTCTTTTATGATGATAACATTGTGGCTTAGCCAGGAAAAATCAGTGACCCTGAACTAGGAAACACAAACTGAGATTTCCAACAGGACAAATTACCTTAAGGAAAAGGCATTAGGATAGCTTGCGAGGTTGGGGTGGAGGAAAGGCATGAAAACAGTTCCATTAGCCAACTTGGTCAGTGGGCAGGTGCAGGAAGTGGCAGATAAACCCAGCCAAGATCTATAAATATACCCCAGTATCACTATTCAAAACCCACAAAATAAATGAGCAAGTTAGAAAACTTGGCAGCATGTAGCATCTAGATGCAAACCCTCAGTTCTCAGCTTAACTCACCATGTTTTCTGTGAGTTGGCATGCTGTTGAACTGTCTGGGGTTTCTGTTTCCCCAGCAGTCCAGTGGACAGGAAGCATTCTCTCTCTTAGCTCCTTCACAGATCTGTGAGAAACTAGTATGTCAAAGAATGTCCTTTGAAAGTGTTAACCTTTACAGGGAATGAAGGTCTCTGAGGCTAATCTTACAGAAAAGCTATTTGAGACTCGAAGGTAGGAGGAAGCATCAAGAGAGCATTTGTGATAGCAGTGTGGGCATATAACCAAAGAAAAGCCATCTTGTTGGTCATTTATTTTAGTTCGGCCTTGCTATAATCATAAGCAAAGACTGACTGAGCCCAGTATCTGCAGAGCAGTGACAGTGCCATGCATAGACAGAACTGTCAAGAGAGTGCCATGTGCTACAGGGGCATGCTGTGAATGCTGTGAATGTTGATCAGGGCCCTGGAAGCAAACTGATGTGAAGCTTAGGAAGGAATTAGGGCAGAGGTGGGGGTTGGACTTAGTGATCCAGCTCCAGGATGGCCCAGTGCCTCAGAGGAGCAATTTCAGGGTGGCCAGGGACTTGGATAGCACAAATGACAACTTCCTAGAACGGTCTGTTCCAGAATCCATAGAGAAAAGGAAATAGCCTGGCCTTATCCTGAGTAAGTTAACAGGAACCAGGAAAGGAAGTATTTGTGGTGGGACAAGTACTTATAGCATCATTAAGTTTCTTCTGAGTAGAAGAAAAAAATGGGAAAAAAAATTGGTGCAGCACATGTGGTAAGTCAGTTTCCATGGCGTGGGAGAGCAGGAAGAACACAGCAGCAGAGGAAGATGGTCCTGGGGCGCTGCACTCAGAGTCCTGTGTGGCTGTGCCACTAATGTGCTAATGACCTTGAAAATGTCATTTTCTTCCTGTGAATTTTGATTTTTTTGTTTGTTTGTTTCAAAGAATTGTCTTCCTGTCTGGTCAGTCATTATGATGATTAAGTATTCTTTTAAAAAAAAAAAAACAAACAAACAGGCCAGGCAGTGGTGGCACATGCCTTTAATCCCCGCACTTGGGAGGCAGAGACAGGTGGATTTCTGTGTTCGAGGCCAGCCTGGTCTACAGAGTGAGTTCCAGGACAGCCAGGGCTACACAGAGAAACCCTGTCTCGAAAAAAAAAAAGTTATCCCCTTTCCTGGTTTCCCCTCCAAAAACCCCCTATCCTTTCCCCCTCCCCCTGCTCACCAACCCACCCACTCCTGCTTCCTAGCCTTGGCATTCTCCTACACAGGGGCATCGAACCCAAGGACCAAGGGCCTCTCCTCCCATTGATGTTGGAGTAGGCCATCCTCTGCTACATATGCGGCTGGAGCTATGGGTCCCTCCATGTATATTCTTTGGTTGGTGGTTTAGTCCCTGGGAGCTCTGGGGGTACTGATTGGTTCATATTTTTGTTCCTCCTATGGGGCTGCAAACCCCTTCAGCTCCTTGGGTCCTTTCTCTAGCTCCTTCATTGGGAACCCTGTGCTCAGTCCAATGGATGGCTGAGTGCATCCACCTCTGTATTTGTCAGGCACTGGTAGAGCCTCTCAGGAGACAGCTATGAATTAAATATTCTTACAAGTAACTAGCATATAGCTCCTAGAACACAATGAAAAATAAAATATTGGTGTATTCCTTTATTTTGAGAAGAGATTCAGAAAACCTCCAATGGAACAAGCCAGTTGGGAATGAAGAGTGCAGAGGAAAAGCAGGCATGATTTAGCCTACTAGGCGCAGGTACCCAGGCCCTTCTTTACAAACAGAGAACAAAGCCCAAATAGAGAAGAAAAATCTTACAGAGGGAAGGAAGATTAGAGGCTGGAAAGAAGGAATATAACTGTGCAAGAATGTAGTCTCCTCATACAGGCCTGATGCCATTAATGCATAGGATGGAGTTCCTGTCAACCTGACAGATTGGGAAGACACTGGACTGCATAACTCAGCGTCACTTGTTTTCCCGGAGTGCCCGTGCTTGTAGCTGCTTTCCGGGGTTGTCAGCTCTCCTGATATGCATATGAAGAAATCAAGAATTAATAGCACTCTCTCTCTCCTCTCTCTCTCTCTCTCGTTCATTCTGTTCTGATTCCATCTTTAAAAGAAAAAAAGATTCTTCTCTCATACAGCACGGTCCAACCGCAGTTTCCCCTCCCCCTTAACACTCCTCCCAGCTCCCAGCTCTCTGTCACCTCACTTCTCCCCCAGATCTGCTTCCCCTCCATCTCCCATCACAAAAGAGCAGGCCTCCAAGAGACAATAACCAAACATAACAAAACGATAAGGCAAGGCAAAAGTCCTTACACTGAAGCTGGAGAGGCAGCTAAACAGGAGGAAAAGAGTCTAAAGAGCAGGCGAAAGAGTTAGAGACACACCCACTCCCACAGTTAGAGACACACCCACTCCCACAGTTGGAGACACACCCACTCCCACAGTTGGAGACACACCCACTCCCACAGTTAGAGACACACCCACTCCCACAGTTGGAGACACACCCACTCCCAGAGTTAGGAGTCCCACACAAACACCAAGCTAATAGCAAAAGTATATACAGAGGACCTGGTACAGACCCATGCAGGCCTGTGCTTGCTACTTCAGTCCCTGTGAACCCCCATGAACCCTGCTTAGTTGATTCAGTGGCTCCTGGTGTCCTCCATACCTTCTGACTCCTATAATCTTTCCTCCTCTCTTCTGAGGAATTCTTCAAGCTCCAAGGGTAGTGACCCAATTTAGACTCTCTCCTCAAATTTGGCTGTGGGTCTCTGCATCTACTCCTATCTACTGCTGGAGGAAGGATCTCTGATGATGACCAGAAGGGACACTTATCTATGAGTATACCAGAATACCATTAGGAATCATTTCATTGATTTTTTTTTTAAAGACACATCTTGTTTGGCTCTCCTCTAGGTCTATGGGATATCCAGTCTCTGGTTCTTGACCATCCAAGCAGTGTTGGACATGTGCTCCCTCTCATGGAGTGGGCCTTAAGTTAAATTAGACATTGGTTGGCCACTTCCACACATTCACTGTCATAATTGCCCCCGAAAGTCTTGCAGGCAGGACAGATTGTAGGTCAAAGGTTTTGTGGTCTAGTTGGTGTTTATGATTCTCTTTCTGTCACCTACAGAGTACCTTCCCGCACCAAAGAGTCTAGAACATAGGGGTGAAGACTCCACACTTAACCTTTCTGTGTTCAATGAGCTGTGTGGATGTCCTCTGCAATGGGACCTCATTGGCTGTTTGTGGAGAGTAGCCATCTGTCCTAGCGTCAGCCTAGTTGGTCTGGGGATCTTCACAGGACCCTCTCAGCCAACAACTCAACTGAATGCAACCCTGTCCATAGGAGTCTCTTTAAATCCTAAAAGTGTACAGGTTGATGACAGTTATAAATAGAGTGAAACACGGGGTTAGAAGACAAGGACACATCAGAGGTGTTTAAGATTGGTCTAGAACAATACGGAGGAAATTCATATTTCTAGACATACACACACACACATACTCTCTCACCCTGTCTCTCTGTCTCTCTGTCTCTGTCTCTGTCTCTCTGTGTGTGTGTGTGTGTGTGTGTGTGTGTATGTGTGTGAGTGTGTGTGTGTGTGTGTATGTGTGTGTGTGTGCTGTATCAAACAGGAGATTAGATCATAAAAATGACAGGTTGAAAGTGAAAGGGTACTGTGGATTATTTTGCAGGTGGGTAAATTGGTGCTTAAAGGAAGCGACTTGCTTAGGGCATTATGGCAATCAGTAACAAACCAAGAGCCTGAACCCAAGTCCCCCAACTCTCAGTCTGGGGTCCATTTGCTGTAGTCCTCTTATTGAGGAGACTTATGTCTGAGTTCACACACTTGCACAAAACTAATTCGTGTGCCCTTCTCCCTTTCTCTAGGGCCAAGTGCTTTCGGGGCAAAAAAATCCTTGGAGATTATGACATCAAGGTGGAACAGGTAATCAACATGAAGCCTCACATGATCTCCACCATCCCAGAGTGAGCCATCTCTTACTGTCCAGTGTCCCCCACTGGGTTCTCGAATGTGCATCTCCTGGCATAGGGCTTTTCACTTATTCCCTTGACTTAACAGTTCAGATGTTGGTTCAGAGGTTCAGTGTGGTTCTCAATGCAGTGCAAGGTTCTTGAGATGAGGATGCTAAGGGGAGTGTCTTCCTCGGCTACTGACCTTACCCCCATGCTGTTGGTGACAGTGTGATTCTGGGTGAACACATGTCTTAGGTTCATTATCTGCCTACTTACCCTAGGGGTACACTTCAGAGGGAACCCATTGTTTTTATAGGGAACTTGAAAGGCTGTTTGTTTGTTTATTTGTTTACCTTCCTCTGCCTCTTGTTCCACGTAATAGAAAATTAGGTTCTTTGTGGGAAGGAGATGTCCTCCTTACATAACATATTTTCTAAATAATAACAGAAGTTTTTCCTTCTCTCTGTGTTAGAATTTACAGAATAATAGGGTACTTTCCTACTTATTATTGTTATTTGTTTATTTTTGCAACATTATCTCACTAAGTGGCTCTGGCTGTTCTGGAACTTGATTTAGACTTACAGAGATCAGCCTACCCTCTGCTTCCAGAAAGCAAGGATTAAAGGGGTACACCACCATGCCCATTCTGAATTCTATTCTTAAAACAACTTGTCAGATATTCTGGATTGACCAGAAACCCAGGCAAGGCAAGTACCTCACTTAACATGCTGTCAGGAACAGGGGAGACAGAAGCCCAGCAACCTAACCCAGAACTAGGACTTCAAGCAGAGACTAAGAAAGGAGATGCTTGTCCTGCTCACATGCTGTCTCTGTAGAGAGGTGCAGGGGATGCTGAGCTGGGAATCAGAAGACAAAGTGAGAGGTTTTGTTTGTTCAGAAAAGTCATGTAACACAGGCAGTTTTCTCCTTTGATAGATGGCGGGGGGGGGGGGGGGGGCGGGGTTCTCTCTAGCATCTGACTCAAAGGGTTTCCTTGAGTAGTGGGTGAAATCTAATGCATATGAAAAACATAGAAACTAAATAGATGCTTGTCTATGGCTGCTGCTGTGTACAGGACTGAGAATCACTGTGTACTGTTAATCTCCAGGCAGAATTCTCAGAGCTTAACTTGGTGGCCCATGCAGATGGAACCTATGCCGTGGACATGCAGGTACTCCGGAATGGCACAAAGGTGGTCCGGTAAGAGCCTTTCTGTTCTTGGGGTTGCTGTCCCCTCTGACTTGATGTGGTGGTTTCAAGTCAACTTGAGATAGTTGCACTATATGTTACGTGGAAGTGCTAGAGAAGGCAGCTTAGTCCAACATTAAAGAGAGCAACCTTAAGTTTCACAGACTCACTTAGAGGTAACTGTATTATTAGGGTTGCTACCTACCCTCAAGTCAGGGTTGGTTTGTGCTTTTATCTCTCCAAATGGTATCCCTGGAAAACCAGGTCGTGTTGCTTTTTAAAGTATTTGAAAGCATTTGACCTTCTTCTTTATGCTGACTTGCTTAGATTCCTTCAGAGTTGACAGCAAAGCCCTGCACTGAATGCTTGTTCTTTTGATGCCCGCCTCTGTATCCTATCTTTATCCCTCATTCCCAACAACTCATGTGTCTGACAGGAAAATCTACTATTGAAGTAGACATTGTAGGTAGAAGAAAATGACCAGGTCCTGAGCACCCCACGCCAGGTGCTGGCCTGATAACCCTGGTCTGAGAAGTGATTTCTGGGAAGAGATGAGAATTCCAGATGGGAGAAATGGTTTCCCTTTGTCCAGAAGCTTAATATCACTAGGTTTTCAGAAATAAGTTCCAAGTTCCAGGAAAGAATAACATTCTTACCTCACCTCAGTCACAGGACCCCAGACCCTTAGGAGTCTAGTGTCCAGTAGAATCTGGGTCAGTGGCAGGAAAGACCAGACTGGGTGTGTCCGAGACCTAACAGTAGAAAAGTGGGCCTGCCCATTCTGGATTCTGAAGAAGAGCATAGGTAAAGCAGTTGCCCATTCAGGTTTGAGGCAAACTTAGGTAGATCCACAACAGAGAGACATGGGTTGAATGTGTTGTGGAGATGCATACACAGGCAGGCGATGCATCATAGAGATGCACACACAAGCTGGTGGTGACAGAAGGAACAGCAGCAGGAGTCCAGGGTAGTTACCACAGGCTACTTGAATATTCTCATAACTGGAATAAAAGGTTGGGATTTGCTGTCAGGGATGCAGCTGGGCTTCAGTGTTCAACAGGAAAGGCCTGATTAGGGGTATCGAGGCCTCATATCAGGTCAGAATACCCTAAGCAGATGATATACCCTCTTGGTAATAAGTTTCTGAATGACTGAGGAAAACGCCTTAACCCTCACTCCTAGAGCTAATCTCTGAGTTGGGTTGGGTTGGATCTGTAGGTGGGGATTGGATGGGTGCCTGGGCAGAGGACCAGGTAGGTCATTGTACATGGTGTCAAATGCTGAGCTGCAGAGCCTTGGGGCAGATGCTGCCTCAAACTGCCTCTCTGGGAAGGTCTCTGACGCTAGGGCATGAAGACAGGCAACCTAGTCCTCTAAAGCAGCTATAGCTAGGAGCTTTGCTGGCTAGAGGTGAACTCAGGAGAGCTTTCCCATGCATGGGAACATTCCGTCCTCTTAGTGTTTCCTGCAGCCCCGTTGCTCAACCTCAGTTCTGCGAAAAATATTTGCACCCCTCCCTAGCGTCCGTTTTGGAAGAATAACATTGGGAAGTTTGGCATCTGCCCTCAGCCAGCCTAGCTCCTTGCTCTCCTGGGACCTGCTGAGGGCATTGCCTATTTTAAGGAACAGCTTTAAGTAATTGAAGAGGACATTAAGGCCAGAGATCTGGTAGTAGAGTGGTCTTCCAGGACCTGATTGGAGCACAACTCTGGAACCACAGGCACTTCAGGCTTTCATGCCACCCTATGAGGACAGAGAAAAATCCCTTTCACTTAAGGTGTGGGGATCTCCTTCGCTTATGTGTATGCTAGGAAAAGATAGCATTTAGTCTAAAGGAATGGGAGAGATTCAGAAACATAGTCCTCAGAACTTTGGAAAGTATAGTGATAGTTCTGGATGGGTACATGCAGAAAGGAATAATAACAACACAAGGGCCGTGGACTAGGTGGTCATTGACATCTCTTCTCTATCTTCGGCTTTGAAAAGGTGTTACTTGAGGTGCTAGTTAATGGAAACTTGACTCTATTCTTACCAGGTCCTTCAGACCAGACTTTGTGCTCATCCGACAGCATGCATTTGGCATGGCAGAGAATGAAGACTTCCGCCACCTGGTCATTGGCATGCAGTACGCAGGCCTCCCCAGCATCAACTCACTGGAGTCTATTTACAACTTCTGTGACAAGCCGTGGGTGGTAAGCATGCCCCCAGAGTACCTCCAGCACTCCAGTAGTAGCATGGACTGAGAAGATCCGAGAGGCTTGTCAGCTGGGAGTCTGGATGGGTCATGCTGTCACAGTAGTGTATTAGCAGATGTCATGGACTGCATGGTTTTGCTGTGGAGTAGACCTTTGCCCTTTCTACCATGCTGTGCAGAAATCCTGAGATGAAAACTCTTTATGTCTATAGGTCTTTCCTTGATCAGGGGCTACAGTGGTAAAAGTGCCTGCCTCTTAAAATGGGTAAACTATTGGAAAGGCCTAACGCCAGTAGAGAAATTCAACTCATGTTAGAGACAGTTCTATGTTTCAACAACCTCAAAGTCAGATTCTTCCACACTTGCATGAATCAGACAGCAAATGTGAGTTGGAAGTTTCCTTTGAGGTAGTCAAGTCCTAACCCTCCATGGGAGAGAAAAAGAAAACGAGGAGCATAAAACCTCTTTCTGTACGGTGCCACCTTCTGAGGATGTTCTACGTAATTTCATTTAATCTTCATGATAAGCTTACCAGGGAGGTATTATTATTTTCACTTTGTACAGAGAAATAAGACCCAGAAAGGATCAAGTCACTTGCCAAACTTACAGAGCCAGGATTTCTGTTAAGTTGCACTGCCTCTCACGCAAAGTGAAGAAGAGCTGGCTTGATTCCCTCCTCCACAGTCAGTCTAGAAACCTTGGAGGGCTGTAGAAACGTGTAGGCTGAGAAAGTATTGACAGAATGAGGCATGAGGGACAGGGATGCCTGGGTACTCCCCTCGCTAGCTCTGCTGCCCCAGGCTGCCCCAGGCTGGCCTCACGGAAGGAAATGCTCACCTCTAATCGTATCCTCTTCATCTTCTTGTTTTTCAAAAATCAAATTTCACACATGCTAAATTGCCAGTGTTCACCAGGCTTATTGTGACATCTCAGAACCTTACACCTCTTCACTCTGGGAGCTGGAGGGGTATTCTATAACCACACAGGCCCACTGACTCTGTTCTTGACTTTGTTGTTTTTTTTACACTCAAACGGGCAGCTTTCCTGTTCTCTGGCTGCCAGAGAGACCTTCCAGTGTATGAGGAAGAGGTGTGGACAAGGTCTGAGAGCTGCTGTGGTTAAGGAGGGGTTGGGTTCCTGAGCTCACTTGCAACTTTTCCCCGTGTGTGGCCCGTGACATCTGGAATCCTACTGTTCTGCAAAGACAGGCTAAAAGGGTGGTGTGACTTGAGTGTGCTGCCTATCTCAGAAAACACAATGAGGTATCTATCAAATATTTTTCTGGGATCTGCCCATTTCTCTTCAGTTACGTGACCTTCCTCCTGAAATATGCTCTAACCCACCCCATCCCCACTTCCTGTAATAATTTGGTTCTCTCATAGCTATGCAGGGTGATGCTGCTGGTATCAGCTTTAACTGAGTGATTTAATGATGTAACCCTGTGACAAACCATCTCATGTGTCTACAGAATGTAATTAATCCTATATATGCCATTACTTTGCCAATGTGATTATTATAGTTCCCTGATATTGAGACCTCCCAATGAAAATGGTCCAGTGCTTCTTTCCCTAAACTGTGGCAGAGGCTAGAGAAGGGAGGAACGAAGATGTCCCTCATGAGACCTGGGATCTGGTGAGGGGTCACATTCTCACCCATTCACAGTCCCAGCACATTGCCTTTGGCCTTGCATGGGAACAACAAGGCTTGTTGGCCACAGACCAAGTTCTTCCTGTAGTCTCACTAAGCAGCTGCCACACAAATGACATTTTACATGTCGTTCTCAGCTTGTCAGTGGAAGTGGACACATTTAATGACAGTAAGTGGAATGCCCCTCTGATATAACACTGGCTCACATTTCCTAAATTTCTTAGTGTCGATGCTCTTGATGTGAGGCGAGGTATCCCGTGGGCTAGAGAAAGCTGTGCCCTGCACTGGAATGACTCTGAGTAATGACTCTGCTGTACCCCAGACTGTCCAGGCCAGCCATGGCTTTTCAGAAGAAATAGTTCTGTCAGTGAAAACACCGTCCAGAGAAAGCAAGAATGCCACCATCCCTGATTGCTCCAGATGTATTCTGGGTTCCTTGGAGATTGATGGACCTAGGTTAAGCTAAAGCATTTAATGTCTAAGAAAGAGAAAGGAGACACATTATTCAAATAGAACCTGAAACCCCATTTCTTCAGTGAATTCTTTCTTGAGTCATTAGATAAGTGGTTTAAAGTAGCATCTTTCTATTCACTGCCAACAACACACCAGCTCTCAGATTCTTTTTTTTTTTTTGGTCGGCATAGAGGAAATAGCCCTTATCAGATATTACCTTTGTTTAATTGGTAACTGTGTACTTGCGACTTAATCTAAGTTTCCAGGGAGTTAGAGGTTTGATGCCAAACCCAGTACATTAATCAGACAGGGGATGGAGTGGGGGAGGGTAGAGCTCTCAGGGACCCAACTGAAGCCTGGGAACTGGCTGTCATTTTAGTCTTGGCTGTCCCAGGGCCCTGGGAGTCTGCCGGAGGCCTTCCTGGCATCTGTGTGGTTGTCTGTGTAACTCACCCACACATAGGGAAGATAGGGCCCCACATGTCTTGGTGCCAGGCCAGAGTGTGGGCTGCAGCAGGACAGAGGTCTTTAGGAAGAACTGGCATCAGCTCCCTGGGGATGCTGGAGAACCTTAGAAATGGAAGCCTGCAGGCCCAGGTGGGCAGGTGGGGCTTAAGGTCCAGGGAAGGAGGAGGAATTGTAGAGTGAAGGAAAGGCTGAGGGTCAAGTTGGATAGTCAGAGCAAACTGAAGAATTGATGGATGAGAAGTGCAATGAAGGATGCAGTGGGCGAGGAACAAAGGAACCTGGGCCTTCTCCCAGTATGGCCTCCATACCACATGTGCTCTGAGCCTTCAGCCGCAGTCTCTTCACATGCAAAACAGGAGATCTGGTGTGGACTCTATCTGGTCTCTTTCATCAGTAATTTGATGATGACGGAGTACTAAAGGAAGTCTTAGAACCTTACTAGTTTTACATCACTGAAGGCTGCAGCACCCAAAGGCCCATGTTTCGCTGCATTTCAACAGAATCTTCACCAAAAGCGGACCGTGATCTGATGTTTAGGGAGAAATACAATAAAAGATGTTCTTTCTGATGCACAGTGTGGGAGGCAGATGGAACTGACCGTTCTCTGCTCATAGGTAAAGAGGGAGTCTGGAAAGGGTGGGCCTTTTGTCCAAAGGCTACTGTTGAGTTAAGGCTCCCCAGAAGGTTCTGGTTTGCTAATAACCCTCAGGCTTAGCACACACACTAATACCAGACAATGGGGCCTAAACTTTGTAAAAAAGGTCCTAGCTTTCCTGTCCCTGATGAGGGGAGGACAGGTTTGATCCAACAATGTTCCCTTGTAGCTAGCTAGACTATTAGTGGTTTAGAGCTTGAACTGATACCACTAGAGAAAAGATGCTAGATTTCCCCTGCTGCCCATGCACTGGGCTTGGAATTGTGGGATGGAGGTGGACTGGCTAGGAAAGTCCTCTGCTTCCTGTGAGAAGAGCATTGCCTCTGTAGAATCTGTAGAATCGGAAAAGTAGATACTCAAAGGATTTAATGAAGGGTCTGGCAGTGAACCTGGCTGGAGAATGTGACCTTGGGCAACTGACCTCTCTGTTCTTAGGGTTTTTTTTTTGTTGTTGTTGTTCTTTGTTTTTCAAAGGTCAAGGATTGGTATGTGTCCCAATGCTGAATATTTGAACCTAGTTTGTTTTTTTTTGTTTGTTTGTTTTGTTTTGTTTTTCTCATTTTACCACATATAAAGGGGACAAAGTCAATCCTTATAAATCCAGTAAGTCAGTGCCAGGAAGATGATCTATATGTCTTCCCACTGACCCTCCAGTCTTCCTGAAGAACAGCCTCATTCATGACACCTCTTGTGCAAATTCTGGTGGGTTCATATAGCTCGCAGGAGCGAGTTATTTGTTTATTTGCCTGGCATGTTATCCTTCAAGTTTACCTCGCTCTGTTACTCAGAGGCATGTGTTGGAGTTAGAGACTCAAGTTTCAACCCTTGTTTCACATCTCTTCAGTTCTATTTTTTTTTTCCTTAAGACAAGATTTTACCATGTAGCCCAACACGGTGGCCTGGAGCTCACTATGTAGCTGAGACTACATCCTCCTCCTCCTCCCCTGAGTGTTATGATTGCACTGCGCACTGCTCTCCCTGCTCCAGTTCTGTGAGTCAAGTGAAGTTCCCTACCTCTTCTCATCCTTGTCAATCTGAAAAGAGATTAGGTGGAAACCATTAACATAAGTAGGCCCTCGATGAGTACTAGCTTTCCTCTTTTCCTTCCCCAACTAAAGTATATGTCCTTGAAGAGGAATTACATGCACCTTTCCTTTCTCTGTATCATCAGTATGTTTAACACAGTGCCTTCTTCAGAGAAAATGCTCTGTTTATTTGATGAATTGATGTTTTGTCTGTTCCAGAAGTTGAGGATACATTGAAATTCTTTCTTGTCTTTTGCAGTTTGCTCAGATGGTGGCCATCTTCAAGACACTGGGAGGGGAGAAATTCCCACTCATTGAGCAGACATACTACCCCAATCACCGAGAGATGGTAGGTGGCTAAGTGGAGCTTTGACTCTGCTGTTTCTACCTTAGCCACGTGGTGACTCTAGAGTTCAGGCAAGAACCTCAGCACCTCAGGCCCAACATGTCAGGTAGCTATGGAACTGCTTAGAGCAGCCAATGTAGCTAGATTCTAGCCAACAGACTTTTGTTTTCTAATTCTGGGAACAGAGTAGAGAAAAGCAGAAGCAAAGGGATTTAAATGTGAGAGAGTAACAAGTCTGTGAGCCGGCAGTCTGGAGTTTCGTGATTTTTGAGTGTAGCTCTAGCTTTGCCATGTGTCACTGGGCATGTTACATTCCCTCACCACATGTCAATTTCCCAACCATGCAAGTGAGCATGGCTGCCCTTGACCAAGATATCTAATACAGTGTACACACAATTCCAAAGAGATTCCTCAGGGAATAGCCTTCTGGTAGGTGTGAAGCCTCTGAGATAAAAGCTCTTGCTTCTGTCATTCTTCACTAGGCTTGTATTTCCTTGGCTACCTCCAAATTGTGACAAGGCAGAGTTAATCCTATGCCTCCTCTGTGTCCGCCCCCAGAAGTTAGAAGGAAAAGGCAAATGGTTGATTGAAGGCTGTGAGGATGTCCCATATTGAGCAACCTGGAGGTTGCTTTGCATCTTCTTCTCCATCCCCACACCCTGCCCAAGCATGGTGTAGATTTTTACTGGATGACCCCACTTGGAGTCTCACTGCTGGAGCCTTCCAAGTGCTGTGTTCTAGGACAGAGATCATAGTTGGTCCCCTCCCACTTCTTCCTCCAAAAGAGATCTCCATCATTGTATTTAAATCCAGCTCCTTCTCCCAGCACAGCACAGAAGGCCCTGCTTACCAGCTGACCACATACCAAAATGAAAACCGGTCCTGAGCTGTCATAAAGAACTGATAATCTCTACCATCTTCCCAGGAAAAAGTTTTGGGGACATTGAGCTCTACAACTTAATAAACCAGAGAGGCCATTGCTAGTGTTTTTTCATGTAGACAAACCAGGAAGACTTACAGAGGCACTGAGGAGCCTTCAGGGGCCTGGCAGGTAGAGTCTAAGGCACAGTGGTAAGGGGACTGAGCTGGAGGGTAGAAACACTCTGGGGTCACAGCTGGCTTTCTCCTGCTGTAACACCAGCAGCTTGAAGAAGCTTGAAGCAAGTAAAAGGTGTATTCCGCACTAGCATCTTGTATTATCTCCCTCCCAGCTGCTACTGAAACTTGGCCTCAGGAAAAGACCATGATGAGGAAGATCATGATGGGGGTAGGGGGCACCTTTTACCTCACCCCCCATTGTTGTTGTTGTTATTTAAAAACAAAGTTCTAAAGCACGAACAGAAACATTAGCAACCTAAAGAAGAAGTCCCCAGACACCAACAGAAGGCAACAGAGATATTTAACCTGGAAGGAAAATGCTTGTTCTAGTATGTAAGTTTTCTATTCCAAAGATGTATGCCAACTGGGCCAGACCTTCTGCCAGCAAAAGTATCAGGGGACTTGCAGGACAAGAGGAAGAGTGGGCTGTTCAGCTCCCACTGTGTCCTTCAAGCATATAAAAGTGTGTCAGAGGATTAGGCTAAGTTGAGACAGTGGGAGTAGGAGATACGGAGCTTTAGTGTGTTGTTCTCATTTCAGCCAACCAGCCCACCTTCCATAGCACACATTGCAAGGTTGTACCACTTTATGACAGTCACAGCTTCTCCCTTATCATATGAGTTAAACAAAGCCAGAATAAAAACTCTCAGTAATAGGTATAAGCTAGACTAACAAGGTTTGGGAGACAGGGAAGAGGGGCTGAGGGCAAGGCAGATAAGTCATACTACCTTTCCAACCCTTGACAAGTTGTGAGCTGGAGATGTGAACAGCAGACACAAGCTGTCACATGCCCCACAGCCTCCATTTTTGCTGGCCAGGCCATCCACTTGTCATTTCCCATTATCTGGCAATAACACGGCAGGTGGTGATGGTCAAAGTACCACAGAAAACTGGCTTGGTCTTCAGAACTCTTCCAAGGATATGGTTCCTGGTCCCTGCTAGGGCTGGATGATGTCAACGTACTCCTTCCGGAGGTGTAGGTGACCTCGGTACCAGCTGCAGATGCCATCAACATGCTTCATGCAGACATAGTGCTGGGCCTGGTACCCATAGAGCTTCCGTTCCAGCAGCCAGTCTGTCCAGAGACACTCATTGGGGGCTGAGATGGTACACGGCACTGCATAGCAAGTGGTGATCTAGTCGTGATCACACAATATCAAAGTGAATAGAGTGTCCTCTCTCTGTTGCTGCCTTCCACACTCCTGTGTTCTCACGGCCGTCAACCGCCTTTGCTTTTCCCAGTCTCAAGCTTCCTCCTGAGCTGCCCTCCCTGTCTCCTTGTAAACAGTATTATCTCCCTGGTGTCGCGTAAACTCAGCCTTGATGGCTCTATTCTTTCTTTACCATCAAGTGAAAATCTTCCCAAATTTGTTATAGACTAAATTAAAATTTGAAAATAAATTAATTATTACAGGGCCTAGAAGAGTACTCTGTCCTGTGCTCCCTTTTCTTGCCCCCCATTTGGTTTTGGTTTGTTTGGGGTTTTTTTGGTTTGTTTGTTTGCTTTAAAACAGTATCTTACCATGTTGCCCAAGCTGGGATCAAACTTGGACTCCTCCTTCCTGCCCCAGCCTCTCACGTACTGCTATTACAGGAGTGTTACCACACACCCGGCTTAGATTTTCTTTAAATAGTGGTTTAGTGTCATTTCAGTCTGCCACCTGTGATTGCCAGTGTCCCAGAGTACTTACCTTGAGTACTTTGAGGTAAGGTGCTATGGACTCTTCTTTCCCACCCCCAACTTCCATGGCACAACGTCAGTGTAGGAAGGGAGTAAGTACACATATGTGGAATGCATGAAGGTCAAGACCCTAAGGCTCTAAACTTGTCCCTCACCCATAAGCAACCTCAGAAATGGACATCCCCTTACTTGGCAGCCACAGTTCTGGTGGTAGTGATGATTGAGGCTCTCCCTCTGCACCAAGGACAGGTCCTCCCAGGGCTCTATGTAGTTGCACAGATGGATGAAGACTTTTCCATCACTGAGAATCTGGCCTTTGTGGAGAGAGAGAAAAGAGTCAAATCAGGAGACTGCTTAGGGGCCCCAGGGGTCCCAGTCATTAAACAGCTCAGAAGAGCAACTTTTGTAATGGCCTTTCTTTTATTTCTTTCGTGTGTGTGTGTGTGTGTGTGTGTGTGTGTGTGTGTGTGTGTACTGAAATTATGCCCTATGTGTACTAAACATACACTGTACAACACAGAGAAAATTCCAGTCTCAAATGGCTTTATGATAGCAGTGACAGTTTAGGACTCAGACGAGTCCCTGTAATCTTTAAAGCAAAGATTATGCATGGTATCTGTACAGGGAAGAATTATGAGGTCTGCTGAAGGTCTTTTCCTTTAGCATGAAGCAGAAAGAAGGTGGGATTTAAAATCTGACTGCAGCTTTTCAGAGCTGGTGGCACATGCCTGTAACCTTAGCCCTCAGAGACTGAGGCAGAAGGATCAAGGTCAGCCTGGGCTACATAGCAAGACCCTTCCTCAGAGAAACAAACAAAAGGAACAAGTAAAAGACCAAACAACAAAATGCCTGACTGCAGGGTTGGGAATGTAGCTGAGTAATGGAGCACATGCTTAGCTTGTGAGAGGGCCTGAGCTAGATCCCTTGCGGAGGGAGGGACAGAGTGGCAGACATCTCCTTTTGTGTACCAGCTGCCTTGATCTTAAAGAAGGCCACAGGAACTTTCAGATGGAGGGTGGGAATGATAAAGCTGTTGCTGAGATTAAACAAGAGAATGTATATAGAGTTCTTTATACAGTTGTAGGCCCATAAAAGATGTCCATTCCTTTCCAATATCCATACTGGCCTCTCTTGTCCCATTGATAGGTATCTTGTCCCATTGATAAGTATTTCCCCATAGGAATGAGCCTTAAAAAAACAACTTGTCAAGTTCCTTCTGTCTTTCACAGATCTTTTTCTTAAGCAGCACAGAACTTGTGAGCCCCCATGTGGGTGCTAGAAATTGAACTGAATCCTCTAAAAGGATGCTCTTAACCACAGAATTGCTTCACCAGTCCCATAGATTTTTTTTCAATACATCTATTCCTCAGAGCCAACTATCACCACTCCTAGAACTTGGACACTCAACCATTTATTCACTAAGCAGCTGCTTGCCCTAGCACCATATGTAGAAATCAATGACAGTATCTCTGCCCTTTATGAGGGTACACAGAAAGTAAGCATTGGTTACTGGACTATAATTTCCCAGGTATAAGAACCAAGTGCAGAAGAGGGTAGGTAAAGGACACTGCCTTGAAGGGATGAGTGGAAATTCACTCTCAACCAAGTGCAAGGGCCTCTGGACACTGGGACTGTCTTGCACAAAGGCAGGAGGACAGCCACACACCCTGCAACTACAGGTAGTTCATTTCAGCTCTGAGGAGAAAGAAGCAAGATGCCATGTCACTGATAAGTGACAAAGAAAAGGCTATAGTGTCATGGAGTAGCCTATCAACCAAGGGTTTTATTAATCAATCCCTTCTCTTGAAGGCATGGGCATTGATATTGTTTTGCAGAGTTATGTTTTCTTGCATGTCCCAACCTTTGGTTATTCCTGACCTTGAGGACAGAAACCCTGTGCTCTCTTTTCCCTGACATATCTCAGTGCCTCAGTGAGAATGAGAAACACAAAGGGGGGTGCTCAGGAAAGGGATGGGGAAATATAAAGGGACTGATCTGCTTATAAGGAACCTAGAGGGTGCAGTGGCTTTTCCCGTCTGTGCAGAGGCTGCCCAGGGCTGCACAGTCCCACATCCTTCTTGATACTAGGAGCCAAGAAGCCCCTTTCATTGTATCCTCTGGTTCCTGTCACTCTTCAGGAGACATGTCTGAACTATGGACTCATTAAAGACTGTGACCTACTCCTGAATCTTCACTCTTCTACCCAAGGCCTGTAGTATGGCCATCTGCTGGCTCCATGGATAGAGAGTAGAACTCTTCCCTATTCTCCCTGTGGGCTATGATTTTTATTTTCCACCTTGTAGGCCACTGTAGAGCCTATTCAAACAGTGGAGCTTCCCAGCTTGTTCACAGCCACACCAGCACCTCTTTTCCTGAATTCCACAATACTTTAGTATTGTATTTATTTATTCCAAGATCATATTCTTGGGGATATTGGATGGGTGGCTGATTTACTTTTCTGTCTCAACCAGTTCACTTTGGAGGAGGCTGGCCCAGCACCAGGTTCATGGAGGTGGAACTGTAAGAGTCAAGCTTATGCACAGAGCAAGATAAACACTCAGAAAACACATCCCAGAGATGTATTTGGGTTCAAGATACCATAAAACTTTCAAAATGGAACCATCTGCCCTAGGTTGGTAGAGCAGCCTGTCCTTAACATAGTGAAGCGGTGGCCAGGATCACTGGAGCAGGGACTCCTGTGTTTGGAAAGGGAGTTCATTGTTTCTCCTAACTAAAAGACCATGGTCACGATCACAGCTCTGTTTAGTCCCTTCACTTACCAGTCAAAAGATACTGCTTCTGACTGTTGGTTTCTAGCTTCACACCACAGAGGGAAGAGTCAAATGGTGTGTAGACATACTGAATATCCTTGGCCTTCTCGAACCCTTTAAACATCTGAAAGGCAGTTACGGAAGGGCAGCACTGGGTCAGAAGTATAATGGGCACGGTAGCAGCTTAGAAGCTGCTCATTTGTACCCAAACATTAAACAAAGCTCAAATTCAGGCTTGGTGCACAGATGACCTTGCTGGCATTCATTCATTCATTCATTCATTCATTCATGCATTCATTCATTCATTCACTCAAGTCTACACCTTGATTTATCTCAGGGAGATGGGGAGGTCCCATGAATGAAGAGCTCTAGGACAGGATAGATAGCAAGTCGCCATCCTGAATACTCACTTGGTTCCCATGGGCCCTGCCCATACCAGCTCATATTCACTTCGTAAGGAGACCAGAGTCCGTTGCCTGACTCTTACCAGGTCATTCCCTCCCATAGCACAAACCCCATCCCTTCACCAGCCCATCATGGTCCAGCCCTTGTCCTGCCCTCATGTACCTTTATCTGTTTGATTTCATACCGGATCATTTTTTGAGTGTCAGCAGGGTCTTCACTGGCAGGGACTACCTTCTCACTGGATATTTTGGCCCGTATCACTGAACAGAAAAAGGGAAACTTTAGCACTGTAGGAGTATGCCATCTGAGATCTTGATGGTCTGGAGTCCTCTGAGTGTCCAGAAAATTCTTGGTTCAAGTATTTTGGGTTCTTAGCAGTATGGTACATTTGAGACTAGGGACTTGGAATTTACTCTGCAGTAGTTGCCAGCTTTAAGCCCGTCAGGGCTGTTAGGTCCTCACATTGTGTTCTTGTGGCCTTTTGACCCATTGGTTTCTAGAGCACAAGTTCTCCATAGCCCTGGGTATGTGAGAGTAGGAGTCCCTTCAAGGCAGTTGGTGTGGGACTCATCTGTCTTAGACCCTCATAGCTCACCAAAAGTGACAGTAACAAATGTTCATCGAATTTATAAATGTCCCAATTCTCCATTGAGGAGATTCATCTCTTTACATCTAATCAAGAACTGCATTTTGTTTTATTTTTTAGTATTGAAGACTCAACCTAAAGCCACATTCATGACAGGCAAATGCTCTATCACTGAGCAACAGCCCCAGAACTGGAAAGTCTGTTTAAAAAAAAAAAAAAGATTTTCCTCTCTGCCTGAATTTTCGCTAGGCACAAGGCTCATCGACAGGGCTCTCATCCTGTAGAAGTCTAATGGAGACTACCTTATTTAAAAAAAAAAAAAAAAAGCAACACCTACCACAAATAGGGAACAGCAAAGAATCAAGAAGCAAGCCTTCAGAAAATAAAGGGTGAATAGTAGTTGCCAGGAATTTAAAGTTGTGAAAGAAGGGTATCCAGGCAAGGGAAGAGAAAGGAAAAAAAGGTGTGTACTGTGGGAGGAGCACCTTGGCAACCTCAACTGCAGGCTGAAAGACAGGTGTTATAATGCAAATGTCCCTTGCATCCAGGAGTTCTGGAAGTTACTTGATGGCTCCAGAGACAGCTAGGTCCTACCAAGCTGAGCTGATAGAACTACTCTAAGAGGTCCGTGATAGAATACTTTTTCTACAAATCATGCTTTGCACTTCCAAGATCAATAAACAATAGCCATTTCTGACTTATCAGCCGTTACAGGAGGCACCCATACATGATCTGAGCTCCACCCCCTCCCTCAGACTCCAGGTCTAAAGCTCTGCCCAACACCACGTTTCCTACTGGCAACCCCTGCTGTGGTCCTCAAGGGCCATGGACTCACCTAGAGCGGAGTGGCAGACGTGTTGCTGGGGGTGCGCAGGCGCGCAGCTGCACGCCTCACCCCGTCCAGGGGGCCACAGCAAAGCCAGCAGCCTCAGCACCAGCGCCCAGCTCAGCGCAGCCAGGGGACTCCAGGGCATGACACTGCAGAGCCCCAGCTGAGCTCGTGGGGTCTGCCTGTCGTAACAAACAGCCCCTCCAGGACTCCTCCAGAAAGCTTCTTGTAGCCCCAGTCTTTATGAGGTGGCTTTAGAGCCAATCACGCCCCCATGGGCTCCTCCCTCCTTTGGCACCAGGCCACCCACAGCCGCAGGACCCAAGGCCCTCCTGACCAGACCAACAAACCCAGTTGGGAAGTTGGAGAGGGAAACCTGCAGATTCCGAAAAGAGCCTGGAAGTAGAGGAAGATTCTGCGTTAGGAGCAAAGAGATAAAAGCAAAGACCAGTGAAGAGACTTGGAAAAGGCAGAAAGATGAGGGAGTGAGGCTCTAGCAGTAAGAGCAAGAGCTTACTTAGTGAAGGGAGGCATAGACACAGAGAGACACAGGCCAAGTCAGAGGCAGACAGAATTACAACAGGCAAAAGAGACAGTGACAGAGGAGGACGGACCCCTCGCTGAGCTGCATACTGGGAATGAGACAAGCTACTCAGGGTTTCTTTCAGCTGCAGGAAGTGTTTTCAATGCCCTATTTACGAGGCTCCAAAGCAACAGCAAACAGTCAGGGAACAGGACAGAGAAAGTTGGGGTGTGTGTGTCTTGGCGCTGTCAGCCAAGGGTGGGGGGTGGGGGTTTGTGGGGGGGGGGGGATGTCAGAGAAAGTAGCCAATGCTTTCAAACCCTTTCTCACAGCCAGTGCCTTAGTTAGCAGCTACAGAGAGGTGGGGGGCAGTTCTTTCTGTGGAGCTTAAAACAGGGGTGTCCTGTAGCCCAGGGCAAACTTTGGACCTCAGAGCGCCTACTGCACATCACTGCCCAATGCAGACTGCCATGTTGCAGAAGGTGGAGCCACTTAGCAAACAAGCCAGGCACTCATTGTGACCCAAGCCTTGTCCACTGTTTGTCAGCAAAGTGCTCCAAGAATTTGAATGAAAAGAAGCTCGTGGAATGGCTGCCCAGGGAGGGTATGAGGCTGGGTACTGATTCTGACTGCCATTGGGCCCCACTGGGCCCGAACTTTTTTCTCCATAAAATAGGACTTAACTATACGATTTGTCCCGCTCTTCATTTTTACATTTGGTAGTGATGTTTGAAAAGGAAGGACTCGGAAGAGAGTGAAGTTAGAGAGAGGCAGGTGACAGGTCCAGGCTGATGTCAAAGCTAGGGCCAAGAGTTGTCTCTCAGAGGGGCCTTAAACGCACCAGCTCAGCCCCTTCACTCGGCAGATGTGAAGGCTGAGAAGCTCAGTACCATGAAGTGACTTGCAGATCAGTGGTAGAGAGAACTGGAATCTTCACCTGCTAGTGTGGCTTCCCGCACTCTCCCCACCCTGCCGTGGGACTGCGCTACTTCTGCCTGCCTTTTGTTGCAGCTCAAAACCCTGCCTTTGGAGGGTCCATGTTCCCTTAAATCTCACTCCTCCTCTGATAAAACCGGGCTACTTTGGGAAAGAGTTTACTTTCCCAAGGATAAACATGTCAAACCCTATGTCATCTCTTTCAAACCCTGAACTGGACAGAGATAGGCCTCAGCATACTAAGTCTGTGTTTGGTTCTGAGTCTGTGATGTTGGCAAGGAGTGAAGAGTGTGACAGAGGAAGAGGACAGGGTCAGCACAGGGAAGATGGCACTCGATGGGAGGAGGTGAGAGGTGCAAGCTTCAAATGGACACTAAAGCACTCAAAGTACATTTCCTAACATTTCTGGTTGGTTACAGTACAGTTTACAGACAGCAAAATTTACTCTTTCATGAATTAAAAAAAACAAAAAGAACAAAAAACTTCTTAGCTGTGAGGGGGTCTTGCCGGGGTTATCTAATGCAGAGAAAATGGAAATAGAGAGATGTAGTGAATCAGATGGGAAGTTCTGCTTCCAGCCTACCATGTAACCTTGGGAAAGCTGCTGTCATTCTATGGGTTCCAAGTGTAAAACAAGTAGGGTGTACTAATTATTTTATTTCAATATTTTTATTAATTACCCTGGAATTTCATGCATTGTATTTTTGACAAATTGACCAAAGATTTATTTTTTTTAATTTGTGTAGATATGTGTATGGATATATGAGTTTGTATGCACCGTGTGCATATAGGTGTCTGCAGAGGCCAGAAGGTGTCACATCCCCTGGAGCTGGGAGTTAGAGATGGTTCTGACACACCTGGTATAGATGCTGAGAACTAAACCCAGATCTCTCCAAGAGCTGTAAGCTGTCTTAACCATGGAGCAGTCTCTAGCTGCTACACTGATTCTTTACAGGATTTTCCCAAGGAAAAATACTTTAGGATTCCAAAAAGAAAAGACTTACTGACCAGTCCATTTCTCCCTTTCCTCCTCTCAGCTTACGCTTCCTACGTTCCCTGTAGTGGTGAAGATTGGCCACGCTCACTCAGGCATGGGCAAGGTAAGGCAGGATTGGCTGCAGTGGTCTGGGTTGAGTCAAAGGGGCTCTTGGTCAGCAAAACCATTTGTAGACTATTCTTCCTGCATTAGTGGATTCCCCCAAGGACAGGACCAAGTCCCTTGACAGCCATGGGCTTTGCCTAATTATACAGTGAAGAGTATAAGCAACCCAGTTGACCCCTTAGATCTTTTGCAACAGCTTATGACCCAGGCTTTGGGAAGGGACTAGACCCAAAGGAACTGCTGGGGACATGGGATGCTCCTGTTTTACCACTCTCAAAGCTATGGAATTGGCTTGGAGCCTCCATGTTCCTCTGACTTCTCAGTGATTGAATGTACAGGTCACCCTTCTTGTCTGCCTTATATTGCCATTAGGTCAAAGTGGAAAATCACTATGACTTCCAGGACATTGCCAGTGTGGTGGCCCTCACCCAAACCTATGCCACAGCAGAGCCCTTTATCGACGCCAAGTATGACATCCGGGTTCAGAAGATTGGCAACAACTACAAGGCTTACATGTGAGTGTGTGTGTGTGTGTGTGTGTGTGTGTGTGTGTGTGTGTGTGTGAGGGGTGGTGTTCAGCAGGTCCATTTGCTCCCAGCAGCCTCAGTTAAACCTCCTCAGATCCATAAGGTAGTATCAGGGAGAGGATGCCTCTAAGGCTTCTTAGCCTGAATTTTTGATGCAATCTGAGAAATAAAATTATAGCCAATTTCATTAGCCTCAAGTTAGATTTTACTTTGTCTACTGACAGGAACAAAGATGTTAGACTACAGTAGTGGCAGTGTATGGGCCTTTTCATTAACGGTGGTCATAAGTATTCCTGAATCACGCTGTCATATAGGTTATGACAAGTGTCGGTAAAATCAACCTGCCTTACTCTTCTAACAAGCAAGGCAGCCATTAAACCTACCACTACACTGTGGTCACAGAAAGGCCTATTTTAATAAGTTTTTTTTTAATGGATTGTGCACCCTGTGACCCTATGTACTTCATTTTATACATTACACACACTACACATTTCATACTACCAGAGAGATCTGTGTGCTTCACCAGACTGCAAGAGCACAGAAGCAGCTCAGACCCTAACATAAATACTCAGCCTTGGAAATGCTGCCAAACACCGACCGACCGCCTCGCTTTCCCACTAGTGGAAGCCTGCTCCACATAGCCGCATCCACAGGGAAAGGTGTAATGTCAGGGAGACGCAAGACTTCAGGGTTTGCCTGTCCTTCTGTCATACACATGCAGACAGTGTACAGCTCTAGTTTTAGATGTCAATCCTTGGCCTTTTAAAAAGTTGGTTAAGATGTGAAGTTTTCCTTACAAATAAGGAACATTATTAATACATGAATTTGATTTCTGCCACTCAAGGCACATGAAGTTGTGTGCCTCCCTGTCCCTCAGCTGTGCTCCTTATTCCCACTGTCCCCTTCCCCTTCGTTTTGTCATTGGTGGGGGGTGGGGAATACTCCTTCCCTGCACTCCTTTCCATACCTGCTCCACATTTTAGTCCTTCCCACAAAGCATGCTCTTCTCTAGGATGCCTTTCTTGTGGGAGAATGATGACATTGCTGTTTCTCACCTTGTGTGGCAATAGGACACCCTTGACAGAAGCTGAAGCATGGTGGTAGGCCTGAAGCATGGTGGTGGGCGTGTCTTCCTGATTTGGGAAGTTTGGATTTATAGTTTGGGTTGTGATCTCTCTGTGTGTCTCTCTCTTTGTCTCTGTTCCTCTCCATCTCTGTCTTTCTCTGTCTCGTGTGTGTGTGTGTGTGTGTGTGTGTGTGTGTGTGTGTGTGTGTATACCTGCATATGCATGGTGTTGGGGAACTGGGAAATGAATCCAGGATCTTTCACATGCTAAACACATACACTATCTTAGGATCCACTACTAGTCTAGAATTTATTTTTTACCTTTATCAACTAAATTCTTGCTTTCAAAACACTTAACTGTTTATCATTTTCTTGCTTCCAAAAAGGAATTAAGCATTGCTTTAAAACTATGTAAAATTAAAAACAGGTGTTTGTTTTTAATTGGTTAAAAGATGAAAAACTGCATATCTCTGGCCAGGAGAGTCAAGCAGATCTCTGAGAAGAGGTGTGGGGGTTGATTCTAACAGATAAGAAGAGTAGCTAACTACAAAAGCTTTGGGTGACATTTCTAGTGTTTTTCTTTGCAAGAGACCATTAGTGTTTCGAGGGAGTGTTTATATTCCTGCTCTGAGCAGGAATAGACCTAGCAGTAGTGAAGGTTAGGTGTGGCAGTCTTCCCCTCTGGAAATCCCCCAACAGCACTATTGGATGAAAAGGTGTTCCTCCCACCCCACTATCAACAGAGGATGTTAAGCTGTCCTTGGGGCCTTTTATTCTTTGTCTCTCTCTGTCTCTGTCTCTGTCTCTGTCTGTCTCCCTCCCTTCCTCCCTCCCTTCCTCCTTCCCTCTTTCTCTTTCTCTGTCTGTCTGTCTCTTGATAGAATTTCTCTGTGTAGCCCCAGCTGCCCTGGAATTCACTCTGTAGACCAGGTTAGCCTTGAACTCAGAGTTCCGCCGGCATCTGTCTCCTGAATGCCAGGATTAAAGGCATGTGCCACTACACCATCATTACTTTTTATAATGAGCATTCACAGTAATGGGTTTCATTGTACCATTTTTGTACATACTTTGCTTTTGTTGAGCTTCTCCACCCCCACTCCAGGCCTCTGCCTCCTCCATCTCTCCTTCCAGTATCCCCTCTCTACTTTTATAGCACATGTATTCTACCTCTTTTTCTTTCCTGCCCATCCCAAGGTCCATTTTCCTCTTCCCGTGGCCTCCTTTCTAGTTTCATGACCTAAACCCCATATGCAAATATACACACATATAAATATTAGAATATAAACCATGTCTATTACAGAGAATGTGGTGTTTGTGTAGATTTGGATTGCTTTGCTTAACACAATTTCTAGTTCCTGCATCCATTTTCCTGCAAATGTCATGATATCAGTTTTCTTTGTAGCTGAATAAAATTCCACTGTGTGTGCACCGTGTTTTCTTTATCCATTCAACTGTTCTATTTCCTGGCTGTTGAGGATAGTGAAGTAATAATGAGGATGTGCAGGTATCGGCTGCCATAGGACTTAAAATACCTAGAGTATGTGTATGTGTGTGTGTGTTTGTGTATGTATCCAGAGGTAGGAGAACTGGGCCATTCAATATTTCTAATTTTAGTTTGTGGAGAAACTTTCACACTGTGCACTGCGTGGTAGCCATGTAGGCATTAAACAATAACTTGAAGGGATCTGTTATCTCCTTCCACTGTGTAGGTACTGGGGATCAAACTGAGGCTGTCAGGCTTGGGTGCCACCCATTGAGCTGTCGTCTGGCCCCAGCAGCTGTTTTAATTCCACAGAATCACATTTCTCAGTTCTTAGGTTATTTTCTTTGCTACTGGAGTCCTTTTCAGAAAGCTCTTGCTTTCCTTCTAGCATTTCCAGGTTTTATACTAAGGTCTTTGGACCATTTTAAATAGATTTCTGTTCACACTGAGAGACATACATCTACTAATTTCTTAGTGGTTAGCCAGCTTTCCATCACCATTTATCTAAGATTTTTTTTTTTTGCGGGGGCGGGGGGGGGGATGTTTTTGGCACCTCATGACTTTGTTTGTTTGTTAACTTCTAAATGTTATCATGTTGAACTTTTCAAATACCATCTCTGTGTCTAATGAGATAGTCATGTGTCTTCTGCCACTAAATCCATTTATATGGTATTTAAAAAACTTTATTTTTGGTATTTTTGTATGATGAACCAGTGTTACATTTCTAGATTGAAACCAACTTGACCTTGATGTATCATTTTTGTAGCTTTAAATTGTTTTATCACATGTGTGTGAACATGTGTGTGCAATAGCACAACTGAGTGTGTATATATATATATATATATATATATATATATATATATATATGTGTGTGTGTGTGTGTGTGTGTGTGTGTGTGCATGCTATGGTATAGACACAGAGGTCAGAGAACAACTTGTGCGAGTTGGCTCTTTCCATATGGGACCTAGGACTCAAACTCAGGACATTAGTCTTCATGGCAGGTACTTTTGTCAGCTAAGCCATCTTGCCAGTCCTTCTTAATGTATTCTTGAATTTGGTTTATAAGTATTTTGTTAAGAATTTTTGCATCTAATATCCATCAGTGAAATTAGCCTAAAGTTTTCCTTTTTGTATGTGTTAAGTTCTTACCTGGTGTGGCTACCTAGTTTTGTATAATAGAGAAAATTTTTAGCAACCCTTTCCTTCTCATTTTTGTGAGTTCTGTAAGTATTGATTTCAGGTCTTCCTTAAAATCTTTACAGAATTCTCCAGTGACTCCATCTGGTCCTTGTTTTTCTTTCTAATTACACTTAATTACTGCTTCAATCATGTTGCTTGTTATGAGTCTGTTTACAATATTTATATCTTTTGATTTAATTTTAGCTGGCCATATGTTCACTTAGAAATTTGTTCATTTTTCTAGATTTTTTAGCTTTTTTTTTTAGAGTAAAGATTTAAAAATATTCTCTAACGGTTCCTGGCTATCGTCATGACTACCTTTTCATCTCTACTTTTGTTGTTTGGAGTCTTCTATTTCTACTGCTTAGTGCTTTTCAAAAAGCCAAGTTTTAAATTTATGGTTCTATGTACTATTCTTTTAGTCTCTGTTTTTTAAATTTCTACCTTAATCTTTATTCTTACCAGTTACTACATTTTGGGTTTGATTTCTTGTTTTTCTGGGGTCTTGGGGTACATCATTAGGCTGTTGTTTTTTTGTCTGTCTGTCTATTTGTAACATCAGGACTTTAGCTCCATGTGTTTCTCTCAGCTGCCTTAGCTGTGTCTCTGAGCTTTTAGCCAGCTGTGCTCTCATTTTCATTTGATTCTAGGAAGTCTTTAGTTTCTCCTGTGATTGCTTCAGTGAAACGATATTCATTCCAAAGTGCACCGTTTATTTGCCATGTAATTGTTATTTTCTGTGATTTCTCTTGCTTTTGATTTTTAGTTTTATTCCACTTTAGTCTGATAAGAAATAAGGAATTATTTCATTTTTGTTTGTTTGTGTTAAGGATTGCTTTAGTGGCCTCTGTGTGCATTATTTGAGAGGTTTCATGGGCCTCTGAGAGTCAGACTTATCTGCTGATGGACTATTCTGTAGATATCTGTTAAGTGCTATTGATCCATGGTATAATTTAGCTTTAGAGAATCTTGACTCATTTCTGAGTGGTGTAGTAGGTATATAGGAAAGGATATCACACTGGAACCAACTTGGTTCCTATCACTAGCTAGGAACCAAAATTCTTAGACTTTTAAAAATCTCCTATCTGTTTTGACTAAATATGCAATCACAGACAAGAACTCTTCTGAGTCTTATTCTCCTTATCTGTAAAGCTGGATAACATTCTACCTTCAGTCCTAGGGGCTGGGGTGGGGTTAGTGAAGTGCACTTCGGAAAGCATCTCATGCTGTTTACATGTGAGGGTTATTGTCACCCCATTAGTTCACTCTGCATCGCCATAAAGCTCTGAAAAACTGCCTGTGTTTGTGGGATTTTTAGTGTCTGGAATCAGCTCATATGGGAGGAAACACCTGGAAGCTGGCACCAGCACCCTCCACATAGCGCTGAGTGCCAATGACAGCGTGTGGTGGCTCTGAGTGTCCATAGTAAAAGGGGATTTCTGTCCTCCTTCCTGATTGGATTATCAACTGAAGGCTGATAACTTAAGCAATAGAAATAGTTCTCTTTACCTAAGCCTGTCCAGTTGGTCCTCCTGGCAACCCTGTGTTCATAGACAAGACAGGGTCAGAGAGGTAGAGTGACCTTTAGGTCACCCAGCCAGTCAAGGGTAAATCCAGATCCAGAAATCTGGTCATCCACCTCCTTCGCAGCCAGGACTAGTTGGCTCTATTTAAACTGTGAAGTGGTTGGATAGACCTACTTCATGGGTGAAGCACAAATTAGCAAAGGTTGGTTCTTGGCATGTCAGTTATTTGATAGCTAAACAAGCCCAACAGGGAAACTGACTCATCAGGGTCAACCTGCTACTATTCTAGAGACCCTCAGAGGGTAACCGTTAAAAGAATGTCCAGGTAAAGATTGTGGAACATATTCATGAGAGCTAGTGGGATTCTATTCATGAATTGCTCTGAGACAGTCCAAATTGTAGACAGGCTGCTAGCTGTATAAGGCAGAGTACCCCAAGACTTTGACATAGTTGTGGGCAAGTTTTGGCTTTCGACTCAGCTCAAATAGCAAAGGAAAAAGTAGATCTAGGATTCCCAGTAAGGTATAGGTAGTTTTGTAGGAGTTTAAAATAGAGCAAGAGCTCCCTTGGTTGAATAAATTGGGACAGGCTCCATAGAGCCAGAGTTGTCTGAGATAGGCCTTTGTTGAGAGAATCACAGGCATCATAGGTGACTCTAGGCCCAACAGATAGACCCATTGGCTTCTCAGAGGAATTCTGGTAGGGGATACAGGGGTGATCTGGTGATCTGCAGTTCTGGAATTCCTGTACTTTCCTGGTGTGGCTCACAGCCTGTCCTTTCCTGGTGGGGGCTTGTTTCAGGAGGACATCCATCTCAGGGAACTGGAAGACAAACACTGGCTCGGCAATGCTGGAGCAAATTGCCATGTCAGACCGGTGAGTAAGAGATGTTCCATCCTTTCATATAGGAAGGCTGCTGGTGGTAAAGACACATTAGAAATAAGCAACATCTGAAGGGAGGGAGGCTCTGGGTAGATAAGAAAAATAAAACACAGATGCTTTGACAGCCAGTAAACCAGATCAGACAGGGCCAAATCAAATGCTGTTACAGAGATAAAGGTTATGTACCATGGAAGCTTCCATAAGGAAATAATATCAAGGGCTGGAAGGCCTTCTGGACAAGGTGAGGTCTAAGTCTGGGCTTAGAAATACTGATAGGAGCTGAAGAGATGGCTCAGCAGTTAAGAGCACTGACTGCTCTTCCAGAGGTCCTAAGTTTAATTCCCCAGCAACCACATGGTGGCTCCCAACCATCTGTGATGGGATTTGATGCTCTCTTCTGGTCTGTCTGAAGACAGCTACAGTATACTCACATAAGTAAAAGATTTCCCAGCACTTTGGAGGCAGAGGCAGGTGTATTTCTGAGTTCGAGGCCAGCCTGGTCTACAAAGTGAGTTCCAGGACAGCCAGGGCTATACAGAGATTTCTGTCTAAAAAAAAAAAAAAAAAAAGAAGAAGAAGAAAGGAAGGAAGGAAGGAAGGAAGGAAGGAAGGAAGGAAGGAAGGAAGGAAGGAAGGAATACTGATAGGTTCAGGGGAGGCACCATAAATAGGGACCACACCTTTACTTGGTGGAATAGAGGAAGGGGAAGATGGAGGTGAGGGGTGGGAAAGGTTGGGGCAAAAAGACCTTACCAAAAGTGTGGGTTTGATGTGAGCTTAATGTTTTAGACTCAGGAAACCTTCCTATCCCCTCCAGGTACAAGCTTTGGGTAGATGCCTGCTCTGAGATGTTTGGTGGCCTGGACATCTGTGCAGTCAAAGCTGTGCATGGCAAAGATGGCAAAGACTACATTTTTGAGGCAAGTCTGTCCCAAAGAACAGATCAGTATGTGGGAACACCCAGGCTGGGAGCAGAATCTTGGTTCAAACATTGTGTGAGCATCCCATACTACGTTTAGAGTCCTCTATGAAGGTCCAAGATAGCAGATCTGCATAGCAAGCTTCTCCAAGTAGAGAGCTGTGGGCCAAACCACACAATGAGCAACAGATCACACATCTAGGTCCTGGCTCCCAGCCTACCTTGTTATAGGGACATCATAGTGACTGTATTATTTGTTTATTCTGAGAAAGCCACCTTTGAGAATTGTTCAGTTCAACCTAATCACTTTAGTAAGTGAATATGTGCTATGGCCACAGGGTGAATCAGTGTCAACTTGGGTACCTGGATGCAGGTGGTTCTTTTTAACATCTCTTAACCTTGGAGACACTGTACTCTACCTGGTCCCCTAAGCAAGCTTGGCTAACTTTCTTTTCACCTGTTACAGAGAAAGCCATGGCAGTGTGAGCAGCACTCTGCCACCTCCCTGAGCTCAGTCTTCCTGGCTCTAAAGGAAGTGGTGTTTCAGAATACCAGGGTCAGGAGGCCAAAGTGGGCTTTAGATTCAAAATTCACTCCATAGCCTGCTTAGCATGGAGCTTTCTAGATAACCCCAGAGTCTATGAGTCTCCTGAAGTGGACATTTCCTAAAGTAAGGACACATTGCCCCAGATTCAGGAAGAATCAAGATGAGTGGCAAGCAGAGAAACTACTGGTCAGGAGCAAGGACAGGAGTCAGGCTGGTTAGTGAGCAGAGACATCAAAGGATGAAAACTGCCTGCTCTTAAGGCATTCCCTTCCATGTCTTCCTGCTCCTTCCCTGTGAGATTTCAGCCCCAGGCTATGCCCTCTCCTTGATTTTCTTCTTCTTCTTCTTCTTCTTCCTCCCAGTAGCTAGCATCTCAGAACCCTGGTCCAGGAGGAGAGAAAGGAAAGTGGTCATGGCAGATGTTTGCAGCAGGAACAAACGGTTCCTGTCTCTGCTGAGGAACACCATTCTAGCTAACCAATACACTGACTTAAACTGTACTTGTTCCCACACAGCATAGAAGGCCTTTATATTTCTAGACTTTGTCTTCACCTGGGTCACATCTTCCACTAGGTCATGGACTGCAGCATGCCACTGATTGGGGAACACCAAGTGGAGGACAGACAACTCATCACTGATCTAGTTATCAGCAAGATGAACCAGCTATTGTCCAGGACTCCTGCCCTGTCTCCACAGAGACCTTTAACCACCCAACAGCCACAGGTAAGGAACTGCAAAGAGACCCAGCAGTCATGAGCCTCTGCTCCAGACACTGTGGCTCTAGGAGGAAGCAGAGGTCAGATATGTGCTGGGATCCACAATTCTCTTTCTTCCTTCTCTCTGGTTCCTTCCCCTCTGGGTTATCTTCAAGTATCCACCTTTAAAGGCCCCTCTTCAGCAGTCTGCAGTATTAGCTTTAGAGCCACACAGAGACAGGGTACTAGATCTTCACCTGGAACTCAAAGACTCCAGGGAGCTACATCCCATTTCTCCCATGACTCAAGGTGTCTGTTTTGAACTAAGGGATCTTCGTGGGACATCCAGGTGTGGGGTAGAATTTTTCTGAGTAGGCTACTAGTTTAGAAGGGAAAAGTCAGTCCCCTGTTGTGGGGGGAGACTGACAAGGTAAAATTCAAATTAGAAATCTCTTTTTGTTCCTGTGAGAGAGAAGTTGACTGATCTCATTTGGTGTGATACATGACTCCCATCATAGTCAGATACAGCTTTACTGGAAAATCTACATCAACCTCTATAGAACATTAGGCCAGGAGCTCTGCAACAATCCAAAAGACAGATAAGACCTCAGACCTGAAGTTCTGAGTCCATGAAGGAGATATCTCATTTTTTCATAAATATCTCCATGACTCTCTCCACTAAACTTTTATATATTAGGGTAGTAAGAATGTTAACAGTGAATCAAAGAACTGAGTCTTAGTGAACTTTTCCCGTAAGCATCTGTGTAAGCATTGTGAGGAATCACTTTCCTTTAATGAAGTGTAGGTTTTGCCATTTTTGTTAGAATTCTCTTAGAAACCTTTCCTTCAAAATTTAACCTGAAAGATTTATAGGGATAGAAATAGAAATAGAATAGTGTAGAGTGTCCATTTTGAAATGAACATCAAGTCTGAATTGTAAACCTGAATCTGTTGGCTTTATGACCTTGGCCAAGGTTCATAGCAATAGTTAAGAGAAGGTAACCATAGCCTATATCCCTAGAGTTTTATGAGAATTAAAAGAAGAAGAAAAAGCCCTAAAATAAGGCAGAACAACATGAAGCACCAGGAAGGATAACATATGCAAGAAGCACAATCTGGATTTGGATCCTACTGTCTGAGGCTTGGAGAAGCATCAGCATGTTGTGTGGAGATGAGCGAGTACCATCCAAGACTGCACTGCACTCCCAAGCAAGCCAGCAGCCTTCTAGAAATCCTTCAGTGAGAAAGAATAAAGGCCTGAAAGTTTATACCTGGCAGGGAAAATCAGACTAGATTATTTAGGGTAGAGGCTAATTACCCTAAACACTTGAGCATCACAGAATTGTAGATAGAAACATTGATATTCAGGGTAATGAACCTGAATTGCCAAAAGATTTGTTATTTTAGTTATTTAAAAGGTAGGTAGAAACATGACGTACAATAAATATTTTCACCAAATTTTTCACCAAAATTGATTAAATTGAAACAATGTGGCAGTTGATAAGTTAGACCCCTCTCTGGGTCTGTTTATTCCTCTCTTGTGGGCAATCCAATCTAAGTATCTTTTGTGCTCTAAAATTTTCTCTGGAGCCAGGCCTAGTGGCATATGTCTTTATCACAATAATGGAGAGGCAGAAGCAGGCAGATCTCTGCTAGTCTATAAATTGAATGCCAGACCCTCTAGATCTCTACAGTGAAACATAATAAATTTGGGGGGTGGGGTGGAATATTTCCACCCTCATTGATTATACAGAAAATGGGAGCTTCTGGGCTAACAGAGGTTGACTCTCACTCTTTGGGATATCTAAGTTGAGGGTGGCATTGTTCAGTGTCACACCATCTATTACCCGTGGTGAACATTTCCCTTTTTCTGACATCTGGCTCTGGCAAATTACTTAGTGGTTACATATTATAATTTTGTAAATGTAATGAAATCAAGATGTTTGTGTCCCAGTATTCCTTCCAGATCCTAGAATGCCTCCATAAATAGTTAATGATAACCAGTTAATCACATTGCAGACTTAATTTCAACACAGGAACCCTAAGGGGACAACACCCAAATCATATCCAAACCATAATATTCCCCCCTTTTAAAAACAAACAATAAATATTTTCAGTGTAAGCATCTTAGCAGACCACATAGGAAACCAGGATACTCTGGGGTGATTCCCTTCTCTGTTATAACACACCCTCCCTCCAAACCTCTCCAGACCGTTTCCTCACTTGTGAAATGGAGTTAAATGGGTGATTTCTGGATCCCATCCAATACCAGGGTCACCTGCAGACCACAAAGTCTGAGGGCATAGTCCTCTACAACGTCTCACTAAGGCCTAGTTAACTTTAATAGAGGACATTACTCAGTAAGACCATTCTCCCTTCTGACATCAACTGAAAGTTCTGGAATTCTAATAGAACTCTTCAGGCATCAGGGAACTCACTGAAAATTATACACTCAGTCACTGCATGTTGTGGAAAACAATTCCGATCAAAACCAAGCCACAGGAAAATGCATAGTGAAGAATCTGAGGTCTAAAAGCAAGCTTCTGTTGCCCTTGGAGTATATCTCTTTCCCTGCATCCATTGGTGAAATCTCAGGGATATCACCAATAAGAAGGGTCACCTGAGCATCACTGTTCAGAGTCATTGCTGGGACTTCATTACCTAAGCCTAACCAATCTGATCGAGCTATCCACACATCCCTCCCACCCTAGATGGCAAACTGATACATGCAGACTAAGGGGTCCACTGTGAATTGCATGGTTCTTGCCTTTCCACCAACACCCTTTGCCTAAATTCCCCCAGGCTGTTTACATAGGTTCTCACTTACCTTTCGCCAGTGTGCTCTCCAACATTTTGTGTCCCGTGTCGTAGCCATGCTGATCTCAACCTCAGGCCTCTCTTGTAGCCTCTCCCTAAAATGATTCCCCTCTTTTGTTTTTGGCACGGCTCACTGTTTTGGTAAAGAAACTTTCACCACAGTATAACTAACATTCTTCAATCATCCAAAGATGCCACCTGCTCAGCAGCTGCCGCCTCTCCTCCTGGAGTTGTGGTTTTCCACTTTATCAGGCGAGGTTGTTCTTCCCTCTCTGTTTGTTCTTCACTCCTTCCAGGATGCAAGCTCTTTGTAAACAGGAATCTGCTCACCATTTCACCTAAAGGGCTAGAAAGCATCCAGAATCTAGCAGCCATTGACTAGAGTCACACAGGGCTCTACAGGTGGGATCTCATGTGACTTCATCAAGACACTGCAGGCATATACAAACTAAGAGGCCATCACTAGGCAATGTGATTTCATGAGCCCACCAGCATATATGTGGCCAGTCATTGACCTAAATATTGTTATGCAGCACATGACTGAACATCACAGGTGCTCTAAAAATGGTGGTTGAGAGCAGTTTTGCCCAAGTTGCACTCTGTTGTCTGTAGAAAATGTAAACTACAATAACAAATATAAATCTACTTTTAATATCTCTGCATTTAGGAATAGTTTACCTTTGTCATTTGTAACGACCTGTTACTGAATTCCTATCCAGCAACTTGCTTTTCTTATACTACCTCTGCCCCTCTAGGCATCACAGAACATGACTGATAATGTGTCCCCATTTGTAATCAACACCTTTGATGGCCCTCTCATCCTATTTGGGGTTAATGTCAGGATCCTAAGGGACCCTTGATAGCATGCAAGCAGAATAGTTATAAATCAAGGATCATTGCCTGGGTCCCAGCCTACATGTCACATCTCCTGCCAAACCCCTGCATGTATCATGTATGCCACTCCTCACTCAAGCCACTCTTGTTAGCTTCCTTTGTGACCATGTAGCCACAGGCTGAATGAGAAAGAACTTACGGCTTGAATCACATAGCCCCATGATTTGCTCTTTGCCCAGTAATATAGAAGAGGACCAGGACAGACTTGTAACTTGGAAAACACAAGCTAGGTAATCACTGTGCATCCTCCCAAGAGTCAGGGAGGCATTGACCACATCACCAAAAGCAGAGCGAGCGGGCAACAACAAAGCTCCATTTGGCTGTCAATGACTAGGTCTCAGCCTGGCTGGAATATTAACCTCCAGGCTGTCCCATGCAATGAAACTCTACACTGGTATGCTGTTCTCAGGGTGGCAGTGACACCTGGTGGCCAATGATTGCAGAGCCTCTGTGGTTCATACTTTGCCTCTTTCCTGGTACCCCTGCTGTCCTATCCCCCAAACATACTTAGTCATTTAGAGTAGAAACTTGCTTACTGCTTCATCTCTAGGGCTTAGGAAAAATCTAGTATGCAGGGCCACTGAATATGTCAAGAACAGCTGGATAATTGGGAAACCCCTGAGAAGTGTGAGATGAATCACCAGGATCTGAGACAGGCCTGAAGCCAGGGCTGCGGAGAGCTGAGAGCTGCTTCCTAGACTCCCAGAAAGAAGGGAGAGACCTTCAGGTGGCCAGAATTTCAGGTGCTGATTCAGTGAATCTGGGCCTGGTCTTTCTCTGGTGCTCTCTGTTATGTGTTTTGCCAGCTCCCTGTTTGGCTTATGGATGAGGTCCATAGAGACCAAGTTTAAGACCAGGCCTTGGGAAGCATTGACCTGCATTGATATGCATCTGGGATAAAATGAAGCTCTCTCTATCACTCCCTGAACTGATAAGAAAACACATTGAATGTTGCTTCTAGTCTAAAGGTGGTGGTATAACAGGATGGATTCCAACTGAGAGGAGAGGCTAGGATGTTGGGGCTTGTGGCTCATCTACTATATGGACAAGAACTGTGGCAGCAGAGGATGTAGTTCAGCTGGCAGAGTACTTGTATACAATGACTCAATCCCCAGCATAGGCATAAACCAGGTATGGTGGCACGCCTGTAATCTCAGCCTTCTTATGGTAGAGGCATATGAATCAAAAGCTCTGGGTCATCCTTCACTATACAGCAGATTTGATGTTAGCTTAGTATACATGGACCTCTGTCTCAGACCAAACAACATAAGCTAAAGGAACTTCAGTTGACTACCAGCTGTTTCCAGAAGGCTATGACTCAATGTCTTTAGCTTTCTGATGCCGTCACGGATTAGAAATGGTCCCAGAGGCAAATCTGCTGGAAGACAGGCTTTGACCTTGTATTAAGGAATCAACTCACCGATACTGAGAGCAGCAACTGCTGCTCGCTACCATGTGACTGTCACATTAATGTTCAGATTTCAGCAGGATAAGCTACTTACTGGGTGGGGAGGTGGTGACAGGATGGGTGGGGGCTGATGAAGCAAGTAGCTCTCGGAACCTTCCAGAACTAGAGTACTGTGCTCCAGGCTGCATGTAACCACCAGACCTTGGAGAGGTAGTGGGGAAATTTTAGAATAAAAGGACTGGGGGTGGTGTCGGAGCAATGGCTCAGTGATTCGGAGCACTGGCTGCTCTTGCAGAGGACCCAGGTCTAGTTCTTAGCTCACAGTTATCTGCAAGGATCAAAGACACTTTTCTCTGACTTCTGTGGGCACCAAGCATGCACATTGCACCCATACATACATGTAGGCAAACACTCATACACGTAAGATAGGATAAATAAATTTTTCTGTGAACTTGTACAAGGAGACCAAGACTGAGAAGGGATCTCTTCACTCTGAGAACAGCCTCCAGGGCTGGACAGTTAGGGAGAGGCACAACCATCCCTCCAATCCCATATCAGGACTGTTTCACTTGTTCTAAGAGGTAAAGTTAGGACAAACCAAGGCCTTCCTGCTTCCCACAGCAGGACTGGCTTGAGAGAACGTGTTCCCCAGTGAGTAGAAGCTGAGAACTCCAGGAGACTGGGGGCAGGTTCAGATAAAGCCACCAGTGACTAGATCCCTTAACGAACTATTAAGAGAAACTGGTTATTTTGGGACTGTCTTTACTTTCATGGACATCTTTAATCACTCAAAACTGACATTCTGACCTAGGGTGACCTGATCCTCAGAGCCCCCATAGGACTTGTGGCCCCATGGACCATTTCTGGTGTCCTCAGGTTATGGGAGGGCTACTATCCAGGCAGTGGTCTTTGCCCTCAGAGTAATTCCCCTGGGAAGGAAGGGGCATCATCTCACCCCTGGATACCTTTTATACCCTTGCAGAGGAAGGAAGGGGCAGCGGCAACTGAAAGGGTGATCCAGAAAGGTCTCAAGGTGCTGAAAACATATTGTCCCCTTTGCTCTACAACCTCCTGACCACATTCCTTCCTGCTGCTTCATTCTCCCTGGAGTACTGGTCCGGGGAAGCAAGGCCTGGGGGAGCTGATCAGAATAGTTCTGTGGCGTGGCCAGCAAGGAGCTTGGCCTGGCCCCTTTCCTGGGGCCAGACCCTGGGACCCTTTCCCAATTTCCTGTCTCAGATATGCTGAGCAAGCACAGGCCTTCCTCCTGGTGGGGGCAGCTGGTGTTAAGCCAACAATTCTCAAAAGTTGAGTCACTCAATGTCTTTCCTTCCTCAGCTTTCCATCCTGTTGGGGCCTCACTTAGATAGGAGCTCCTCTGCCAGTCTGTCTAACAAAAGCCACAGGGTGGAAAATTAGATGTACCTTTAGCATCCTCATGGGCTACGTTTCTCTCTCGGGCTAGTGATTTGCAATTGAGTGGATCTTGCCCAAACTAAGGCAGCGATGTACAGAGAGAAAGCATGGTCTAACCCAACCCCAAATCCCCTACACAAGAACTACCTACCGTGTGCACAAGATGACAGGGAACTAGTTAGCAATATCTTTTCCATTGATACATGCAGTTCTCACACTGTAGATTTGCTCTTATCTAAACAAAAACAATGATGCTGCCTTCTGGCACTCACTGGCTAGGACTTTATAGTTTTATAAAGCTCATTTGATGTTTTTAAGCCTCAAAACTCTTATGTGAGATATGGAAGTTGTGATTCTCTATGTGCTCACATATCAGGGAAGACAATGAAGATGACCTATCCAGAGTCACCTGGATGCTAAGGAGAGCTGGATCTTCTGACCCCCAGCTCAGGGGGGTTTGTGTAATAGCATGCACCGGGGCTTTTTGGTGTGTCTGTGAGGGGGAAGGAAAGGAAGGAAAACCTGGGCACTCACTCGTGGTGCCTTAGGAGGAAACTTGCTCTCCTCAATTGATAGCCAGATGCTTGGCCTGTCACTTCACCAGCTGCTTCATGGGACATTCATCACTTCTGCCCTTGGCCCCTTTGATTGCTAAAGCTCCACAGACCCAGCAGAGCAGGATATTAATTAGCCTACCAAGCCTCTATGGGAGGCAGCTTGCTCTCCTCACCTATGCCTGCAGGATATCTCTGTTCAGGCCCAGCAGCCCTGGGGCTTTTCTTGCCTCAAGACCGCACTGCTATCTCTTACCTCGGTCATCCAAAGAGCTCAAAAATGCACAAAGAATTAGTGGAAGCCTAGAGCCGAAGGAGCCAGCAGGACTCATCTGCCTGTGACAACTTGCATCCCCTATACAGTATCTCTGGCCAGAGTTTTCCCAGGTGCTAGTTGAAGAGTTCTCACGGTGGGACAGTCAGTGTTACCTAGGCTACCACTGGCATGATTGACACTAACTCTGGTGCTGCCAGGGTCACATCATCGTTTATTCCTTATAGTCTGACCATTTGGGGAAACCAACATGCAGAGATGTAACTTGTCAAATCTCATAAAGAAAGTGTTTCCAGTCTCTCAACTCCTATCTCTTCACAGATCCTACCAATGGACCCCTTCAAAGAGGTGCCCAGCATGGTGACTGCTTTCTAAGGAGGCTTGACCAAGCAAGAAGGGAGGGCTCCCCTCCCCCATTAAGACACAAATGCACCTTCAGCCACATTAGTTTAGGCAGTGGCATCAGACTGACAGCCACTTGCAGTCTTTCCATAAGCTCAGGGTTTCACAGGGCTTCGTTTCATAGGCAGTTAAAAGGCTGTTTTCCTCCTCCCTGCGAATGTGCAGCTGGCCAAAGGAGCTGGACTGAACATTCTTACCTGTTTGAGTCAACCAGCTTCCTGAGAGCAACTCTGCTACTCAGGCTGACCACGAGTTCCTGCCTTGGGCTGGCTTTAAGCCAAATTTTGGCAGTGACGCCAGAGTGGCCAGACTTCTGTGGAATTCAGCATCCCAGGAGGCCCTTGGTGACTGGAGACAGATCCCGTGGTAGCCAAACCCCATAGGGAATAAGCCCTCAGCCCCTAGCAGACAGCAGGCTTGTGGGAGGAGCCAGAGTGTCTCAGCCTGGCAAGGGACAGTCCTAGGGGACTCTCCTCCTGGCTTCTCTCAGCCCCTGAGAAGTCTTCCATCCCCAGCCTCAATGGAACCAGGGACAGGAGAAGTTCTTCAGGCGCCATCAAGGGTAGCCAAGGCATATTCCCAGGCTCTAGCCCTGAAGACTGCCTCTGGCCTCTCTCTCCAAAGCCTTGGGAAGGGCACTTTGGGGCTCATCTTATCCTTGAATGTCTCACATGTGTATTTCTGTGACTGAGGAGAGCCAGGATCACTCTGCATGGTGGGTGCCTTCTGTGAGGCCTGAGAGAGAGAACTGGCAAGTACCAGTCTAGATGCTTCACAGGCTCACCTGAGATGGATGCCTGAGATTCTGGTTTGGATAATGAAAGGCCATTACACTGAGCATATGACCTAGGAAAGAGACTAACCAAGAAGGTTGGGACAAGAAGGCATGTGTTCTTTTAGGACATGTCGGGAATTGAAGGCTAGAGAGGTTAGTTCCACAGTGCTGAAGCAACTGGGAATCTTGGTATAACAGCATCTACTATATACAGCATTGTTAGGTGTAAAGGAGAGGTCACATAAAGGCCCATTTATGTGGGACACAGTAAACACTCAGAAAATTTCAAGAGAAATTAAGTGGCACGCCTAGGGAGAAGTTTTAAGATGGTAACGGTGGCCATGGAGAACAAAGATTGGAGAGATGAGTCAGGAGGATTAGGAAACTATAGTTTAAGCAAAAACTGATAAATGCTTAAACAAATCTGATAATTAGAAGATGCTGCCAGGAGAGAGGAACTGAGGGGCCCTGGTGCATGAGTGGCTTTGGTGGCCACCAACTGGCTTAATGCTTAAGTATCTCAGTGTCAGAACTCAGAGCAGGTCTTCTGGAACCAGTTAGAGTCTTTGAAGAAAGAGATGTTTTGTTGTTGAAGGTGGTTGACAGGTAAGATGGGCTTCCCTGCTGTGGAGTACTAAGGATACTGCAAAGGCCAGACTTGGTACTGTATAAACTTCTATACAGTTAGAGTCATGTCATTATTGAATGAGCACTGGGAAGAGAACACTTCTACTTCAAGGGTATTTGAGCTAAAAAGTGGCCCTAGGGAGCTGGAGGAGAGACATGGCCAGCCTCAGCCACAGGGGCAGTGGGGAGCAGGGGGAGAGACATAGCCAGCCTCAGCCATGGGAGCAGTGGAGAACAGGGGGAGAGACATGGCCAGCCTCAGCCACGGGGGCAGTGGGGAACAGGGGGAGAGACATGGCCAGCCTCAGCCACGGGGGCAGTGGGGAGCAGGGGGAGAGACATGGCCAGCCTCAGTCACGGGGGCAGTGGGGAGCAGGAGAGACATGGCCAGCCTCAGTCACGGGGACAGTGGGGAGCAGGAGAGACATGGCCAGCCTCAGCCACAGGGGCAGTGGGGAACAGGGGGAGAGACATGGCCAGCCTCAGTCACGGGGGCAGTGGGGAGCAGGAGAGACATGGCCAGCCTCAGCCATAGGGACAGTGCGGGGCAGGGAGGAGAGACATGGCCAGCCTCAGCCACGGGGGCAGTGGAGAACAGGGGGAGAGACATGGCCAGCCTCAGTCATGGGGCAGTGGGGAGCAGGAGGAGAGACATGGCCAGTCTCAGCCACAGGGGCAGTGGGGAGCAGGAGGAGGTGGCACTGAAGTGGGAATAGCGCTTGGGGCCTTATCCTGAGGGCAGAAGGCACTGAGAGGGAAGTGGGAGACTGACTGAAGACACATTTAGCCCACTTCACAGCCCAGCTTGTGGAGGCACACTCTGACATCACCATCGGCCCACTTGGCACACTTTGACTTTAGAGAATGTTTCCGGCACACTGAAGACAAACCCCTAACGTGAACTGCCTGAAACACAAGTGTGAGACAAACGAAGTCACGTGCATCTTTGATCCTGTCAGGACATAATCAGAATCCCAGCTGGGAGGAGAGGAAGCGTAGGAGTGGAGCCATGCATTATAGTCAGGCAGACTATAATCCTGCGTTCTGAGACAGCAAGACAACTTGGCCTTGAGCACTTTACCAGTATTAGCGTCTTACCCTCATTGGGGTCCCTCTCTCTCAGGCAGTACAGCCCAGCCCAAAGGGTAGATCAGATCCCCACTAAGCCCTGAACTGAATCTACCCTACAGGCACTCACAAGCTCACACATCTACCCCACCCTACCCAGACCTCATCACCACCCCTCCCTGAGAGCCATGGGTAGCCCAGTTGCTCTCCTATCAGAAGCTGGGTACAGAGTAAGTACAAATAGAGCCTGGATGTTGGGGTGCAGGGTAATGACAAGGCACAGACTTAAAGTTCCAGGTAGAGTAAGTCTACCGTGAGCAAAATGGAAGGGGCTTGAGGAGGCTGTGGTGTCCATCAGTAATTCCAAGCCCCACACTGCCAACCTAAGACCAGCAACAGCCCAGAGGCTGAGTTGATGCTCTGCACATCAGGATTTCCTGAGCAGTCCCTGGGACCCCCGCATGGCCTTCCACTGCACTTGTCTCTGGCGTTTACTTGGAGCTTTGGTTTTATCTCTTGTGGTATTTTTGTTGTTGTTGTTATTTTTGTCTTCCAGAGTGGAACACATAAGGAACTGGACTCCAGCAAGACCCCTCCTCAGCGGCCACCTCCCCAAGGTTGTTTACAGTATATTCTCGACTGTAATGGCATTGCAGTAGGTCCAAAACAAGTCCAAGCTTCTTAAAGCGATCGGTAGTTAATTTTCAAAACAGAAAACTTAAGCCAAAAACAAAAAAGAAGAGAAAAGAAAGGAAGGCGGGGAGGGGAGCAGCAGATGCTCCATGGTAAACTGCTGTGTCCTCTCAGTGCTGACTGGACTCTTTCTCCTATGCAGTGTCAGCCCCCTGTCTGGTTGTTTACCTGTCCCTGTCTGTGCTTGTAATGCTTCTACGTTCTTCTGTATAACGTGTGGTTCCAGGGCTGTTTGTCAACAGTGTACAAAAGAATCGTGCCTCTCTTAAGTCCAGTGCAACTGTCTTCAGGGTGGTTTGATAGTGTTTTTAAAGCATCACATAATGAGGGATGAGATCCTAGCACTGGGGTGGATGGGAGAAACAGCCACCACAAAGAGGGCCCAGCTTCTCTCCTCTTCCCTCAGGCTCAGCCTCACCTTCTTGCACTTACCTCCACAAGTGCTTGGGTCTTCAGTGAACTGTGTTTAACTTCCCCCCTGCATGACTAGGGTAAATAGATAGCACTTCTAAGAGATTTCCAAGGTCTACTTTTCATAGTTCCACCAAGTGAACTTGAAGGCATCCATCTCTTTCTCCATTTGCTACAGTCTGGTGCAGTTCGAGTGTGTGTGAATAAGCTGGCTGTGCCTGTAGAGCTCTTGTGTTTTTAGTGACGAAATACAAAGAACCAGCTGCTTCCAGGAATGTGTTCTGTAATTTATACCCCGTGTACCCTTCATTTTTTACTTTTAATTAGCTACAAGATTAAAATAATAAGGGGCCGCCGATGTGCAATACCTAAGTGATCTCGTGTTTTCCGTACGTTGATCTCAGTGCCTGCAGTTGTTTCTTTGTTGCTGTTTCTAAGTTGGCTGTGTGTGCTTCTGTGGAACTGGGCTGCCGTGTATTCCTCAAAGCTCAACTTAGAGACAGAGCTGATTCTCCAGAAGTGTTGGACAGAGAACACAGGGAGTGCCCGATCTCAACAGTCTGAGAAGAAGGTGACCATTCCCCAGGCTTCCTAGCACGAGACCAGATCAAATATTTATGTCTCCTACCACCTGAGGGGATATTCTGCCTATATAGCTCTGGGCCTGACCACCTTAGTTCTCAGCCTTTGACCTCTTTGGAGACCCAAAACCAGGGAGCTTTCTGGAAGAAAAAAAAAAAAACCTGCCTGAGATGTAGGTGGTGTGTTAGACAGAGGCACCAGGCCTTTGAGAACCATTGCCAGTGTGTTTGACCTTCCTTGTGACAAAGAGCCCTGGGCAGATGACCTAGTTGTTAATTAAGTCAGAACTTGAGAGTCAGCACCTCATCTTGCCATCTGTGGGCAAGGCTGAGAATGGTTCCAAGTCACCCTCTCTAGTCCCCAGCCCGTACGGAAGCTCATGTCAACAGTCTGCCTTTTAGAAGAAATGCTTCTGGCTCTACTGTTACATTCCCCACCTTTGTGGTGACATGGCTGGGTTCTAGACTACCAGGTCTGAGGAGTGAACAGTACTGGTTATATGTCATTGAGTCGGGGGCACATGCCCTGGTTTCTTTTTGGTTTCTGGAAAATTCTGACACTCTAGAGAAAGGCATACAGTATAAGTGTTGTTATCTGTGACCCTTCCCTTAGATGAAGATGGTAGTCAGTCAGTTGTAAATATACACACATATGCATATGCACTTCCAGGTGGGTTAAGAATCAGGACCTTAAACACCTCCTGGTCTAAAGAAATGTTAGAAGAGAATACAAGAATTTCCCAGGATGGAGGAATACATTTTTGTTTGTTTGTTTGTTAATTTTTTTGTTCAAGTGGTGAGCTGATGGTGGTATTGCTTCTCTGCATGTGATCAGTGTGTTACATCCAGGTGCTTTTCATGTGACATTTGTGAGCCACTAATATAAAGTTGCCATTTGAATTCAGTCAGGCTACAGGGTGTCGTCAGCCGAGGCCTCTCAGGTGGGGGTTAGAAGCTGATTACAGCTCCCACTGCCACACGCAAGCAGATAGCAGCACCTGACTATCACGTGCCCTCAGGCAGCATGCTAAGGGACAACTCTGTGGCCTGGGGGACACTTTTGTCACAGTGTAGGGTTTCTGTTCAGGTGTTTCGTTCCCATTTCTTTTCCAGTGTTGTCCCCCTCTTTTGTACTGACCCGGCTGGGAGCCCCTCAGCCATGCTGGAGACATGTGTGACATGTGAGACATGGTGACAAAGCACCTCCCTTTTGTGATTCTCTTGTACAGCTCATTGTGCAATAAAGGAAAAGTTATATCTGTCTTCAGTGTTAAGTTGTAAAGTTTCTGGCTGTTCGATTACCTCTGTACAGGTGGGAAAGCACTCAGGTTTGTGATACAAGAGGCTGAGCTATCAACCTGAATTACTTGACCAGAAACGACCCAGTGGTAATGCTAACGAAGTAATAGTCGTGGTGTCAGGCTTCAGCAGGCAGAAGCTGGTTATCTGATTTGGCTTTGAACTCCTTAAATATGTAGAATTCCACATATTTTACATATGTACTTTAGTTATGTGTAGTGTAACTTACTATTACTTGGTGACTGATGATAAAGGGGAGCTCATGCCACATAGAGGGGAAATGAGCTGGTAATCCTGGGCGTAGCATAGACACACTTCTGCCTCTGCAGAGGACATAGGGTATTTTGCTGTCTACCAGCCTAACAGAACCAGTCTCAGCTGCAGCAGGCCCATGAGCTTAAACTCTGGGATTGAGGTGAGAAACTAGATTTCCCATGTCAATTGGAGTCATTCCCACTAGTCAGTGTGTGTCCATGGGGTCTTTTTTACTTCAGAGATGTGCAGAATCCCCTTCTGAAAAATATGAACTGATACCACACTTTCTGTCCTTCACCACCCCTAACCCCCCAGACAAAGGAGGGCTTTTTGTCTCAACAGGCCATCTATCTGATGGTTCTGTGTCTCATATTGGGTGAAAGGTGTGTGGTTATTAAGGGGCTGTTTGCCAGATGGTGCTCACAGCATCCCTGGGGGAGACTAAGGTTTGGATGTCTGGAGAATTTCCCCACACACCTGAGTGGTTTGTCATGCTGGGGCCCCTGAGGATGGCACTCAGGCAAAAAGTGCCTGGGAAGAAAGGGCTGATCTCTGTCGTGGGAGTTAACACCCCAGTGAAACCCAGGTGGGATGGCTGTGGCAATAAGGCACCTGCAGGCTTGGAGCAGGATGAAGGGCAAAGCCATGGAAACTGTCAGGCACTGGTGATCTGAAAGCCCAGAATCCTTTCTGAACAGCTTTTTCATCTGTTATCATCTTTGAAACAACTGCTATCTTAAAAACACAATGGTAGGACTTTTAGGTGGCTTGTGGTCCTGAGAAGCTTGGTGTCTTGCTGAGGGAGGTGTTACTCATGTTTCTGAGGTGTTCTGATTCCTAGTCTCCTGTTTGTCCCCTGCCCTCTCCTGCATTGTGTATGTAGAATCTGGGGCTCTTAGGAAGCCTCAGAGCAGGGTGGCCTCTTCTGAGTACTTCTGGGAAACAGAACAGAGACCCTTTGGTCTGGAGACCTTCTGTAAGGGAGCTTATCTCTGTGGGGCTTCCCAATCCTCTGCCCTCATGCCTGCCCTTCTGACTTCCACTGTGACAAAGTTGCTGAGTCTCTGAGGAGGTACAGACAGTGAGGATGTCTTGTCTAAGGACTCCCTTCACAGCCCTCCAGAGCCTTGGGTAGCTACATACAATATCGAATATCCTTTTAACAATGATCTAGCCACACCATTTGAGACGCAGATTCTACTAAAGGAAGCAAGCCTTTGATATGGTTAAATTATGAAGTTTTTCTTGTACTGAACCTAGGGGGCCCTGGGCAACCCCAAGGAATGCAGCCCCCAGGCAAGGTGCTGCCTCCACGCCGGCTCCCCTCGGGACCATCACTGCCATCTTCTTCCTCTTCCTCCTCCTCTTCCTCCTCTTCTTCCTCGGCTCCTCAGAGGCCGGGCGGCCCCACCGCCACCCACGGTGATGCACCCTCCAGCAGCAACTCCCTGGCAGAGGCCCAGGCACCTCAGGCTGCTCCAGCACAGAAGCCCCAGCCTCACCCACAGCTCAAGTAAGATAACCCAGCAGTTCCTTACCCCCTCTCCTGTCCCCCTCATGGGCTGTGGGCCTCTGACCTGCAGTAGAACAACCTTCAGGTTGCCACAGATGTTTGAGCATTTGGGGGATTGATGGTGGTGACGATGATTTGTGGGTGTATGTTTGTTTTCTGGTGTGTGTGAGAGAAGAATGACTAGATTGACTTGGGAGGGGAAATTAAATTTTGCCTCAGGCTAAGATGGATGCTTACATCCAGTGCTTTCTTCATGAGGGATTTCAGCGGTTACTGATCCTTTCTGTCTAGCCTTGAACAAACTTAGGGCTCCCACTCTTTTTTTCCATATGCATGTCTCCTAAACTTATAAACAAACAAAAACAAAAACATAAAAGCCTTCAAGTCTTTCTTCTTTCTGATCCAAGAGTATGTATGTAATCAGCTGCCCAGAGGAAAGGGGGGAAGTAGTTAACTCCATCTCAGTTTTTACCTTCAGCTCTGTCTGGGCAAGTGTGGGTAACAAAGGTGGTACCTAGTAGAAGTTCAAAAGTGATCCATCCTCCCAGGCACCCTCATTCTCAGTGTTCCACCCAGAGGCCCCTCCACAGTGCTGTGCTGCTCCGAGAACTGTAGGGAACCCTTAGGAAGCAGGAGTTCTGTCCTGGGAGGGTGGCCCCAACTCCTCAGAGCCACATGTGCTGGTTTTAGTATCCCTGTGAGACTCCGTCGCCACTCTTGGCATAGATAGCAGCAGCTCTAGGAACATGGGGGTGACCTACCCTGCTCATAGGTCTAAAGCAGTGATTCTTAATCTGTGGGGTTTGACCCCTTCAATGACCCTTTCACGGGGTTCAACCTAAGACCAGCAGAAGGACAGAGATTTTAGGATTCCTAACAGTAGCAAAATTACAGTTATGAAGTAGCAAGAAAAATAATTTTATGGTTGGGGGGGTCACCACAGCATGAGGAACTGTATTAAAGGGTCACTTCTCCAGGTCTTCTAGTCATACATGATGAGAAAGGCATGGTTATCCTTATTCTTCAGAGCCAGCCACTAGCACTGCTTACATCCTACTTACTGTGTCACCTCCTCAGTTCTACAGTTTCTACTTGCTGACTGGGATCACCATACCTGATCTGGCCCCAGAATTAAAGCAAATCTTTGGGTTGTCATTGCCTCTGGGCTGAAGCTGATGAGCAGAGCCAGCCTCTGCCGATGAGCTGTACCGGGTGCCCTCTGTTTGTGAGTGCAGAGGTGTTCCCAAGAGGCCAGCATGCTAGGGCTTGTCACCAGTCCTAATGAAAGGCAGGACGTCTGTCCACAGCCCCCGTGGGAGGAGAGAATGAGACACAGGTGCGATTTTCTTGGATGCACCCAGCATTCAAGAGAGGGATGGAGGTCCCAGAGGAGATCTAGAGCCAGAAAGACCCAGTGGGAATCAAAAGACAAGCTAGGCCACCAGGGAAGCCAAACCTCATGTTTCATTGTGGTGTTGACTTTCCCCCAGCCCAGCCTTCACAGTTTTTGTTTTTGAATCACTTACTTTGGAAAAATAAGTTCCTAAAGAGAGTGTGTGTGTGTGTGTGTGTGTGTGTGTCTGTGTGTGTGTGTATAAGGTGGTTGGGTTTCTTTCATTATAATATTGCTTAACAATCTGATAAAGTGTCTCTTTTACTCTTATGTACCCTGAACTCCACAAACCTCATATTAAGGTTCCTCTGAGAAAGACTATAGAATTAATTGTAATCACATTAAAAACAGGGACAAGAAGCTAGAGATGTCAGAGTCCTGGGTTTAAGCCCCAGCACTGAATAAAACAAGGTGTCGTGGTATATGCCTACCATCAAGCATTGTAGGAAGCACCCAAGGGCTTCCATCAACTATACAGGGAGTTCCAGGTCAGCCAGAGCAATATAAGATTCTATCATTTTTTTAAAAAATGAATGCAAGACCAGGGAAATGGAGGCATTAGACTTTGGGGATCAAGCTGAAGGTTCCTTGAAATAAGAGAGAAATAGAAGGAACCAAGAGGACTCAGAGGTCATCATTTTATCAAAATCTTCATGCCACTCATGAAAAGTCCAGGGCCAGAGTGACACATGGCTTGCCTGAAGCCAGACATGACTTGTAATAGAACCAAGACTCTGAAGTTGAGTCCATCTTGGCAGTAGATAAAAAGAGAGGCCAGGAGCCCACAAGTGCTGGTGTCTGTTTTCATCAAAGGAAAAAGGTGTGAGATGCCCAGATCTGTACTTAGGAGTTGGGGACTTTTAGCCTCAAACAAAAGACAGAGTCTTTGAATTACCCATTCTTCCTCTCCCCCCACCCCTTCACTTTGCCCTTCTCTCTGATCCCTATACTGCTCCCACCCCTTCCTGTTTCATCCACACTGAAGGTGAGGATATAGTGAAGGACTTCTCAGTGCCTAGCGCAGCCCTCCCCACCATCTCCTGTTACCCTGTTCTCCCTGGGGAGGGGATGGGGAGTATTTGTTGTAATACCTTCATGTCACAGCCTCCCCTGCCTCACTAGGAATGCCCTCCTCACCTTCTCTCTGGTTTTTATCTTCAAGCAAGTCGCAGTCCCTGACAAATGCGTTCAGCTTCTCTGAGTCCTCCTTCTTCCGGTCTTCAGCCAATGAAGATGAAGCCAAAGCGGAGACCATCCGGAGCTTGAGGAAGTCCTTTGCCAGCCTCTTTTCAGATTAGCTCTTCAGATACACGAGGGCATCCGGCCCAACCAGGAAAGGCATCTAAGACATTCACCAACAGCAGTCTGCCATGTTTCGTGGCGATGTCCCATGACTTGACATGTGTGGCCCCTTTCTCTGTTCCTTTGTGCTCAGTAATTTGTGCAGCCCAGAAATGACCACGTGATAGTCTCAGGGCAGGTACTTACCCTGAGAAAGGCCTGACAGGAGAGGAAAGGGCTGTTTCCCTGTAGTCTTAAGAGCTTTATTCTGAAGTCATCATTGCTGTGAATTTAGTGGCCTTATTGTGACAGAGCCATCGTGTCTTACTCTTCCCTGTGAAGCCAGGATCTCTGTAACTTAGGACTCCTGGCAGCCTAGCCCAGCTCAGAAACAGAGCTCAGCATGTCCTAGTAGTCAGTGCTACCTGTGGGAAGTATGTTCTTACCTTACAAGTACTATTGGCTCTAAGTTTTAGGAACTTCTCCCCAAAGCTGGATCTCCTGTGGTCCCTGTTGAAAGCACACTCGCCTGACCCTGCACTCCCTAGACTGCTGTGGAGGTGAAGTTCCTTGTGTCTGTTGAAATAAGAGAACAAGGCCCCGCAGTGTCTCCTCTCTCCCCTCTGGAGAGCAGTTCTGTTGTGTGAGCAGCAGTTACCTTGACCTTTCAGAGCTGTACTGTAGAGGAGAATGCATGCCGCTATAACAGCAGTCCACCAACCTTTGTGTTCCTCACCTTATGAATGTCAAGACCTTGGTGTAATAAAAGCAGCAGCTTTAACCAGCATTTGATTCAGCCCTGAGGTTCCCCCATCTAGGATGAGAGCATACGTGGGCATGCAGGTACGTTTGTGACTAGGTAGATAAAAGTCTAGGAGGGTAAAGTTGCTGATGCCGTGTGTGTATGTGTGTGTGTGTGTGTGATAGCAGGTGCGCACGTCTGTCTTAAGAATGTGTCTGTACCTTGAATATCACAACAGCTCCCCAGTGGATCTGTCTCTTCTAGAACTGTTTGACTGCCAACAGCTTGGCATTTCTACCCATTTGATTCAATTCACAGACTCCAATATTCACAACACCCCTGCCTGTATATCAACCAAGTTAGACCTGTCTTCCCATCTTCCATCAAGATTCTCAGCTAAAGTCCACAAGTTACAGCCAACAAAACAGAAGCAACCGCTCTGATGAATTTGGTCCCACAGCTGTCATAACTCAGGCACCCTAAAGGCCTGTGGCTGGGTGGGCTCTGAGGTTATTTTACTCCAACAACTTCTTCATTGTTCTCTGAGGATAAGTTCCACATTTGCATATGTTTGAGGAAAAAAATCAGTGTGTAAACATCTTAGCTATGTAATTCCCTGTGTGTGATAGATACCATGCGATACAAACTCAACAAGTTAACACCCCTTGAAATGTCACTGTCTGACACCAATTTCTGTCTCTGCCCATGGTCACGAGCAGGGATTCCAGGAGGGCAGAGAATGAATTTCTCTGGTACCAGGTCTCCTTTCTGAGTCACATTTATCCTGTGTTTTTAGGGTCTAAGGACTGATACAGGTAAGGGGAGGTGTAGGATTCCCACAATCTCCCATTGAATGGCACCTGATGAGTGATATCACTCCATCCTTCCTTGCACCACAGTACACAAACCTACAGAGAGCTAAACGAAGAGCAATAAGGAGAACCAATCAGTCTTCCTCCCCTCTCTTTCTGCTGAGGTTGGAACCCAGGGTCTCAGAGTCTCACTCATGCTAGGCAAACACTAGATCTCTGCCTGTCAAGACCTGTATATGCATTCTGTTTTTATACCTACTCATGTGTCTTCATAAGAAAAGTGAAGATTTGGAGAACGACAACTTGAGGATGTGACACTACAAAGGGGTCTGGTGTAAAGGAATTAGGATGCACATGGGGAAATGGTGAAGGAGAAGGTCACAAATCTTAAGGAAGATTTTGTTTGTATAAATGCATTTCCATGTTAATCTCTAGTCTCTGGTAGTAAAAATGTTCTTATTGTATAGGTTGATGAGGGAACATCATCTTCATGAGAGTTTTAGATCCTGTTTCAGGCACAAAGGGAGAGCAGAGAACTCCCCCTGTACCTCTCAATGCCCACTGCCTTTGGCTCAAAATAATCAGCATCCCAAAAATTTTGAGGTAGCCTGTTCTGAAGCTCTTTACAGACAAGAGTCTTCCACCTTCCCATGCTTCTCTCCTTCTGGTTCCAAATTTACTACAATGCAACATGCTTCTTTAGTGACATAGATTGACATAGTGACATAGGCATTTACCCTATGTGTAGACATTGTGATGGAGTCAAAGACATGTTTACTAACATATCCAGAGCTTACTAAACATAATTCTAAACACTTAAAGCAACTTATTGATCTCCTATGGGATCAGTACTATTATAATTTTACACATGAAGAAATTGAAGAAAAACCCAACTACTTGTTTAAAGTTATCCAGTTGGTCAAGTTGTAGAAGTAAGATTTAAACCCAAATAATTGGGGGTCAGAATATGGTTCCTCAGGTAAAGTACCTGCTGCACAGGTATGAAGACCAGTTTGGATCCCTAGACTCAACGAGGAAACAGCCAGGTGGGTATGGGAGCCTGTCTAGAATCCTAGTGTGTGGGAGGTGCAGACGGAGTCTCTGGAGCAAACCACTAGCTGAAATTGTGAGTTCTAGATTCAGCCAGAGACCCTGTCTCAAACTAGAAAGTAGAGAGCAATCAAGGAAGACAACTAGAGTCAACTCAGCCCTCCACGTGTGTTCACACACATGTGAATGCATACACATGCACACTACAGTGAACAAGCCAAGCCGCAGTAAAGTAGAACACATGCCCCTTATCACTTAGCTGTATTTTATTTAATCTTGCATGGCCCATAAGAAATACTTTTCTCAAATTTTCATAGTGCAATCACATAATACGGTATATACAAACTTGGCTGGATGAGAGCTTAGTGGACACATTACCAGTGTTGACCCCTTGGCCAAAACTATGAGTAACATCCACTGTGTGTCTTATTCTGATCAAATATAATTCTGGCTCCTAAAATGTTACTCATTCTTCCACATGTGATGTCAAACCCAAACCACAAGTAGCTTATTTAGAAAATGAGTCACCCGGGAGGGACTGTTGAGGTGACAGAAAGAAGAGGCGTTTACCATAGTCATGCAGTACCCTAGTCCAAGGAACACAGAGATTCTACCTAGACCCTAGTAATAGATCTGGACCAGGGGTGGGGCTATAGAGAAGCAAACCTCTTAGTACTTAATTAAGATGGTTCCAGAGACGTGGAAAATAGTACCTCACAATAGTCAAAAATCCAGTGAGTAGTGTGAAAAAAAGTAATCAAAAGTTGGGCCAAAAGCTTTTGGTCTGTAGGCCAACTCTGCCTGTCTTGCAGATCAGATCAACTCTAGCTTATGGAGTTTCCTCTGACAGTTCTCAGCCCAGATAAATAAACAGAAAGATTCGTCCGTCTTCATGGGGCTTCCCATCTCCTGGATCAAAGTGAATAAATTCTGTCCATTATGTACTTGTTGATAATTCTTTATTGTGTATTTACTAAGCTCAACAAATTTCATGGGAAGAACATAAAACTGAGCTAATGAAGGTTTCGGCACTCACAAAGTCCACAGCCGATAGGAGAGATGTGTACTGTCTTAAGGAATGCAGTCATCGTGTCAGCTTGGAAAACTCAGCTTGATAGTTATCAATGAGAATGTAGGAAACTCTACACGTACACATCGCTGGTGGGAGCCTGTATGGGCACTACCACTGTTGGGGATCATTTCCAACATCCAGTGCCCAGCTGAGCTTCGGGAATCTCATTTCTGGATACTTCTATAGAGACTTCATATACACAAGGAAACAAGCAAAAGAATATTGGTTGCAACATGGTGGTGGGGGAACCCAACATGGAACCAATCAAACATGGAAACAAACAACTGTCTCTCATGGAGGAATTAAATTATATGTTCTCTCTCACTTGTAAATAGGAATACTCTGAGTTTAAATACGTTAGGAATTCAGATGAGGTCCGATAAGGTATGGAAAGAGGATGAATGAGTTAATCGAGTGTAGGACAGACAGCAAGCTGTACGTGTCTCAGTGGAGCATATGTCTAGCTTCGGGTCAGAAAAGCCTACATCACAGGTAAGGGAGAGCTGGGATGAGTCCACAAGATCCGGAGGCCTGTAGGCTGAGGGAAGGATGGGTGCAAAGAATTCATTTACAGTTTTATAATTGAAAGCAACAATTAGTCTTATTGCCTGTTTACAGATGAGAAAACTGAGGCCCAGGCACTTAGGACGTTTACCACAGTCATGAAGGGAGTTAGTGACATAGACAAATGAATGAGCCTTAATACTGTCTTTAGGGCTACTCAGGACTTGTCCTCCATGAAACAAACAGAATGGGTTTCATTTCTAAGGAGAGGTGTATAGAGGCAGGTGATGAGCCAGGAGGAAGTGGGAAGATACTGTTAGCCAATGGAAAGAGCCTGAATCAAATCTGAGTTTGTATGCAGGCTCTGCTAATTATTGACTGATTTGACCTTTCAAGTGATTAGTTTTTTCTGTCTCAAAATGCCCTTTTCTGGGTGAGTTTAAGGATTAGATGAGGTAAATGCCCACTCCTAACAATGGCTATTTCTGAGATCATCACCATAAATCCCACCTCTGTCTCAAAGATCACCTCGTTACCTTCCATGTGACTCCTCCCAAAGTAGCCAAGTGCCTTTCTCCAGCTCCCAGACCAGTGGTCCTCTAGGGCAATTTAAACCCAACTGAAATGACCTAAGGCTATAGCTGTTGAAGAAGAATTAGAGTTGAGGGTGGACACCTGGAAAAACAGATGCAGCTGCCCGGCTTCCCACTAGCAATGATATATTGTGAGTGCAGGTGTTCGAGCACAAGCATGAGCGAGTGAGCTTGAGAGTGAGTGTGTGTGTGTGTGTGTGATGCGCATCACACACACACACACACACACACACACACACACACACACACACACACACACACACACACACACACGTATAAAGTAACCTTTGCAGGTATAGAGTGAAAAATCGCATTACACTCTTGTGAACTTTTAAATTTTAATGTAATTTAATTTTATTAAGAGAGACTCCCACTGTGCAGCCTTGGTTGGCCTAGAACTCACTCTGTAGACCAGGCTAGCCTTAATTCAAAGATTCACCTGCCTCCTCCTCAAGTCCAGTCTTTTTTTTTTTTTTTAAGGTTTATTTTTTACTATTTTTTTTTAAGGTTTATTTTTATTATGTTTAAAGGGGATAGGGGGTGTGGGTGTATGTGAGTGCAGATGACCAGAGAAGCCAAAAGCCTGAGATCTCCCTGGAGCTGGAGTTATAGGTAGTTGTGAACCAAATTCCTAGCCTGAGAACTACACTCAGGTGCTCTGAGAGAGCAAGCAGGTGCTTTGAGTCTGAGCCATCTTTCCATCCAACCACAGACCCATTCTTAAACACGCCTCCTACACTATCACCCACCATGGTTTGGACTCCTCCAAAGTCGTGCTTCTGGGAGACTAAACATGAATTCCATCCAGACTACTGCTTAGGCACCGAACATAATTGCCTTCAGATCTGTTGTAAGTACATTACTTGAATTTCTGTGACTTTAGGAGGATCAGGAATTTTAAACCTAGGGATTCCTGCACAAACTTCTCTGTGCATTCTCTGTGTATTTTAGCAGAGTTTGGACATACACAGAGAATAATTAAAGATTGTTGTTTTAGGGAGTAAGTTGGGATTTAAAGAAAACGTTCTTTTTGGGAATCAAATTGAAGGATTAATCTACATTATGTGTGAAGTCCAAATCATGATGTGACTATAAACGTGAGACTTTTTAAAAGATAGGGTCTCATATTTGAATGTACTGTTCCCTCTCATAAGTCCCCACGGGCTTCCAGTCTGTCGACTGTAAACATGTAGAAAAGATACTGCAGTTAGTCATTCCCTCTGGTTTATCTTCTTCTCACTCAACACCACATCAGTCCGAGAATTCCCCGCTGTTTCCCTTACAATCACACTTGTGCTTGCCCACTGGGCTGGATTTTCATGTCTCTTTTCTACTCTGACTTTGGGGACTCCCACTCCCCTCACTTTTATCAGGGTGATAACCTGACAGACAGGATGGGAAGGACCCTGGGAGACCGGTTACAGGGGTCTCACCTCATTTGCACACGAATGCTCCCCAAGGAATACCCCCTGGTCATTTCCAGCCACTTCCCTATCCATCTCTCCCTATAAGAATTTCCTTTAAGTCAGTCAAGTCCTCCAGGCAGCTCTCCAGCAGATCAGCTTAAGTCCCCTGACCCTGTTTTAAAAAAAAAGAAAAGGAAGAAGCAGCTTCTGGTTCTAAATCTAGTTTTGGGGGAAGGTTGGCTCCGGAGGATTAATTCTGGGACAACGAAGGTTTGACTTGTTGATTCTCTCTGGATGCCTGTGGTAATGACAGGAAATCATAAGATTAGGTCCATAGAAAACTCCAAAACGGGATGAACTACCAGACTGACGATCTCAAATCACCCTGGTCTCTGATTAGCTTGGGCAGTGGGCTGGAATAAATTCAGGCTGCTTCCTTTGCCTTTGGAGGTTCACTAGGCTGACGCACCAATTCCCCTTGGAGTCTAAAAACTCTGGGTGTCCCCTGTGTTCAGCCCAACACTGTGTATCGTCATGGTGGCACTTGGGTGGTGAGGGTAGGCTGATTAAGAGCTCAAGATCATCTTTAGCTATATAGATTGAGGGCATCCCAGGCTATATGAGGCTACATGTCTCTGAAACAAACAAACCAACATTATTGCCAATAATTAATCCAATATAATCCACATATTGTTAGAAGAAGGAGGACAGTTGGTTCCTTTTCTTAAGGATCATTCTTTTGTGTGAATTATTCTGTATTAGGGCCTCCGTCCACACAGCCACTGATGGCCTCTCCACCTGGCTTCCTGTTGTACTCTTGTACCCATTTCTACCAGACACATTTTGTTTAAAATATCTGACCCTGACATTTTCCTGATCAGAATCTTTTTAGTGAACCCCCAGGCTTAGAAAGCAGAGTTCAAACTCCTGAATTTGGTCTTGAAGGCCCTCTGGAGAGTAATCTCTATTTCCCAAGGAGACAGTATGTCCAGTGGTTAAGTTTAAAGGTCATAGGTTGGTGTCGGTATGCAGTCTACCACTCAATAGCTGTGAAACCTTGGTAGATGACTAAATTCTGAACCTCAGCTTCCTCATTGGCCACAGCGGTGCCAGTAATGACACCTAGCTACTGTGGTTGTTATAAAGATTAAATGAGATAGTATATTCCAAGCAGCACAAACTAGTCCCTCACACAAAACAGGAAGAGCTTCGAGCCATCCAGTTCTCACCAGTGCTGCTTTATCCATTTATCTTCCCCTTTCAGTTGCAACCCCATTGGTAGAAACCTCAAGGTCTTTTTTGTCTTCTTGTTCTGCCCATGGGCTCAGACCACCACTCTGCCCTGTTGTTAGCCCCCTTGAAATTTGTGTGTGTGTGTGTGTGTGTGTGTGTGTGTGTGTGTGTGTGTGTGTCAGATATGTTCATTCCTGTGTGCACATATGGAGGTCAGAGGACAACTTTTGGGAGTCATTTCTCTCCTACCATGTGGGACTGGAGGATTGAACTCAAGGTGTCAGACTTGGTGGCAAGCACCTTCACCCATGGAGCATCCCTCTCACTAAGCCTCAAGCTTACCTTTTCAGCTAGGGAATCCCCCGTCTCCTCCCACACAGTGACAGATGCATACCCCGGTGCCCAGATGTCACAGAGGTGCCCAGGATCACAACTTGGGTCCTCACACTTGTGTAATAGTTTACTTACTGAGCCATATCCAAAGCCCCATTATGATTTATTTTTAGTGTTATATATGCACACGTGTATGTGTGGGTGTGTGCGTGCCTGTGCCAATAAGCCTATAGGCCAGTGGTCAACCTTGGGCATCGTTCTCAGGAATTTCTCAGAAATTACCCACCTTTTTTTTTTTTGAGGCAGGGTCTCTCACCGAGACCTAGTGACCTAGTTAGGCATAGAGGGCTGCTCAGAGCCTCATGGATCTTGTAATCTCTCACACTGGTATCACAAGCATGTGCTACCACACCTGGCTTTTTATATAAGTGCTGAGGGCCAAGTTCAGGTTCTTCTTCTTGCACAGCACAAATTTTGCCACCCAAGCCCCAGCTCTGTTATTGAGTTTTAACATTAAATTGTTTCTTCAGCTTTTCTCCCAAAGGCCTTGTTTTAGGCTGTTCTGAAACCCTTATGTTTGCCACAGATTTTTATTACAAAGGTTTTCAGAGAGTTGAACTAAACAGTGGCCATATTGTGCCCACTGCCTATATGCACAGCTAATATGTCCCATCCTTGCTTTTACCACCTGTAAACTTCACACTGCATCTGACAGTCTGTTTTATTTGTATGTAGTCTGTAGTCAACTTCAGGTTATGAGCTTCAGGAGCCCTTCATACAAAGCAATTTGATCTGCTAAGAACTTTGAAGATTATCTGATTTATCCAACTATGCACATTAAAAAAAAAAAACCCTAACATTCTAAGACATCAGGCAATTAGTTTAACATTGCTTAACCATAGACTACATACAGACTGATCATCTACTATTCTGCTCAGGTCCCAGAAACAAAACAGATAAAGGCTCTGCCCTTGTGGAACATGCAGTTTAGAGTGGGGAAGAACGATGTTGGATGGGTTATTATAAAGAGGAAAATAATAATGAAGGATCCAACCAAGTTTGGGGTTAGAAAAGGACTCTAGAAAGGAGTTACTCAAAAGTACACAGACATCAGAAAGGGTGAGTACAGAGCCTTTGGAGCCGATCTCCGCATACTCTCAGCTGTCAGGCATCTCTTTATCTTCCACAAGGCCTGGTGATGAGACTGCAAAATTGCTGTAATCACAACACATGCCTCACACATCCCTGCGGAGGAGAGCATGTGCTCCGAGAGAGATGTGGAAGTACAGCCCAGGCAGGAAGCCGTGGGGCTGTCCAGTACTCGGCAGCTAGAAATACCAGCCTGTGGGGAGCTAGAGAAGGGAGACTGAGATTAGACTCCAGGAGGGCTGGGAACTCTCAGGCAAAAGAGACTTTAAACTCAGGGAGTATGATTAGGGCAAGAGCAAGGAATTACAGAGGTAAGGATTTAACCACAAAGCCCAAAGCCCCCCCACCCCCAAGCCAAGAACATACGAAGAAAACATGGCTTTTCCTTATAACTATCTTCATGTCTTGTTCCCAGTGAATTGTTTGCACCACTGGGTTCTCTCTTCCCTCTCTAAGAGATGGACCCATGTCTGGTCTGAAAGTCAGACCCGAGGCTGTCTAGCTCAATGGCAGAGTACTTGTCTATCATGTGTGAAGCCTTGGGTTCGGCCCCTCCTCCCAGTACCAGAAAAGCAAGAGGAAGTCAGAGACTGTTACATCTCTCTAAAGTCACCCTATACGTCTTGCATCAATTTAGCCATGATGAAAGGAAGTGAATGGCTGTACACATCCTTGGTGGGATGCTTTCTCAGACTGCCATTTCCAAAGGCACCAGTGTATCCAGACAGGCAGGCTTCCTTGTTCCCCCTCCCTTTTTTATTTCTTTTGTATTTACTAAATACACCAGTTAAGATAGTCTTCAAAGTGACCAATGAGAAGACTGAGTGGCAGGGCCTTCCCTACCTTGGGTTCTTCACTGATCATGTAATTTATTGATATATTCCCACCAGTGCCAAGTGACTTTCCTTCCTCTCTCTCCCTGACATGGAGTGGGACTTGGAAGGCAACACACTTAACTCCACATTTGTCACAACTCACTGAGATCTTCCAGTACCACAGGTGAGCACACACATCCAACAAAAAAAACACCCACAAACAAACAAAAACAGCAAAAAGCAGTCCCACTGGGCCTTAGAATGGGTGGGCAGGTATAACACAACCCCCACAAGTTCACAGCTGCCGCCAACTGGCTGATAAATACATGCCTATGTTGTAAGAAATTGGTATTTCATACCACAGCTGAGAGAAAAATATCAACAACAACAAAAAAAATGTATTAAGAATAGGCCTCCCCTGGAGTTTTGCCTTAAGTGGCTGAGATTTCTCAAAAAGCTAGTTTTTGAGCTGGTAATTGCAACGTGACGCTGTGTGCAGATGGCTTGGGAATGGACAGGCTAATTTGAGTAAATGGGTGGGTAGTCTTAGAGGTGTCAGCCAGACTTCCAGGGCGATGGCGTGTATGGGAATTCCGAGTCTCTGTGTTAGTTTGTTGTCTTCTTTTTAATCTTGGAACTTGGCTTCTCTCAGATCAGTGGCCTTTTGAAATAACAGAAAATTATTGAAAGAGGGGGTTGTTTTTAATGTTTGATGTTCTTTCAAACACCCTACCATAAAATGAACCTTCTCAGAGAACTGTCCTGTGCCACAGACAGTGCAGGCTTTCTTGTTCGCTTATTTTGGTTTGTTTTGTGCTGGTGATCAAACCCAGAGCCTGGACATGTTTGGTGCATGCTCTACCACTGAGCTACACCCATACCCAGGCTTTCTTGATTTTTGTCTGAAAATACTGTTATAGATATTCATGTGTTAAAACTGAACATGAAGCCGGACATGGTGGCGTATGCCTTTAATCTCAGCACTCGGGAGGCAGAGGCAGGTGGATTTCTGAGTTCGAGGTCAGCCTGGTCTACAAAGTGAGTTCCAGGTCAGCCAGGGCTATACAGAGAAACCCTGTCTCAAAAAACAAACAAACAAACAAACAAACACCTGAACATGGAGCAAACCTAGAGAACCTTTCTATCCGGAGGGGCAGTATATCCCAGCCATGTCTTCTTCACAATCTCCTGAACCTTGAGGGGGTAGGCAGGCTCCAGGAATGGAATGACTATACTCTTGCCAAACCAGACAGCCTGCATCTCCAACTACTCACTAATTAGGCCACCATTTTGGACTTTGATGTTACAGTTTTCAAAAGTGAACACTGCCTTTGTTCAAATCCCCAAACTATGGCCTCACCATGTGTTCTCTACTCCCAGAATCAGCTTCCCCCATCCGTTTTCAAATGCTAGGCCAGATAAAGCCTGGAGCTCCACTTTCGTCATCGTGTATCCCTGACTCACATGCCCAGAATAATTCCCACTGCCTAGAGCACAAGCTCCAATCTGGAGCTTATCATCAAGGCCTTCAGCAAACAGAAACCAAATCCACCCTGAGCTTGCTGCCCCGAAAGTCCCCTGCTCCAGATTAATGCCCTCTGAACTGTCCTGTCCCCCACTACAACTTGTGCTCTCTTGTCCGCTCACATCTGGGGGGCAAGATGGGCTTTCTTTCCCTTATGTTTGGCCACATAGTCCCCACCTTTATAGCCCCACCCCCCATCTCATAGTTTACTACTGAGCTATCTCTGATGACCCAGGGACCAGGGATCCAAGCCTTATCGCTGCTACAGTGATCATGAGACTTCAGAGACCTTTCAGAGACCATTACTGTCTGCTTGAAAGACGTCAGAGTCGAACAGGAGAGACAGCCCAGCTGTTAAAGACTAGATTCTAACCAAAAAGACAACAAACAAACAAACAAACAAACCTCCTATAATTTATGTGTTTGAATCCTTAGGGGATACCTAGCGTGATGCTAATGTAAAAGGATACTCATGACCCTCCAGCCTTCTCTATAGGGCCAGATTCAGCTCTGGGAGTGCTAAGCTGATGTTCATTTATTTAGAATTTGGACAACTACAAACACCCAAATCACCTCTTTAAAGCATTGACTTCTGCTCAACCTATCCTTCCAGAACCTGGAACCCCATTCAAAGTCCTAGGTTTTCAGGACTTGTGGAAGAAGTCCTGTAAGACAGGGCATGTGCTAGGAAATCCATAACCCATAAATACCATCTTTAAAATCCAGTAGCTGTTAAACTTTCTTTCTTTGGTTCTTGAATACTATTTCCTAAAACGGTTTTGACATGGAACTTCAATGTTCCAAACAGACTGTAATGAACTTATTCTGACTATTCAGAGATGTGGGTCCGATACATCCCTAAGTGGTGGTTTATCTCTTCATAGTCCCCATACCACACCCTAAGGTGGTCCTTGTTCCCTGCCATGGAGATCTGAAACACAGTTTATTACCAATGTAGTCCTCACTAGAGCCAGCCCTGCCACCCACTGTATATGGCAGAGACACTCCCTAGCTGGTCTTCAGATACCAGGTAGACAGCTGCAGCTAAGCACAGGGCCATTATCAACAGGAAGAGGAAGGTGCTTCTTGATACAGACTCCTCTGGGGATGCATAGGGCCTGACCCCTTCGGTGGAGAATAGCAGGTGCCTTGCGTGTGTACCCAGTGGTGCATCTGCAGTGGTAGGAGAGGCTGAGTCACATCTGGATCTGCGCCCACAGCCTCCAGCCCAGAGGAGGCAGGCCAGCAGCAAGAGGTGCTCCATAGAGAGCAAGTACCTTGGAAAATAGGATTGGGCTCTCTGGCAGTATCTTATCCTTACCACCGCTTCAAGCCTGGGGCTGCTGACTGATTGAAATAGCATTTTAATTAAAACATTTGCCCTACGTGACAGGAGCAATTTAATGAAAGATTACCAAGCTAAGCATAGTATTAAAAATGTGTCCAGGCGCTGCTATTTTGTGATGTTAGTCTCCCTTCTATAAGGAAGGCCAAGTTTTCAGTAGATTACACCAGGGGCTCAGTGGTTAACAGCACAGACTGTTCTTACAAAGGCCCCAGGTTTGATTTCCAAATCCACATGAGAGTTCAAAACTCCCTATAACTCCAGGTCTAAGGGATCTGGCCTCCTCTGGCCATACATGCAGATAAAACAGCAATACACATAAAACATATAAATCTAAAACAAAAAGGCCAAACCAACCAGATTAGATACCCACAATCAGGAAATACATACATTAATTCTTGCTAAGTAGATGAGGTCTGGTCAGCTGGGTGTGATGGTGCACACCTTTAATCCCAGCATGCAGGAAGCAGAAGCAGGAGGATCTCTGAGTTCTAGGCCAGCCTGGTCTACAGAACTAGTTCCAGGATAGCCTGGGAAACACAGAGAAACCCTGTCTTCGTGGAGTGGAACAATGAAGACAATGGGGTTTGGAACAGATGTTCACCTGAAAGGCATTATGGGAAGAGAGAGTCTGAGTGCAGAGGAACTGGGCAAGGGGACTGCTTTGACATGGAGGAGCACAGTGGGAAACTAAGCTCTCATGGTTTTCCAGAGCCTCTCAGTGTAACCCCAGGCAGGGCAAAACCAGAGCCTCTCTCATCTCTGACGTAGGTGTTCTTGCCTTCCAAGGAGCCCTGGGCCATCAGAGTCCTGAGGGCTTGGAGACAGAGAGAAAGAGAAGACATAGCTTTACGTGCAGGAACAGGAAGTGACTTGATTAAAAATCCAATTGGCTCCCCTTATCCTTATTCTGGACTTCACGTCAGTGAATCAGACCTACGCTGGGCTCTGGCTGGCATGTACTATTAACCTGTGACAGAGGCATCAGTACTGACCATGTACAGGGCATGTGCCATTATTTCCTGAACAATTCAGAGCGCCTATTCCTATAGTGTTTCCATGGCATCAGGAGGCCAGAGACAATCTCAAGTATGAAGGAGGCTGTGCCAGGTCCTAGGCAAATACAACATCATCTTGTAGAGGGGACTTGAGCATTTGTGGGTTTCGGCAGCCACGGGAATCCTGGAGTCAATCCTTTAGATACTAGTATGTTTTAAAGGCAGTCAGAAAGGTCACTCTGGGGTAAGGGTGCCGCTGATGGAGCCAAATCAGGATAAAGATGGCCAAGGTTAGATTTATGTAGGTATGTACTAATCCATGGGTCAAACACCACTAAGAACCAGATGGGAGCATGGATATCAGAAAACATGAACAAAAGCAACATTTCTGGGGGTTGGGGGTGGGAAGAAGCTTGCAAATCCTCTGAACATAGAGTTCAACCCATCCTGTGGAAGCAGGAAGTACACCTTTCTCCATCAAATGACTTCATGGTGTCTGCTGCAAATAGCAGCAGTGCCCCAGCTACAGACCAAGGCACTGGCCAGGGCACAGCCATGGTACCAGTACAGGAGTGAGGCTGATTGACAGACAGCCCTTGCTGCACAGTCGGGTACATATATGATATCCACTCCTAACAGAGCAGAACACGACCCACCTGTGGTTGGATAGAGTGGCACCAAGCGGGAGCCCTAGAACCAGATGGCTATGCTTGGTGGTGGCTAGACTCTGTGTTGGAGTCCCCAACTCTTGCCACCTGTACTTTGTCTTAAGTCCCCTCCTGTGAGAAGTTTCACACGAATTGAAGCGGCTCCAGTTCTGCCCTGCAGCTAGGCGAGGTGTGAGTCAGGGTTTGGAGATACTGGTTTCCCTAGCAAGCGTAAAATCTTCCCAAAGGGAGAAGCAATCATTAAAGCAGATTTCTCCCCGATCTGCATGTGCGTGAAGGTAATAGACATTTAGAACTGGAAGGGATATCAGAGGACATCCAGCCCCAATAGATCCATCACGAACTTGGCACGGAGCTGTGCAGATTGAGCCTGCAAGTGCCCAAAGATCAGCAGTAAAGCTTCATGCTTTCAAATCCTGTTATTTCCAATTTTGCAATAACGCAAAAGGGATGGAGAAAGATAAAAGAAAAGGAGACGCTTCTTTCCTTGAAATATATATTATCAAAGAGCTCTGGGATCAAAGGGGAAACATGAAATCATTCTTTAAATATGCTAGAAAATGGGTATTTTAAAATCTCAGCAGTACCGTTAAACAGAGCCCAAAGGAAATTGAGAATAGTAAGTGCCTGTGTTAATAAAAGTTAAAATAAGTTAAGTATGTGATTAATAAGTCACAATCATCAATGGGAAGAAGACAAAAGCAAAATTGGTAAGGATAAAAGCAAAAGTTGATAAGATTAAAAACTGAAATTAATAAATTTTAAAAGCTGGGTCAATTGAAAGAATTAGCTAACTTTTTTTTTTTTAATTGAGAAACACAAAGACACCACGGAAAAAATGTAGGTAGCTTGGCAGTCAGAATAAACAATATCTTACACTTATATGGTAAACTGGTGGAGTATTGATTCCCAAGCTTTTGGGGCTCCTGAAATATTATGAGCTGAAGTTTAGCACAGGGCAAAGGGAGGCCATGGCTCACCCAAGGCCCGGGCTCCATCACTGCACTAACTCTTAAGATCAGTTTGGGAAGAACCGCCAAGTTTAAAATGCTGAGTTTACAAGTCTGTGCATATGGTATGTCCGGTTTATCCAAGGTGTTTAATTTCTCCTAGTGACATGCTGGGGTTTTCTCCATATGCCTTGGCCACTTCTTTTGCCAGCTTTCTTTTCTTTGAGATTTGTTTCTTTCCTATTGTGAAGGTGTAGCTTTAAAATGTGTATTCTCTTAGCAGAGCCTGATGATGTAGTTAGCAATCTCAGCTACTTGGGAGGTTGAGGCAGGAGGATTCCAACTTCATAGCCTTTTTGTCTATGGAAAGATTTGCCAGTCTGGGCAACTTAGTGAAACTCTGTCTTAACCTTGAATGTAAGAAGAGACCTGGGATATATACAGCTCAGTGATAGGGAAATTGCCTAACATACATGACACCTTAAGTTCAGTCTCCAGTGCTGATAAAAAATAAATAAATTGTATTCTCTTATTTATGTCAATTGCATAGAATACAACAGATGCTTTTGTGACTTGACCTGTACACAGTAACCCAAGCTCACACATTTTAGTGATTGGATTATCTTGGATTTTACAGGCTGCCATCTACCATATGTGGACAATGGAATTTCCATTATTTTTCTTTTTTGTCTCTTTCTCTGGACTTGTTACAGTACCTGGAACTTCTAGCATAATTCTGCTTGATGTGGATAACGCAGATATCCTTGTAAATAGAAAACTTTTAATATTTCGCCATTAAATACAATCTGCTGAATTTTTTTCTTTTCTTCTTCAATACAGCCTTTAGGAGATTAAGGAAGTGTCCCTAAATTTAAACTGTGAATAGATTTTATCAAATGATGTCTGTCTATTAGGTAATCAAATGGATTTTCATCTTCATTCTGTTTGTGAATTAGATTATTAAACTTTCAAGTTGCAAATCAACTTTTTAGTTCCTGAGATTAACAAGACTTGGGAATCAGCAATGGGTATGCTGGCTCAGTGGTTAAGAATACTGGCTGCTCTTGCAGAGGACCAGGGTTCTGTTCCCAGCCCCCATATGGTGGCTCACAATTGTCTGTAACTCCAGTTTGGGTGATCTGATGCCCTCTTCTGGCTTGCATGCATGTGGTGTACATACACACATGCAGGCAAACACTCAGCCACATAAAATAAAAATAAGTTCCTCTTTAAAAAAAAAAAAAACCAACCAAACAAGACTTGATTATGATGTATTGTTCTTTTAATTCCACACTGCACTTTGTTGGCCAATGTTCTGTTTGTTTTCTATGTGAGTCATGGCTTCCTTACCAAGCTTCAGTGTCACCACTGTGCTGGCCCGATGAAACCAGTGGGGATTGGATCTCTTCTCTTCTTGTCTCTGAGAAAGACTTTCATTAGAATGGTTGACTTCCTGCAAAGCTTACTGTTGAAACAGTCTGACCTGGAATTTTCTTAAGTTTTTCATCATGATTTAGTTTTTTAAATCAATACAACCTAATTTACATTCCCTGTGCCTTTATATGTTAATAATGGAAGGATGTGTTCTAGGAGAAAATTTTCCATTTTTTAAGATTTCAGTTTTATTAGAATAAAAATTTCCTACAATGTCTTGCCTCAAATACCATCTGTGTCTGTCTCTTTGTCCCTGGTGAGTCTTCTCTCTGTGGTGTCATTAAACCCACAACAGTTCCCTTCGATTGGAATTTCTGAGCTCTTAGAACCCACAAATAATTGGATATACTATCCATTTTCTTTATTAGTCTCTCTTTTACCTTTTGGGGGAAGGGGCGTGTCATGGCACGAGATACACATCAAACTTATAGAGATGTACCTGCCTCTCCCTGTCAATTGTAATTGGGCTGTTTACATGATATTGGGGCTCAACCTACCATCTCTCTTTCTTCTTTGTCCAACATGTCCTTTCCCCTTCTTTGCATGTTTGCTTTTGAGTCACTCATGAAATGTTTGTCACCTCATTATGTTCTTTCTCTGAGCATGTATGTTTGATTTTTTAATATTTTTTTTAGTGCTAGTGTATTACTTACAGGATGCATTCATAACCAGCTTTATTGACACATACAAGTTATGCGCAAGTCACCTGCTCCAAGTATTTGAATCAGTACTTTTCAATACATTCACAGGTTTGTACTTTGTAGTTTACCAATTCTTGTCACTCTGGAAGGAAAGTATGGATCTACCACTAACTGTTCCCCACTCCTCCTCCTTAGCTTCAGATGACCAATAATCTACCTTATTTATTTATGAATTTGCCTGTGTTAGGCATTTTGTATAAGTGGGGTTGGACAAGATGGCCTTTTCTTTGTGGGTGTGTATGCATGTATATGCATGTGAGTGTAGAGTCAGGGGCAGACACTGGGTGTCTTCTCCAACTGTTCTTCTCTTTATTCTTTTAAGCCGGGGCTTTTAGTGAACTTGGAGTTCACTTCGTGGGCAAGCCTGCACTGGCTGGTGGGCAAGCCTTCTGTCTCTGCCGCCCAGTGCTTCCATCACAGCTGACTTTACAGAGTCCCATTTCCCATGGCTTTCTATCTAGGTGCTGGGGATTCCAACTCAGGCCCTGATGCTTACAGAGCATCTTGCCAACTGATCCAGCTCTTCAACCCAACATATGTTTTATTTTATTTGGCAGGTTTTGTTTGTTTGTTTGTTTGTTTGTTTGTTGTTTGAAACAGGCTCTTGCTGCCTCAAGCTTGTAGCCCAAGCCAGCCTTGAACTCCTGATCCTCCCGCCTTCCCCTCCTAAGTGCATGCCACCATATAGATGTTTTCTTTTGTCACTGACTTATTTATCATACTATTTTAAAGATGTCATCCATTTGGCAGCAGGTATGAGTACCTGACTGTCTGCCCTTATCTACTTTAGGTCTCTGTGCCCATATCCCCCTCTCACACACATTATCTCCTCCTCTATTTGATGCATTCATTTACTCTTAAGATATTGGTTCCAGGAACCAATACAGATACCAAAACCCGTAGAGGCTCAGTTCCCTTAAACATATCCTCCTGTGTATTTTAAATTCTCTCCAGATCAATTTTACATAACAGTATACATTTCATATAAATACTTGGCTATGCTGTATTTTTAGGGAACAGTGGCAAGAGAAAAGTCTGTGTGCTCAGTTCTGAGGATATTTTTAACATGCTTTGGGGCCACCATCAGCTGAATGTAATGGTGCAGGATCTGTGAGTGCTGACAGTGGCTGTGTGTGCACTGTTGTTTCTGTTTCTGGAGAGGACACTGGTGAAGAATGGAAAGTGTGTCGGAGAGTGGACATTCATTGAGAGGGTTTCAGCAAGAAATGGAGATGATTCACAATACCACAAGGGATGCCATCCTGTACAGTCAGTCTCCACTGATAAATAATTGATATTCTTGACTGCAAAGCATTGATCTTAGGACCTGGCAGAGGGTGTGGGTTTAAGTGAAAAACCTTAAATGACTTCTAAAGATTAATCAAGATAATGAGTCCATTCAGAAGTCATTCCCAGACTTTGTGGTGTACTACAATGATCTAGATCCCAGAGCCGTGGCGCCAGTCAGAGATTTTAGACACATTAAACATTATCTGTGACCCAGAAACCTTTGTTTCACAGGTAACTCTACTGAGTAGCCATGTCCAGAAACTAGCTTTTTTTTTTTAAATATAGAATCTCACTATGTAGCCTTGGCTAACCTAGAACTTACTATATAGACCAACTTGGCCTCAAACTTATAGAGATGTGCCTGCCTCTCCCTGTCACCTCATTATGATTAAAGTTAGGTACCAACACATCCTAAAAGAGTAGCTGGAAACTAGTAATTTAAAGCAGTTCTAACAGTTTGACTTTCTCATTAATGAATTAATTTCATTTACTGCAGTATTGGAAGTTGAACTCAGGCTACACACATGTTAGGGAGGCAGTGCCTCTGAGCTACATCCCCAGCCCAAGCAACTTTATATAAAAGCCATCACTAGCTCTACTTCATGGTTGAATACATTTATCATAGTCATCAGAACTAAGCTTTCTTGTTTGGATGGGGGGCTTATATGTAATTCTCTCATTTGGTCCCACAAAGTTCTAAATTGTGTACACATTGTTAGGTTAAGTCTAAAATAAAAAGGGGGGGGAGAAACCTAGTATTTATCTTATTATTTTTAAATGCTCTTGCTAAGTCATTTTAGCTTGGGTTATCTTATTTCATCTCAGCCCTCTTTAAATTATTCTTGCCTTCCAGTCTTTTGCTAGAGGCTCTGAGATCTTGTTACTTGCCCAAGGACATGCAGCTGAAAAAATACCAAGCTGTAATTTGAAGCAGGAAAAGAGTTTAAAAGCAGGGCTCTGGAACCAGAAAGCTTGAGCTCATTTCCTGTAGTAGTAGTATTTTTTATTATTATTTAGATTATTAACTGTATAAGCATGGTGAAAGTTGCCCACCCTTCCAAATCTTCGGTTTCCTCATCTGTAGAGGGTGACAAGAGAGACAGTACACATGTCACTGACCTGCCATGAAGGGTTGCCAAAGCAAGGAGAAACAATAGTGTCCAGCATCTTGTTGCCAGGAGCCTGGCTGACCCTCATAAGCACCAGTGGCTGCTCTTGTTATTATAATTATTGGGTTTATCACCACGTTTCCTCCATCATGTCAGCTTATCTCCAGAGTGGACTGTAAGTGAAGAGTAGGTACCATCCATTCTTCATCATTGATGGGTGTTCACTCCAGACACCTGAATTGTACATCATCCTTTCTTCGGACAGAATTTCCTAAATGTGCTTTCCTTTTGGCTGCAGAGTTAACAACCGCCGCTTTCAGGCTGGCATACATCTGACTGTTTTGTTGTTTATTTATGGAATATTTATTTATTCGCCATCATCTCTGAGTTCTATTCACATGCCAGTATTGTAGTCTTGCTTGTTGTAGCTTCATAGAATGTCTTCAAGTCTGATAATATAAGTGCTTTGATTTGTTCCCTGGCTCAGATGTGCTTTTTTTTCAGATCTTTTTTTTTTTTTTTGTCCAGGTCTTTTTGCCTTATGATTTTTAGAATCAACTTATCAGTTTCCATTTTTAAAAAAATAAAAAGACTGGTGAGATTTTGCTTTGTACTATGATCTGTAATTTAATCTGTGGACTGAGTTTCTTGACTTATGAATATGATTTAATGCTTCCTTTAATTTGATCTTCCCTTGGCCATGTTTCCAGTTTTCCCTGTATAGGTAAAATTTGTACATATTTAAAAATTTTTTTTGTTTAAATAATTCATGGTCTGACGATGTTGATATAAGTATACTTAAAACTATACTTTCCCACTATACCCTGCCAGGTATATGTCTTTGTCAGTGTTCTATTGCAGTGAAGACACATCATGACCATGGCAACTTTTATAAAAGAAATCATTTAATCGGGGCTTGCTTATGGCTTCAGAGGTTTAGTTCATTGTCATCATGGCTGGGAGCATGGTATCACACAGGCAGATATGGTACTGGAGAGGCACCTGAGAGTTCTACATCCAGATCACCAGGCAGCTGGAAGAGAAAGACACTGGGCTTCGCCTTACCTTTTGAAACCTCAAAGCTCACCCCAGTGACACACTTCCTCCAACAAGGCCACACCTCCTAATCCCTCTCAAGTAGTGCCTCTCCCTTAAGACCAAGCATTCAAATATATAAGCTTATGGAGGCCATTCTTACTCAAAGCACCACAGTGTACATTGATAGCATACTATCTTACTTGGCTGATTTCACTTTGGAGTGTATGAAGGGTTCACTGATGCCCATGCTCACTGTCACTTGGGATTATCTGTCCTTTTGTTCACAGCCATGTTCGGTGAATGTGTATCTCATTGGTGGCTGAAGATTCTAAGCATCTTTTTATATCCTTTCTGACAATGTCAATCAGCTTTCTGTCACTGAAGCAAAATAGCCAAGTAAACAAAAGGAGAAAATGTTTATTTTGGGTTCTTGGTCACTTGGTCCATCACTTTGAACTTGTACATCACTTTGGGGGACACAATGGGGACACACAGAGAGGCTGCTGAGAAATACACCTTCATGAGCATGCTTCACTGATAAACTTCCTCCAACTAGGCACTACCTCATAAAGTTTCCAGTATCTACACAAGCTGAGGATCAAGCCTTCAACAAATGACCTATGTGAAGAAGGAGAAGGAGAATGAAAATTTAAACTATATTGGTGGTTATTTTTTCTTTTGGAAAAGTATACAGTCAGATGCTTGCATACTTGTAATTGGGTTATCTCTTTTATTACTTAATTATTAGTACCTCTTTTAATTTCTTTGTTATACTTGTTTATCTGTATGGTGGGGGGAGGGGTATGCATGTGCCATGGCACAGTTGTGGAGGTCCAAGGACTGTTTATGAGAGTTGGTTCTCTCCCACCATGTGGGTGCTAGAGATTTGGTTAAGGTTTTTAGGTTTGGTAACAGGCACCTTTACCCCCTGACTCATCTTGCCAGCCCAAGTTATTATACATAATATTTGTGGTGACATATATTTTTCTGTGTTTTCATATTTAAAATGTGCTTTTTATAAAGAGCAAACACCTGGGATTTTGTCATTATTAAATATGTTAATTACACAGATTAGTGAGATTCAATACAATGTTTCCATATTTACATCCATCTACTTTCTCCACCATTCCCCTACTCTAATCTCCCTTTCCCCTTACCACTGCTCCAGCTGATTCATGTTTCATCTTAATATTTTTTGTCCCTCCTTCCTGCTACCTGGATTTTTTTTAATCCAGATTAAAAATTGTTGCTTCAGCCGATTCATGTTTCATCTTAATATTTTTTGTCCATCCTTCCTGCTACCTGGATTTTTTTTTTTAATCCAGATTAAAAATTGTTGCCCTGCCGGGCGTGGTGGCGCACGCCTTTAATCCCAGCACTCGGGAGGCAGAGGCCGGCGGATTTCTGAGTTCGAGGCCATTCTGGTCTACAAAGTGAGTCCCAGGACAGCCAGGGCTACACAGAGAAACCCTGTCTCAAAAAAAACACAAAAACAAAAAACAAAAAACAAAAAAACAAAAACAAAAAAAAAAAAAAGAAAAAAAAAAAGAAAAAATTGTTGCCCTTTGATTCGAATGCTTAAACCATTTACATTTAATATAATTGGGTGCAGTCACATTCAAATGTATTGTCTTGCTAGCTGTTTCTTTGTTGCTGTTGTTGTTTTGATTATTTAATCAATTAGAAATAAGGGTTTCACTAAGCTGCCCAGTGAGCTTGAACTCTCAGTCTTCCTGCCTCTGGCTCCTGAGTAGCTGAAATTAGTCATACATCGCTACAACCAGTTTCTTGTTTTCATTTCTCCTATCTGCTCTCTGTTCCTTTTTCCCCCCTCCTTTGGATTAACTTAACATTTTTAGAATAGGATTTTTAACAGCAAATGGCAAATTGATTGGCATATGGCCCACCACTCGATGTGTTGATTTGTGAGTCTGCAGTGTGCATCCTTGTGTTAGCACAGACCAGTGATCTTCTACCTCTCACAGAGTCTACACAAGATGCATTTAATGGTAAGAGAAAGAATGAAATTGGTAGCCCCAGGACACGCATTAAACTGAAAACCACAGTGATCAGAATGGACTCCTTCAGAGCTCTGGAGCCTGATCTGATGTTTATATGAGAGCAGGATAAGCCATGAGAGCACTCCTAGAGGAAGGAGGCTGCTGGGCCTTGGTTAGAGAATGTGTGTAGCTCCAGCCACCCTCTTCTGTCCTTCACGCCCACACTGCTGTTGGCATCTGTATTGCTAGGGTGCCTTGTTGGAAACTGTGTAAGTAGTAAAGACTTTATCTCCCCCAAAATGCTGGTGGTACATTTTGACTGTCATGGTGGTTCTCTGAAGGACTGGGTGTAGACACTCTGTTTCAGCCCCCTTAGGCTATATATGCTTCCTGTGTGTATCTGAAGGTTTAAGAAGACAACTGTCCTCCCTTTCAATCTGTGGTTCAGGGACTAAATATGTGCTGGTATAGTTGTTAACATGGCCCAACACATTTGTAAATCACAGTGTCATGTTACACTGTCAAAGGCTTGGCCATACCTGCATTAGATTTCAGGCTAACCTTATAGACATCAGAAAAGAAACGGCAGTCGTCTACAGCCTTCCTTAAAGAGAGGGAGGGTCTGACTTCCAAGTAATCACATTGTGATACTCAAAACAACTTGATCTAAATAAAAACAGAAAGTCTAGATACTGCATTGGATACTAGAACACATTAAGTTGTCTGTGGTAAATACACTTGATCTGCTCAGAGGAACCATCAACCCAACCACTAGTGGATATTTGATGACATAATAAAAGAATAAAAGTAAATAAAGGTATAGAATCCGTAAAAATAAAATTCCAGAACTAAGCCCAATACCCTAGGGGATGTCGAAGAGAGGAAGGGAGAGAGGGAGGGAGGGAGGGAGTGGGAGGGAGGGAGGGAGGGAGGGACGGACGGACAGACAGACAGACAGACAGACAGAACAGAAGATATAAACTACAAACAAGCAATGGCCGAGAAGGTGAGACAGCTGTAGTCATCCAGTGTACAGACTAGAAATAAAAAACAGTGAGGAGAAAAACATTAATAGGCGAGGAACAACCTCAGATGTATTAGCACATAGGAAAAGAGAAAGAGGAAGGAATATTAAGAAGGAATGGCTCAAACTCCTCCAATTGGATGAAAGACATAAACCTTAAAGTTCTCAGGATTCTCAAACCCTGAGCTGAATAAGCTCAAAGCCACAGGGCAGCAGTGAGAAAGAAGACGCTTGTTCCCAGGACTTTCAGTAAGATCACCTGATTTCTCATCAGAAGCTCCAGGAGCCAGGAGGCATGGGGAAGACAGACAGACCTAAAGTTCTAAAAGAAAAAAAGGAGAAAAAAAGGAAGAAGAAAAGAAAACCCAACCCCAAACCCCATTTCTAGAAAAATCATGTTTTAAAATGAAGAAAAAGTAGCACCTTGTCAAATAAGTAATTTTCTACATTTCACAGATCCCAAAGAAATGTCCAACAGCTTCCTTCATGTGGGGAGGAAATGACACCAGACACAACCCAAAGCGACATGGAAAACAGGATAAAGGTGACTTCACAGATGAGATAACATCCCTGGTGTGGTTCTTCTGTAATGTAACTGCTCTATTTTCTATGTAGTTTAAAAGGCAAGTACACGAAGCCACCGTTTAAATCAACCTACAGACACACCAGGTCTAAAGGCATAATGTGCCACTTTAACTACCAAAAGGGATAAGGGAAGGAAATGTGACGGAGGGGCCAGATGTGTCTATACTTGGAAAACCAAGTTGGCTATATGCAAATGAGGTTGTTACAAGCATCAGATGTTAACAGAAAATTCCAGATTAGTTACAGGAAAGAGCAGCTTAAACATACACAACACTGAAAGATGGGGGAATCAAACAGTGCGGTGCTGCCAAGAGCAAATCGAAGAGCCAATAGCAGAAAGACAGAAAACGCAAGACAGACACACAACAAGAAACAGAAGTCTTTCCTCCTCTGTGATTGCTTTTAGGAAGGGAACAAAACTCAAAAGGCAGAGATTAGCAGAATGACTTTAAACTCAGATCATCTCTACATGTCTGCAGAAAATCACAGGTAAAAACATGGAGTGTTTCAGAGTAAACAGACTGAAGATCGTATGTCATCAAGAGAGTAGAGAGAATTGGAAGGCTTTCTTACCAGATAATGTCAATTTTGTAAAGACCAAAGTTTATAGCACACACGCCAGTGCATTTTGATAAAAGCTCAATGTGGGGGGGGGGGATAATGATTCTAGCCATTTATATGACTACAGTGGAGACCCAAGACATGGAAAGCAAAATGGACAGAATGAAAGGCAACAATCAATGACTGTGAGAGTCCTTGGAGACTTCAGCAGCACTTCAGCAGCATGCTTTTCAATAACAGTAAAAACAGACAGAAAAACCAATAAGGAAACGGGAGACCCGAACAGCCCTATAAACCAATTAACTCTAACAGACAGGCATAGAGCACTCCATCCAATGACGGTGGAGTACACACTTCAAAGAGTTTAAAAAATAAATGCTCTCAAGGGTATAGCATGCTCAAGATCAGAAAACAAGTCTCAATAAATCTAAAAGGAAAGCAGAAAAATTGGAGGTAATTAACATACCATTAAATAACCAAAGGGCCAAACAGGGGTGGTGCTGAAGTTTATGAATGTAGTAGAAGCTGTATAAGATGGGGATTTCTAGGCAAAACCTGTATTGAAAAAGAGGAAAGACCTAGGTCAGTAATCTAAGCGCATACGTTAGGGGTTTAGGAAAAGACAGACCAAGTGAACCCGAGCTAACAGAAGGAAGAGAACTAAGAAAAAACCAAAGCTTTGTGTTTGAGATTGGCCTTGTACTTATGATCCTCCTGCCTTGACCTCCTGAGTGCTGTGACTTTCATAGGTTTGTACCTTGTATCTGGTATCCTTTATTCATATTAGTTCTGTCCTTTTTAAAAGAACATTAGGCCATATATCATTAAATATGTTAATATTTATGTTAGGCTAATTAATATTCTTGGCAGTCTACTTGATATTCATGTTACAGTACTTAATATTCATGTAAGGCCACTTCGTATTGTCACATAAGACCCAAAGTCTTTCCTTATTTTTTTTCATGTTTTTCTTCTGGGTTTCCATTTATTTACTTGTTTGTTTATCTGTGATTTGGAAGAGAGGGGCTCATGCATGCTAGGAGTGTGATCTTCCATAGAGGTACATCCCTAGCCCTCTTCTTTGCTGTTCATAAATTCTGTAATTATGGCTTTGAGTTTTCCGGTCTTATGTTGTATCGTCTAAAGCGTTATTAACCCCACCCGGCAGATTTTCCACATTATGTGTTTTGTTCTTCAGCTGGAAAGTGCGCATTCACTTCTTCCCCATGTCTTCAGTGTCCTCGGAAGGCCTGACATGCATCTACAATGACTTACAGCTCTTGCCTGGTAGACTTACTGCCTCCACCACATTTAGGGCTGTCGCTATTACCTTTCATTGTATTTTTAGGCCCTGCTTCTTCAAGTCTAGTAATGGTTTATGGGATACTGGATATCATGATGTTTCATCTTAAGTGTGGTGTATCTTCCTCCAGAGTATTGTGAAGGCTAGGAGGGAGGCTATTAAAATATTTTATGATCAGTTTGATCCTCTACAGAACTTTAAATTTTTTTCTTATGTAGCTATAGAACAATCTTAACTATGATTCATTTAGTTCAGTTTATGTGTTTATGTGTGTGTGTGTTTGTGTCTGTCTGTCTGTCTGTCTGTCTGTCTATAGGTGTGCATTTTCAGCCATTGCCACGGCCATGTGTGGAGGTCAGAACACAACTTTTGGGGGTTGGTTCTCTTACTCCAGCTTGTGGATTCTTTGGCTTAGACTCAGGTGGCCAAGCTTAGCAGCAAACACCTTTAACCACTGAGCTCTCTGGCTGGCCCCAAGTTAGCTCTAGTTTTAAGGCTTGGTCTTTCTGAAGTCTCTAATTGAATACCCTAGATGTCTGAAGAGGACTGTATTTAGCCAGGCATGGTGATATATGCTTGCAAACCCAACATTCTGGGGAGTAGAAACAGGAGGATCAGCATTCAAAGCCAGCCTTATAGCTACATAGTGAGTTCAAGACCAGCCTTGGCCAATTTTCTCAAAAGGCAGACACACAAACAAAGCCATCTCCTAGTGTTTGAGCTCTGTGGATTGCCTATCTAGGACTCCCGAGAGCTATGTTCTTCCCAGTGAATTTGCCTTGGTAGGGTCATCCTATGGCTGCTCGGTTTACCATCCAGCCACAAACTAAAGAACTCACACAATAGTTCTGGAGCTGTTTTTCCTCATGAAAAACTATATCTCACCAGCCTCTCAGAAATCTCTATCTCCTTGTTCAGGAAGACTGGCACACTCTTTGTGAGTTCCTCCTTCCCAGACAGCAGTCCTGACAGCCAAGGTAACCTACAGGGTTTCTTTATTTGCAGCTGCTCCTGAAGGTCTCAGTCCTATGGTCTGTATGGTCCAATGTTGTTTCATAGATTTTCATCCAGCAGGGGGTCAGATCTGGTACCAGTAATGCCACCATCCCTGAAAACAGAACTATACTGCATTGCCAGGTCTCACGGACAATGATTGTTGATGGCTGGGTTCCCACTTTAGGTAAAAAATAGGTGTGTGTGTGTGTGTGTGTGTGTGTGTGTGTGTGTGTGTGTGCGTGAAAAAAATGAGATATGGTCAAAGAAATTGCCTCTGAATCTCCCAGAGCTTGGAGAAACTTCAACGTTTCACCTGAAACACATCCGTCACGTAGGTAGCTAAATGAAGACCCATTCTTCCCTGAGGCCAGGCATACTTCCAAAATTATTCCTTCACTTCTAAGTAATCATTAATACCACCAACATGCTTCCTTAATGGCTTTGCCATATTCCTCCCAGCATTTAAAGGGTTACAACTGTGTAGTAAGTCCCACTTCCGCCTGATTCACTAAAGAGCTCAGTCCACCCACTGGGCTTGTCCAACCCCAGCACATTTCTCTTTATCATTTCACAGAGGGGAGAAATCATACAATTTCTTTATAAAAATCTAAGATTCTGCTTCAGGGGACTAGGGGCCAACTGCCTCTCTTGACTTACGTTCAGCCTTTAGGTTTTGTTCATCATGGGGAGGACATGGTTATTATTTTGGCTGTCCCCATGTTTTCATTATGTTTTCTGGTAGACGGCTTCCTCTCTGAGGTCTCTCACAGATTTTATGCTTTATCCGAGGGGGAAAAGATCAACCATGAAATTGACTCTTTGAATTTGCCTCTACTGTGTCTGCCGAGTACCCTATGAGAAATGATGCAGGCGAGCGGGGGAGACGAGCGTTTTTTGCTGTTCATCTGTCCGCAGCGCCTCAGCACTCTGAGGACAGATGGACAGCACTATTGCTGGAGCTCTTGGAGGGACTTAGTTAGCACAGGTTGTCCAGGTTCTGGATCAGGCAGCTCACAGTTGCCACTCCAGCTCCAGAAAGATGGGCTTTTTAGCACTAGCCCGTGTGCGCATGTGTGCACATGTGCGCATGCGTGCACATATACAAAAGAGAAAAACAAAAAAATTGATCTTTTTAAAAGAAGACTATGAACATTTTAAGCTTAAAAAAAAAAAAAAGTCCAGTCCTTAATTTCAGTACCTCCTAGTTCTTTAACTTTATGAATGGAAAAGGGTGGCAAGTATCCACTGGCTTAATCTAAGGTGTCAACAGTCCCTCTCTGAAGCTATTGAAATAAGGGGAGTGCCCGCAATTACTAAAGATCTTCCGGAGATAAAAGAGCAATTGCATAAGCTTCTGGCTCCATGCATCCCAGTGAGTCAGCATTTTAGAAAAAGCTCAATCTCATTGGCGCTCCAGCTCCATACATTTTGAGGAATAATTTCTCCTCACATGCAGGTGAGTCACTGGAAAGGCACAGATGTGCACTCGGACCGCCCAGAGATCTGTCTGCAGCCAGGGGTGGGCTCCCCTTTACCTGCTTCCTACTGGTATTTGCCTTGACCAGAGATGATGGCCAAGGCAGAATTCTCTCTCCTGGCAGTGAGATGAGCAAGGGACAGATGGTAAGGCCTGCAGAGAGGCAAAGAAAGAGCTGCCTCAGACTCCCTGTTACCAAACTAAGGCACTCACGTGCTGCGAAGCTTTGGCAGCCTGAGTTCCTTCCCAGAACCCACATGGTGGAAGGAGAGTACTGACTCCTCAAAGTTTTTCTTTGACCTCTACTTGCATATGTGGCATGCACAGATATGCATTATACACTCACGATAGATAGATTATAGATAGATAGATAGATAGATAGATAGATAGATAGATAGATAGACAGACAAATGTTTAAATAAAACTCAACTTGACCTTGTCATCTAATTCACCTGGGAGATTATGTACCTGGTCCTATGCTTATCTGTTGTGCGCCCTAGGGGGCCTGATAAGGAAGGGAAGAAATGTGATATAGAAGCACATTGCTACCAGGTCACCCTGCAAAGAGCTGCGTACTAAATCCTTTGCTGAAGCGGTGCCCATTAACGCCTTCCATGTTTACACAGAGTATAACTTGGCCCCACAGCACCCTCAGAGGAGGAGTGCAGCCTGGGTAGCCTGCTGGTTTCCTGGATGGCCGTGAAATAGCAGCCAAGCTTATAAAATCAGATCCTGGGCCGGGTGTGGCTCAGTGGTAGAATGTGTGTTTAGCCTGCTGGAAGCCCCGAGTTCCATCCCTGGCACCATAACATAAACTATCCAGGAAGGAAACCTTCCTGACATTTGGTTTTTTTCCCTTATAAATAAAACATGTAGAGTACCATTTTCTTAAAGACACACTATAAATTATCAGTTACAGGGAGCCACAGTGCAATAGGACCCTTAAACATAACGAGGCACTTAGACGTTTTCCCCAGCACTAAATACTGGTTGTAGACTTCTATTCTCTGTGGTTATGATGTTTTCCCTCCCTCACAATGTTCTCCTTGGTCCTTTCCTCACAGATATACCGAGACAGATCATATCTTCCTATTAGGAAAAGAATATTAAATTGAACTAACTTGAATTTTTTCTTTTTTTATTAGATATTTTCTTCATTTACATTTCAAATGCTATCCCCAAAGCCTCTTATACCCTCCCCACACCCTGCTCCCCAACCTACTCACTCCTGCTTCCTGGCCCTGGCATTCCCCTATACTGGGGCATCTGATCTTCGCAAGACCAAGGGCCTCTCCTCCCATTGATGGCTGACTAGGCCATACTCTGCTACATCTGCAACTAGAGACACAGCTCTGGGGGTACTGGTTAGTTTATATTGTTGTTCTTCGTATAGGGTTGCAGACCCCTTTAGCTCCTTGGGTATTTTCTCTAGCTCCTTCATTAGGGACCTTAAATTTTTTTTAATCCAATTTAATTTGAATACATAGAAACTATTATTGCTGAATTTTGTGTACAGATTTTCTTACAAATAATTTTCATTACATTGGGAACACAGACTTCATGACACTCATTGTCCGCTCAACTATATTTTTTATTTGCTTTCTTTGGGGGACAGAGGCTATGTTCCAAATAGGTAGGGTTGTCTCAGAGCTGAATTGTTGTCAGCTGTCATGTTGAAGAGGTGCCTCCCTCACCATCCATAAAAGGAATGTATAGAGTCCCTGATAATATATAAACATATATGTATGCTTGTATGAAAATATCATGTTGAAACCTATTACCATATATAATTCATGTATGCTAATAAAACATTTTCAAAATTGGTGTTTCCAGGGTATTTCTCCAGTGTACACACACACACACACACACACACACACACACACACTCATACACTACAAGAACCCCAATTAATACTCCAAACATTGAATAGTACTAAGCCTTATCCATAAAGAATTTTTTAGTTGTACATGCCTACAACAAAGCTTAGTTTATAAATTAATATGAAGCTATTAGCACAGGAAGAGATTAACAATAATAAATAATAAAATAAAGAATTATATAGTATGACAAAAGTCACAGGAATATAGTATCTCTTTCTCCCTCCTTCTCTCACCCCTCCCCTTCTATCTTTCTATTCTTTCTTTGATGTGGGGTCTCATGGAACTCAGGCTAGCCTCAAATTCACTTGTAGCTGAGGATAACTTTGGCCCTTTGATCCTCTGGCATTAGCTTCCCAAGTGCTGCATTTATAAGTATACACTTCCACACCTGTCCCTAACACCACTTTCACCGTCTTACTCCACGGAAGCACTTTACAGCTTTCCTACGATGCATCTGAATTGCCAGTGTTGAGTCTCTTGGACTTTGGGGCCCTTACGTAAAACAAGCACTGTGATAGTTTGTAACATTCAGGCTGATAACCAAGGTGAGTGCTAAGTGAGTAATGGGTGGGTAGCACACACAGTGTGGATGTGGTAGACAAGGAGATGACTCAGATCTAGAGCGCGACAGGGTGGGACTGGGAGATTGCATCATGCGACTCAGAACAGTACAATTTAAAAGTGCATAATTATTTACTTCTGGAATGTTCTTTTTATTTCCAGAATAGGTCTCCCTATGTCACTCAAGTTGGCCTTGGACTCCACATTCTCCTGCCTCAGCCTCCAGTGTGTTGAGATTACAGGTGTGCACCTTCATACCTGGCCCCATTTAGTATTTGGAGGACACAGTGGGCATTACAAGTGTCTGAGACTAGAAAGCAAAACTGTGGCTAAATCAGACCACTGTGCCAGCTATTGTACACAAAGACCCAGCCTTTACTGAAGCAGACTCTGCCTGCTTATGGCCATGAGATGTCAAGGCTGTTTTTATGTTCTATGACCGTATTTCTTCAGCATTATAAATGTTCATTTTTATTATTCTATTTTCTTTATTTTTTTAAACCAAAGATTTGTTTTAAAATTATGAATATATATTTTCTCCTTTCTTGGTATTCCAATTCCCTAGCTAGACTGAGCCTATATGTTCATTTTTTTTCCTTTGAATCCAATATCCCTCCCACTATTTTGACAGTTGGCTCTGATAACCTCCCCCTGGCATTGACTTCAACTAGAGGTTTTTACTTTGAAACTATTTAAGTAGCCTGGTTAACCAAGTTGAATATAGGGATTAGAAAAGCCACTGAAAAAAATCCCAAGCATTCTAATGCAGTACAAATTTTAATTTAGTTAAATCACTTATAAACAAAAAATTCATCACCGCCCCAAACCAACACACCACAGACAACTATAACCTGTTTCACAGTTTAGCAGTCACGGAAGGGGTCTTGGACACCAGCCAACCCAGCGTCTCCTTCTATGTACAGAGCCCAGAAGTGAGTTCCCTAGAGGCTCACACACACAGCATGGGTACAATAGTCACGAGAGCTGGACCGCCCCATCGAGATCTCTTGATACTCTTCTTACCACGTGACCACGGAATTCTTTCTACTTTCTCTCCGAATCACTCCATGAACTCGGAGTGATTTTCTTGACTGCATTCTTTGGTGACCACAGTTATTCTGACTGTTGCTTTTTCAACCTCAAGTGGGTTTCTGGCATTTCTAGTTCCTAATTCAGTTCTGCAAACCATCAGCATAATTTAACCTACACGAGTTAGCGGGGGTGAGAAACTATGTAGACACTTTTATCAATATCAGCTTTTTTTTTTTAAGAATAGCCTGATAGAAGACTTTTTTATGATTTCTAGTTGAAGCCAGTGTAGTGAGCTAATAATCAGAAAGTGTGCACATTCCTTTCAGAAAGAGCAGCATGAGCCATAACACACTTCTTCCAGTGAGCTGTCTTATGGCCTGTAATGGATTGAATCCCTTTCTAAATGCAAGGGTAATCAAAAGTAAATGCAAGCTGGTAATCTTTCTGTGGGATGGGCTCCATCTGAATAAGCTGGTTCTTTGATGGAGACTGAAAAGAACATCCAGTTATACACACAGCGACCCGAGGAAAGGTGTGGGCTAAGCTCTTAACTTGAAGAAGTCTGAGACTTTCTCAAGGAAGACAAAGGGTGGTGCTGAGGAGAGGGAGCAGGGACTCTGATTTGCTTTTGCAAATATTTTCTTTTCCTATCTCTGCTCTTTGTCAGTCTCTCTGGAGTCACCAAGGCAGTCGAGAAATGGACAGTTTCTCTGAGCAAATCGTTTTTGCCTAGAAATCCTGCAGGACAGGTATGGCCTGACTTAGCTGCAAATGATAACCTAGCAATGTCATTATGCGGGTTACATGGAGTATAAAGCTATGTGTGGTCATAGTATTAAGCTATGTGAAAGTGATAAAGAACTTTGGTGTGATGGGAGGGGTGAGGGGGTGAGGGGTGAGGGAGGGGCTAGGATGGCAGTGTTTCCTTTGACCGCTGGCATGGCACAGAAGGCTAGAATTCTCCCCAGCTCGCCATTTGGGTTAAACCATCCAGAGGAACGCAAATCGTTCTTTGAGCTAACTTCTAACTGCGATTTCTAGCCACATCTCCAAAGATAATCTCAAGACTACAAAGGTCTGAGTTGCAGCAATGTCTCCTTGGCTTCTTAGGCAATCTCTTCAACTGGCTTCTTAAAGAGCATTTCTCATGCCCGAAGTGGGTAAATCCCACCCTGTTTCTTCCATCTACCTGAGGTAGGATAGCCTGCTTCAGGAGTGACCATGTTCCCTACCCTGGGCTTGCCAGGTCCTGACAGCTGTCACTTAGACATGTCCACATTATGTTGTTTCCCTGGAAGCAGGCAGTCTCATTGAGAAATCCTTGAGCATCCTTCTATGCCAGCCTCCCACCTACCCCAGCATCGTAGCCACCAGTGCTAACCTCCTGGCATCTTCTTCTTGGACACCGACACTCAGGCTGAGACCTGCTTTCTGACAAAGGTGTTTCCTTCCTATCTGGCACATCCCAGGCAGAAATCACGTTTCATAATGTCTCTCTCTCCTTTTGTTCTCAGATGGCTCCTTGCAGCTCATGTCCCTGTTAGCACACCTGGGCCAGAGCTGGCTCCTGGAACAACAGGAGAGACTTGCCAGCAAACTTGCCTAGGATGTCTCTGCAGGAGAAATCTTGGGACTAAGGCCTGTTTAGAAATACCAGAGATAAAGTGGGAAAAGAAATGCCAATACTTCCTATCTGAACAAGCCAGATAGTCAAGTCGATCCTTATAACAATGCAAGGTTTAAGGGGGTTGCAGGCACCTCTTCTTGGTAAGAGGACCTTGCTCTGTGTGTCTCATCCAGATTTGAGCAGATTGTTGCTGACCTTCTCAGGACATTCACCGCATAGCTGGGGACCAGCACTTGAGGGATGTGAAAAGGCTACCAAATGCCTGTAGCATGAGAAGTTCCCTCCCTATGGTTTATCTTTTTAATCGTTAAGAATGTTGATTCATTAAAGTCCAAACTTTTGCTGGCACCCTCTTGGCCTCCCATGCCCTGCCTTGGCCTCTCATGGTCACCTCCATAAAAGCTACATATGAGTCAGCAAGATGAGGAAAAAAGGAAAGAGGTGTGTTTCTGGCTCCCGTACACATGACTCTGACTGCAAACAAAGGCTTCACGCTGAAACTCAAGGGTGTGGGGAGCTTTAGTATGTGGGGAGAGCGAGGCTGAAGCAGCGTGCTCGGCAGGCCAGGCATGTGTACTTTCCTTCCATTTAATAATTAGGAAGGAATTAAGTCCCCACTGAACTTCGGGGCAGTGTCTCATGGTTCTCATGGAAAATGCCGCTAAGACCATGCCAGGCTTTGAAATGCTTGCATGTCCTGACCAGAGACCGAGAGCCCCCTCTTCCTCTTAGTTACTCATGGTCTAGAACATGTGTCCCTTATGTGTGGCTCACCACACGTTGGTTTTACAGAAGGTTGATTATGAACTGAAGCAGCTGAATACCGAGGTAGCATCTCCCCAACAGCTGACAGCCGAGGACACAGCACGTTCCTTTTGACACAGCACGTTCCTTTGACCCCAGCCCCCACCCCCACGACCTCTCCAGTGTGTTTGCAGCCTCAAAGCACTACTCTCCAGTGCAATTAAAGTTGTATGCAACTCGAAGTTTTCTGTATTGGCCCAAGACAATGTTAGCTTTCTCATCTCTCCATGGAATAGTCCTAGGTAAGAGGTGAAGACACCACCCAAAACCTGGAGTTCTCAGTGTCCCCTCGTGGACCAGCAAATACTTTGGAAGAATCTTGAATTGTTGCTCTTCATATGAAGCTTGAACATCCAGCAAGACATTATGAAATCTGATTTCTATCTTTCTGGCATAGGGGACAGTGTGGCATTCGGTTGTAAAAGTACATGCACACAACACTGTGGAGACAGGTTCCAGCCTGTTCCTGCAACTTAGAACCTTGTTAAATCCTAGGAGACAGAAGTACTAAGCAGGCCTGCCCTGGTTCAAATCCCAGCTCCGGCAGTGATTAAGTATGAGCCCATGGGCAAACTACTTGATCTCCTGTGCTTGGCCCCCATCCTGTTCAATGTGAATGAGAGTAACCTCTGCCTCCCACGGCCATTGTAAGGATTAAGTTTTATTTGTAAAATGTTTAGAAGAATGTACATCATAAAGTGTTTGCTGAGAGGCTGGAGAGAGAGTCCAGTGGGTAAAGTGTTTGCTGTGCAAACTCCAGGTCCTGAGTTCAAATCCCCAGCATGCATGTTAAAAGTCAGGCATGGCAGTGTGTTTCTATGACCCAAATGCTGAGAAACAGAGGCAGGCAGACCCCAGAAGCGTGCCACCTGGCCAGTCTAACAAATGGTTAGCTCTAGATTCGGTGAGAGACCCTGCCTCGAAAAATAAAGTAGAGATACAACTGAGGAAAATAGCAATGGTGGCCTCTGGATGCATGCACACCCCACCTCAAACATTGCTGAGTAAAGTAAAAGCATGTGAATAATTAAATGGCGGATGTATTCATTTGTGACAGTCGCTGTAACAAAATACCACAGGCTTAAACAACAGTAATTCATTATCCCATAGTCCGGAGGCTAGAACTCTGAGAGTAAGATATTGGCTAGATGGGGTCTAAGGATTCTCTTCAGAACCTGTAGATGGTCTTTTTTCTATGTATCATCACATGGTTTTTCTATCTGTGCCCATGTCCAAAGTTTCTCTTCAGGTAAAAACACCAGAAATACTGGATTAAGTTGGCCTTAATGACCTCATTTCTTTTGTTTTAAGATTTATTTTTCTTAATGTATATAGGTCTGTGAGTGTGTTACTGAGTGTGTGTGTGTGTGTGTGTGTGTGTGTGTGTGTGTTTGCGAGTGCATCTCTTATTTAACCTAACTTAATGGAATCACTCATAAAAAACCCCATTAAACACTGTCACATTTTGAAGTACGGGGGTTACAAAGCCACTTGTCCAAGCATCCACTTGGGCACATGGAAGGGAGAAAGTTGCATTTCTTTTATATCTGTCTCCTTCATTTATAGCTTAGATACACTCAGTTAAAACTGCCCTCACAAGCTGTGTATCTTCCAAGGACTGTATAAGCAAGAATATTTCTTTTTCTTTGCTATTCATTGTACAAAAGATACATAAAATCCACCATTTTAACCCTTTTCAAATGTGCGACTTCATGGCAGTGAGCACTTTATTGTGTAATGATCACCACCATCCAGCTCTGGAGCCTTCTTGCCATCCCCAGGTGAGACTCTGCACTCATTAAACACTAGCCATAAAGAGGAATGAGGTTCGGACCCAGGCTGCACTGTGGGTGAACCTGGAAAATGTGTTGATGTCACCAGGGGGCAGGTGCTGGCTGGCTGGTTCCACTTACAGGAAGTTCATAGAACTGTCAAGTTGGTTTCATAGAGATACAAAGTCAGTGGGCTGAGGACTGGGGGCCCCCCCGGGGAGAGAGGGACTTAGTATTTCATGAGGACAGAGTTTCAGTTTTGTAACACATTACCAGAAGTGAATAATAATGGGAAGATGGTGTGTCTTGCAGGAGGTTTCTTCCCCTTGCTTGGCTGCAGGCATCCTGGCGTACAGTGACTACAGTGACCCAGAGGCTCTCACTGCACTGGAAGCAGAGTCGCCATCTATCTCCATCTCTCCAGGTCGGTCTCTACCCTCACTTTGGAGAACATCTTCTGCTTGGTCCCTGCATCAGCTTCTACTTCTTGTGCCATCCAACCTTCTCTGGGCGTGTCGCTCTCACCACCCCTACATGCTGTTCAAAGTTGCTTTTAGGTGACTGCCATGCTAAAAAACAGAACAGGAGTTCTGCTATAGGGGTGGGTACGTGTTCCACACTCAGAGGATATTTGCATCTTAGCAAGTGACAACTCAGGACAATCTCAGCCAAGAGGTGGGTGGAGAAGGGAGGCCTTGGGAAGGTGACTCCAGAGCATTAGAGGGGCTAGGAGATGCCAGCGCAAGACACCATTCTGCATTTTTTTCTTATTTCCTGTTTCCAAGCCAGATCTACAGATGATCCTACAGTCTGAGCATCCCTGACTGACCTCCTTGACAGCTGCCTCAGTCTCTGTGCAGTGTAGCTGTATTGAAAGAGAACACTTGAGATGCACATAGTTTACAGTCCCTATTTACAGAGATGCTGAGCTCGAAATAGCTGTTTGCCATGTGTCAACTCTGAAAGCATTTGTGCGCTCTCTCTCTCTCTCTCTCTCTTACACACACACACACACACACACACACACACACACACACACACACTGGCCTGTTTTACTGAAAATGCTAAATATTTCACTGAAAGTGAGTTAACATAACCTTCCTTTTGCATGTTTAATATGAATTCTGGAGGTAAGCCTTTGGAAGTCAGTTCTCGACCAAAAAGCATCAGCATAAACAGCACATAGATCCTTCAGTATTGCCAAGATCCTTCAGTATTGCCAGAGTTCAAGCCCTGGGGTCAGTCCCCGGCTGGCAATAGAGCTGAGAAGATTTAGTAGCTGCTCTGGATACGGGAGTATAAACGTGTCAGCTCCCCACAAGCGTGGTAGCTCACCTATTGTTCTCAAATGAGACATTCAGAGGGCTGAGTGGCAGTCTCCATCCTCATGAATGGGCTTTCTGTTCTCCAGCACCTTGAATTATGTGAAGAAAAGATCTGATCTCGTTAATACGTTGTTTTTAATTGCACTTGGCCTAAGGGATAGGCCAACCCCCATCTTTCTTCTTCTTGCTGTTTTCTTGAAGTGTCAAGCCAAGGAAAGCAAGACTCTTTCCTTTCGAATACCTAAAGCCGCCCCAGTTAAAGCACTGACATGTAGCAGGAGCAAGTTGAAAGTGAAAATTTGTTGTCTTAGGGAAAACATCACAGAGAAATCTCAGACTACAATCAGGCAAGTAACAGCAGTTGCAAACACCAATAAAACAGGGGACTATGGGCCACACCAGCCATTGTGAGAGGTAGCCAGAGCTCCAGGAGATAAACCAAGCCTCACGGCAGGAAGAGTTGGACAAACTCTATGGAGCAGTCCAGCAGTGCATCTGGGATTCTGATTTTTTTTTCTTTTTTGTCAGGCATCTTTCTTTTTCTCCTCGCTTGTCATTTGTAATAGTGACTCATGTTCAATGTTGAGTGAGTCATCTTCGGCCCTCCAACTCTCATGTTAACTGAAAGACATTACCACACATTTTGAATACTAGTGAACTCGTTGTGGCAAATCCCAGAGCCATAAGCCTAAATAAGATTCATTCTTGTTTTTAGAAACAAGGTCTTGCTATGTAGCTCTGGCTAGCCTGGAACTTGCTATGTACTTCAGGGTAGTCTGGAATTGAGGCAATCCTCCTGCCTCTGCCTCCTAAAGGGCTGGGATTATAAGCGTGCATCACCATGCCAACGTCAATCTAAGGAAGTTTTATAAACAAGTGTTCTTTTATTTCTTTTTGAAAAATTTCTTTGTGAGTGTGTATTTGTGTGTGTGGGAGGGGCATACACCTGCTATGGTGCTCATGAAAAGATGGGTAGAAAACTTTACAAAGTTGATTTTCTCTTTCTACCTTTGTGTAGGTTCTGGGGATCAAACTCAGGTCACTAGGCTTCCAAAGCAAGTACTTTTGCCCACTGAGCCATCTTTCTGGCCCATTGTTTATTTGTTTGTTTTGTTGGTTGGTGTTGTTTGATTGTTTCAAATACACCAAAAATAAATAATATATTCCGTTTTCCTGGGAGGCTAAAACCTTAGCCTCTATTTCAACTCTTCTTTAACTTGAATTTCAGTATATTTTGAATAGACCAAGCATAGCTTGAATGTGACAGGCCGGGAGAGGAAAGTGCTTTTCTTTGGATTCTCTTAAAGCTCATTAGTTAATGTGACTACTAGAGAGCGATCCCGATGAGATCTAATTCATCTTCTTTTGCCAAAGCCAACATTTTAGCTTTGATTCCAAGAAACCATTTCTGAGGGTCAGGCGTTTGGATATCTGTGTCTGTGGTACATTTTACTGTTACTGTCTTCACATTGAAAAATCCCTATTAAGCCAGTGCAACTCAGTGGTACTGTGGGAAACTGTGTAAGGAGAACTCCACAAATGCACAAATGCAATTCTCATTCCAGTGGGTGCCAAAGGGAAGCCGATGTAGAGGCACGATGTGGCAGATATAGGTGTGCTCCAGTGGAGAGGGGATTAGGAGTCTAAGAAGAACAGGGCTTCTGATGAGTTCTTCAATGGTAGAGCAGGTTCTTAGCCTACATAAGGGTTCAATCATTAGCACCAAAAAGGAGAGAGATTGGAGAGGGGTTCTTGTTTGATATCATAAATGAATTCATTTAAGAACAAAAGAATCAGCCAGTCCTGGTGGCCATGTCTTTATTCCCAGCATTCTGAAGGCAGAGGAGGACAGAGCTCTATGAGTTTAAGGCTATCCTGATCTCCATGGGAATTTCAGGCCAGCTAATGCTATACAGTGAAACCCTGCCTAAAACAATAACAATAAAAACCTAAAAACAATATGATAAATCACAGAACTATAAAAGCAGAATAGGCTGTGAGGGTTGCCCAGGATAACTCTCTTATATTAAATAGGTTGTAAGGGTAACTCAGATTAAGCCTCTAATATTGCATTTCAAAAGAGTGACACTGGACTATGAGGGTAGCCCAGACTAACTCTCTTATATTGTAATATAAGCTCTCTTATATTGTTATATAATATAGTTCAAAAGAGTGACTCTGGCCAACTGACAGATTAAACCAAAGTCACAGAAAACTGGACAAATTAAGGTTACATACAGACTGGCCCTCCCAGTTCTGAATGGAGTATTCCTCTCATCACACTCTTTTGCCTTCATGCTTTTTAAACACAGTGGTACGTTATATATATAGATGTTCTCTCAGCCAAGATCCCAGCTTTTCTTAAGGTTAACAGTTGAAGGGTTTATTTAAGCCAGGCATGGTGGGGCACAAGTTTAGTCCCAGCACTGGTGAGGCAAAGGCAGGCAGATCTCTGAGTTCTAGGACAGCCTGGTCTAACAGAATGAGTTCCAGGACAGTCAGGGCTACCCAGAGAAATCCTGCCTCAAATACAAACTAACAAACAACAACAACCAGAACAACAACAAAAATGATTTAAGAAGACAAAAGATAAAAATGAGAGGAAAGTAAGCCAGAGAGAGAGAGAGAGAGAGAGAGAGAGAGAATGAGAAGCTAAGTGGGAGTGGGGTTAGGCTGCCATCCTCCAGAGAGAAGCACAGGGAGCCACTGAGAGCAGGCAATTGGCTGAATGTCTCTTACTGTGAGATCAGGCTGGCTATGTCAGCCTTCTGCACTTGAGTCCTCTGCAGATCCAGCTGAAGCCTCCTTCCTGCCCTGTTCTTCTTCGCTCTTTATCTATCCCCCTAGCACAGAAAAGCTGGCCAGTTCCTGAATGAGGACCTGGGGTATCATGGAAGACTGAATAAGCTCCCCACAGGGTCCTGTTGCAGCCTAGGGCCCAGAAGACATCTCCTCTGCTATAGCCTCAGCAGCCTGACAGCAGGAAGGGCCTTGTCCCACCTTCTGAACTCTGGTGGCTCGTGTTAGAACTGTGGGAGGTAAAATCTTTGCTATCCGGTTGTAGGCCGCTTGGAGGCATGTAAACATATATGTAAATACAGCTATTGCAAAGAGCCTCCTTCCTCCCTGCCCCTCCCCTCCCTGTTCCTCCTCCCTTCTTTGCTATCTTCTTCTCCCTCTCTCCTCTCCCCTGTCCTTTCCCTTCCATTCCCCTCCCTTCCCTTCCGTTTCCTTTCCCCCTCTTCTTTCTCATTCCCTTCCTTTCCTCCTTCCCTCTTCTCCTTCCTGCCTTCCTGCCTTCCTGCCTTCCTTCCTCATTCCTTCTTCTCTCATTTGGTTAAACTCTCTTCCCTGCCTAAGCTCTACATATGGGGTAATAGTTGAACTATGAGAATGGCTCTTTCATATGGACAAACAGACAAAGCTGCCTCTGGCTGTTACCTCTTCATGACATCTGTGTTTCCAGATGTGTTCCAGCCCAAACTTGCATTGGGCTGAGATTTTTATTTTTTATTTTTAATGACAATTAGGACATCCTGATTGGCTGTTTTCTATTGCATTAAAAAATGCCCCCTTCCAAAAAAAGTCTCAAACCTTCTCCTGGGTGTTCATTAGAGACAAAACTGACTACTATAAACTGAACGAGTTCCTGATTTGGCTTGGAAACCCTGGGCTGCAAATCTTTCTGTCTTCTGTCCATGGAAAACACAATGAACTAATAAAATATATGCATATGACCATGAAGGCAAGAGTCCTAGTCATGACCCCTGTCCTAACCTAACTTGAAACAGGTTAAAACAAAGCCCCAAGCTCTGCATAGCCCATTTCTTGAGGTCTGAGACAAGGTGAGTAAGCATTCAGCCAAACCATTCTCAATACGTAGAAACATCTGCAAGGCTCTGTGTGTTGAAGGTTGCTGTGTGAATGTTTTGTCTCTGAGTCACTGAACAGGTAGATATTTAAACATCAGATGACAGTCTTAAGGTTTTTTGTTTTGATGAGACATCCCCCAAACCAATTGGAAACATTTCCAATTAATAATTCACACCACTAGCCTTCAAGAGAGCAGCAGCCTTGGTTTACTCCAAGTGAAGACAAGAGAGGAAAGAACTGAGAGATTGTGCAGTGTTCGTGTTCACTTTCTGTTTGCAGGAATTAAGGTGTGAAGAGTCGTAAGCCAGGGAGGAATTCTGAGACCCTAAAACTTTGTTGGTTGTTCTTAGAATGTTCCTACTCCTTGCCTGTTTTCTGTATTTTCTTTTGTTTTCCTTTTGTTAACATTAAAATCTGTTCTTTGCCCTAGTGGAATGATAAAGTAAGCTCAAACTGAGGTGCCCATTTTTGGCATACTCAGTTCCTGTGCTTAGAAAGTGGATAGAAAAGTCACTGGTACTCTTATGACTGGCTGGCTCTTGTTGTTGTTTTGGTTTGGTTTTTTGTTTTGTTTTGTTTTGTTTTTTGACAAAGAAAATTCAGCATATTTCTACTTAGCTTTCAGATTGTACCAACCAGACAGAGGACTATACACCAATTACTCTCTCTTCCTTGGGAGTCTCCAACTCCCCAGGGAAATCTTAGCCATAAGAGAACCTCTTCTTTGATAGCACCTTTCTTTGATAGCACCTGTCCTGTTGTGTTTTCCCCTTTATAACCTATCTTATGTTCAGAGACCAGAGATAGCAGCCCTTTTTTTTTTTTTTTTTTTTTTTTGGTTCCTCCATCACACCCCATGCTCCATTTCTTATTTTCCAGCATTCTACTGTGCTGGGGCCATGACATTCTTGCACATGAGTATATTATGGAGCAAATCCTGGACACAGATTTCTTTTTTTAGCTCTGTAAAGGACAGCTGTATCCAACCCCAAACCTTCCTTTTCCTCTCACTCTCAAAACCAGTCCCCACACATCCTCATTGCTCCTTGCTGCACTTTTTTTTTTTTGGTTTTTCGAGACTGGGTTTCTCTGTGTAACCTTGGCTGTCCTGGAACTCACTCTGTAGACCAGGCTGGCCTCGAACTCAGAAATCTGCCTGCCTCTGCCTCCCGAGTGCTGGGATTAAAGGCGTGCGCCACCACGCCTGGCTCTTGCTGCACTTTTAAGAAGTTAGCATCATTGGTCTGTTTGGTTACGTCTGTAAAATACCTGAAGCAAGGAAATTAGTAGAGAAAAACTCTCAGCAGGGAGTAGTGTAACCTCAGGAGTCTGGAAGTTGAGGTATTCAATCAATTAGTCTGAGGCTAGCTAGGATTACAAAGTGAGAAGCTCATCTCAAAAACAAGACAAGATGATTGAGTGGGAAGTTATCATCCACAGTTCCTGTGGATCCTCTGGGGAGCACACATCCAGACATAGCCAGCAGGCCAGGCTTGCCTTGACAGCAACCTACTGAGGAGTGATCCTTCCCAAAGGGATGACAAGACTCAATTGAAGGAGTCGGAACCCTCAAGACCTGGTCACTTCTTACAGGCCTCACTTTGCGCTGGGAATTCTTTGGGTAACATGAAAGTCACAAGAAACTAAACTAAATCTTGAATATAATCAATTTTTCTATGGAGCTGTCACCTTTGCTTTAGTTGTATTTTGGTTGCATCTGAAGAAATGGAAACACAGGGCTGGGGGTGTAAGCTCAGTGGTATTTGTTTGTCCAGCATGCATGAGGCCCCAGGTTCTATCCTCGGCACTGCAAAACACCACTAACAATAACTGAAATGAACATATTTTGTTGGCAGTAATCATAGCAAGCAGAATTGAGGGTTTAAAAATGTTTATCCAAACAATATATACATGTGTACAAGCCAAACAAAATAACCCTAAGGAACTATGATTCAAGAGGGGACAGGACTGTAAGATCCAGAGGTTAAGGAAGACCTGAGCAAAGCTATCTCCTAAACACAACAGGACTGTTGCAGTCCCCAGCTCACAGCTGCTGCAGCTGCTGCAGAAGACCGGTATAAGATCAAGCCAGTCAACATGCATGGAGGCAGGAGGGGCCCATGGGCTCCCACCCTTAACCGAGGAACAGCTGTAGACAGCAATGAATTGTGGAGGAGGGAAGAGTCAGTAGACCAACCAGGTTCCAGTGGGTGGCACCATGGGCAGGAAAATTCGAAATGAGGGTGGATCTCAGGAAATTAGTTTGAATATGATCAAAATACATTATATGAAACTCTCAAAGTGTTAATATAATTTTTAAAAGAAACCATAATTCACTACACCACCAACCCAAAATTCTGTTTCTCAGCCACTCCTCCCCGACATTCACTCTTTTTCTGCTTTATCTACCCTCTCTCCTAACGCTTCCCTGATATTTCTAGCTGATATTCTCATGCAGCTTTTTCTCTGTCCCTCAGCTTGGCACCATCATGATCCTTCCCCTTTCATTCTCTCAATATAATTTTATCATAATTTGAGGGGGGGAATGCACTATTATTACTGTGTAAACACTAGTCATAATTGAGCCAAGTGTGTCCATCATGAGCATGGCAATCATCACCTCCTTCTCTAGAACCAACAGTACTTCCCACCGTCTCCAAAGAAATATAAAATTCCTTCCAGCATAGATACATCAAGCAATTGATGTATAGATACCTTTTGGAGGGTCAGAGAGACACCTCTCTGGCAGTTCTTCAACCACCCCAGGCAGGATTAGCTGTTCCTGCTGTCTGTCTGTTCAATGTCAATCGGGCCTTCAGTCATCTGCAGAATGGCCCTTCCTTTCTCCAGGGCTGATTCTTCTGTTTCCTGGATTCTTGTCTCCTGTGTAATTAGTCCACACCACCCTTTTATTAGAGCACATCCTCCAGTAGTGGCTTAAGAAAAGCCGAGCGGGAAGCAATTCAAGAAAAATTCTTTGGAAATAACCTTTAATTTGGGGGAAAAGGCTACAAGAAGAGTTGTACACCAAGTAGTCACCTCTCTCCTGTTCCTGACACTTTGCCCATTTTGTTATTACTTGCGTTTTTGCATATAATCAGAAGAAAGAGAGGCAGAGAGGAAGGGTCAGGAGAGAGAATGAGAAGAGGGCAAGAGTGCAGTCATAGTAAGCAAAACCATTCTGAGCCATTTGAAGCTAACTTCCGTTTCCTTTATCCCTAATTATCTATATAGTCCATATGACTAAAAGTATTATTTTACATATCAGCAACTTTGGTAAATGTAATACTGATATAATCCTTTTATCAAATCTTCCCTTCCTCACTCTAAACTCAACTGATCCAGAAATGTTGTATGTATATATTTCTCAGTATCTGTGTTGTGTTTCCGCCCAGGCTCCCACGTTATAGTTAGCTATCCCGAGTCTTCAGTCTCTTTTCATCTGAAACATTGCTGCAGCCTAACTTTGTCTTCTATGAATTTAAAAATAAATAAAGGCCCTCCCTTATATAGGATGCTTCTCTTTTTGATGCTGCCTGGTGGTTAGGTTAAGGTAACACATTCTGGATCAAAACAGCAACCAGAACCCCAGGCATCAGATCTGAGAGACACTCAAGGCCCATCTGCCCCTCATTAGTGATGTTGAGTTTGGTCACCGGGTTAAGATACTGGTTTTTGTTGATGTTGTTGTTTTGTACAGTTATTTTTTTTTCTCTCTTGCACTAGGTGGTATGAGAAGACCCTTCAGAATGCTGGTATTCTCTTAAATACCAAAGTGTCTCCTGGCTTTGCATCCATTAGTGATTCCTGCTGGAATCAATATTTACTAATACTGTAAATGATTTATGACTACATTCCCTTCACCTAGACCACTAAATCCTCCACACACTGTCAAAAGCAATAGTCCTGAAGCTTGCCTCATGGACATCCATCCCCAAAGGCCCAGCCTTCTGCCCAATCAGTGGGGCCTCCTAGTGAGTTTTTGGGGGATCAAAGGGGATTGTAGGCTCTCTTTTGATTTGCTACCAGGAGATAGCAACAGGTTTGCTCCACTAACCTCTTTTGTCCTAATGTAACTAGCCCACACCAGAGGTCTAAAAGCAGTGGCTCCAGTCAACTTTGGACTGAAACAATCACAGTAGGAGCCTTAGTAAATCATTCCTCTTTAAAGGTTGATTATTTGGGGGTGTTTTGGAACAGAAAGCTGGAGAGTCCCTTTCCGTCCATTCATCTGTCCACATCTGACTACATCTATATAGCATGAGTTTACTGTTCATCCGTGGTGTGGATTCTTAGAGTTTTTCCCCTCAGTGATTCTTAATTAGTTTCTTTCTGTGCCTTTAGAATTCTTCTTTCCTCAACACATACATAATCCTCTAATTTTCTTAACTTTTCTTGCCTTTTTAATGCCAGGGTCTTTTAGTTCTTTATGAGACAGCTCCTTAGCTTTAAGCTCTAACCCTTGTGTCAACAATTTCATCTTTAGTTGTGATATTTTAATTTTTAAGAGCCATTGGTCTTTATTTCTCTTATTTCATAGATGTAGTAGGGGTTCCCCCCTATATTATTAGCCCTGTTTTTTCCAATCTCTCCCTCTCAATATCCCTATCTATCTATCTATCTATCTATCTATCTATCTATCTCTATCTATATATCTATATATCTATCTACCTAACTACCTACCTATCTCTCTTCTTTGTATGACCTTCATATTGGCCACATTACTCAAAAGGGCCAGTTATGTCTTAGATGAAGCACTGGCAGGATCTCTTAAGTTTCTTTAGCGAACACAAGACATTTAGATGTTGGTCTCATGGTAGTTCCACCAGGAGAGAATCATCTGATCATATAATTGGGGAAAAGTGGGGAAGGGTAAGGCAAGGCTTGGACAAATAGTTAAGGGAATGAAATAAACTGAGATGCCGGGCAAAGGCAGAGCTTTGTCACCTCTAAGCATACCCTCCATCTTGCTTACAGCCCTGTGCCTAGAACCTCTGCCTTTTAGTCTCTCCAAGCAACGTCTCCTTTCTTCTTCAGGACAGTGAGAAGCATTACTCAGCTGGGTGGAAGGAGGAGGAATGAGAGGAACTAAGTGTTCTGGAAACAGTTTTAACCAGTCTTCAATTCTCCTGTTCTAGTTTCACTTCTGTTGCTGTGAGGGGGGAAAAAAAACTGACAAAACCAGCCTAGGGGAGGAAAGGGTTCCCTTGGCTTGCACTTCCAAGTCACAGTTCATCATTTTGGCGAAGTCAAGGCAGGAACTCAAAAGCTAGTCACATCCCATCCACAAGCAAGAACAGAGAGGGAGCACACGCATCCGTACGCTCTTGCTCTCAGTTAGTCCTCTCCTCTTCTACTGTTCAGGAGCCCCTGGGTAGGGAATGCTGCCACCCACAATGACCTGAATCTTTATACATCAATTAGCAACCAAGCCCCTGTTCCCCAATACACAGACACACCTACAGGCCAACCTGACCTAAATAATTCCTCATTAAAACTCTCTTTCCAAGTGATTCTAGCTTGTATCAAACGAGCACACTTTGCTCCCCAAGGATTGCCTGATGTACCAATTCCTGAACTTTCGGGGACTCTGCAGAATGAGTTGCCACCACCCTCTGCCACTTGAAGACTTCAGTCTTCAGCTTCTGTACTCTACTGTCAGTCCCCATGGGTCCCAGTTCTATACTCTTTCCTCATCTTCTTTCAAATTGCCTTTATTCTAGTGCTTTTCTGAAGATGTGATGTCCCTACTCTGTCACTTTGATGGTGTCTCAAAGGGGAGCAGAGGAGAGGGAATGTGTTTGAGCTACTCTGTTTCTCTGGAATGGGAATACAAACCTGAATCCAGATGAAAGAAGTCAAGTACAAAGTTACTGTCAGCAATGGCAGCCTCACACACTCCTTTCCAGACAGCGCCTGCGCTGGAGTGTTACGTTTGTTTTGTGGTTAGAAGGAAAGGCATGCCCCTAAAAGTCTCATTTGGGGTGAGATGTGATACAGCTGCTCTGGGGAGGGTGTGAGAATGTGAGAGTATGTTATGTTTCTCCATAGATGATTGATATTTCACTGTGTGCAGTGATAATCAGAGGCTGGGGAGATGGCTCCTTGGGTAAAGGGCGTTGACGATCACACATGAACACCTGAGTGTGTTTTGTAAAATGCCCAGGGGTGGTGGTGCACACCTGCCTTCCTAGCACTGGAAGGCAGAGTCAGGAGGATTCTGGGACTTACTGGTCAGCCAGTCTATCCAGTCAGTAAACTCCAGGACCAACCAGATGCTCTATCTTAACTCCAGGATCAACCAGATGCTCTATCTCAAAAACTAAGGTGGGGGGATGGAGAGATGACTCAACAGGCAAGGATGATTGCTGCCAAATCCTGAGTTTGATCCATAGAATCCACATGGTGGAAGTCCCACAGATTTGTTCTCTAGCTTCCACACAGGTTTCAGGTGTATTACACACACACACACACACACACACACACACACACACACACACTCTAAATACTTAAATACTAAACATTTTTTAAAAAAACAATAAGGTATAGTACAATAGAGGAAGGTGTCATCATTTGACCTTGACTTATGCATGGCAGGCATGTGCCTCTCATATATACACCACCCCAAATAATGCAAATACAAAACTAGAAGATGGGAGCTTCGGGGGTGGGGTGGGGGAAGGTACACGCCTGTAATCCTAGCACCTCAGAGGCTGAGGCAAGTGGATCTCTGTGAGTTTGAGGTAAGCCTGGTCTACAGAGTAAATTCCAAGACAGCCAGGGCTCTATGGAGAAATCCTGTCTTGATAGATAGATAGATAGATAGATAGATAGATAGATAGATAGATAGATAGATAGATAGATAAAACATAGGAAGAGAGTTGGTAGGAAATTCCACCAAAAAGAGGTCAACAAACATGTGCTGGATGCCTCTTCTATTTGTTTTGCTGCTAGCAGCTCATTTCCTGGGCTTTTCTTGCTAGGTTACCATTAACATCTGCAGCAGGTGTTTGACAGAGACCGGACTAACTTAAGTCACTGTGTGGCCCTAGGTTGTGGAGCAATTAGACAGAATAAACTCCCTGGGGTGCAGTTTGACTTGCCTCACAGGACTCGAGAGTTAGGTCATAAAATATAGCCTGGGTGTCTGTCCATTTTATGATTCCATAGCTTACTAGAAATTCTGAAATTTGACTGAATTAATGGCAGATCTGTAAGCATTGACTGGGGTGTCTGAAACCACAGCTAGCATACTTGTATTCACTTCTCTAGTGGGTGATGCCAAGCAGCAAAGGGCAAATCCATTATATGAATCACCAAGTGGGAGAACGGGGGGCGGGGGAGGGGAGTCTGTGTATCATCCAGTAAAACTTAACTAAATCCAAGTTAACACATACCATCAAGGCAGAAAGGACAGTGTCTGGGACAATTCCTTCCCAGGGTTTATGGGCCTTGGTGTAATGTGTAACTCCTGAGACAAGAAGTTGCTGCTTGGGTTCGTGAGAAGCACTGTCTTAAAGGAGATCTGCCCATTTTTGATTGACTTACACAGCCATAAACGGAGCATAATCAGAGAGGAAGAAAGAGAGCTCTACAAATCCCTCAGAAAATACCAGCAGGGAAGCTCAGCTGCACAGGCAATGCAGTTCAGAAAACTTGCCTGACAGGTTCCATCTGTGATCAAGTAAGATTTACCCCTCAGGAGCTAAAGAGATGGCTCAGCCTCTTAGAGTGCTTATGGCTCTCACAGAGGACCCAGGTTCAGTTCCCAGCATTCTCCTCCTGGGCAGCCCACAACCACCTGTAATTCCAGTTCAAGAGTATCTGATGTCCTCTTCGGCCTCCTGGCACACAGCATGCCACACACGTAAGCAAACATATACAATAAAAGCAAATGCAACTTTTACAAGAAAGTGTGCTGCCGGAGCACAAGGGTGTCTCAACAGATGGTGACCACTGAGTGTACTAAGCTGTATTAGCCAAATGAACGGTAACAGCGCATGAGCAGTCGACAGCACCAGAAGAAGCATTTGGAGCTGAAAGCTTCTGCCATGTAGAGGTGGAGATCAACAGGGAGACAGCCAATGGAATGGGAGACGATATTTGCAAATCATAACTCTGAGGAGCACTTATTATCCAAAATAGGCTAGACACCAGTACCACTCCATAGCAAAACACAAACAAATTTAATCTGACTGGAGGGCAGGAAAAAGACCAAAAGAAGATGTGTAAACAGCTACGACGTTCATGAGGAAAGTGCTCAATACCACACAAGTCATCAGAGAAACACAGCTCAAAATCCCCACATCATCTGATCCCTGTCAGAGCGTCTGCCACAACAAAAAGGATGAATGTTGAGAAACTGGAACATGTGCACACCATGTGAGAATGTGCAGTTTTATGGAGGATGTACAGAGTCCCCAGAAAACTAAAATTTGAGCCACACTCGATCCAGGTTCGAGTCTATATTTAAAAAGGTTTGAAATCAGTCTGTCCAAGACACATGTGTATGCTCATGTCTGCACCAGCTGGACAAGACACAGGCTCCGTGTGCATGAGTGGGTGAAGCAAATGCAGTGTGTGTATACCATAGAGTTCTCACTACACATTCCATACAAAGAAGGAGTCTGTCGTTTTGGTAACGGATCCAGTATACTGAGAGATAAACTGGAAGTTGGGGAGAGTCAGACAAATCGGCCTGTATGATCTCACGCATGCGCAAAGCCTAAAATAGCCAACTCATAGAAATGCAGAATAGTGGTTTCCAGGGGCTGTCGGGGAGTCTGGTGGGGGAAGCGCAGGTGTTGGCAGAAGGATTCCAGTTGAACGGAATTAAGTTTTACCAATCTGTTGTACTGTGTGGTAACGGTAGTTACTGATGTGTGTGTATTTTAAAGTTGCTAGAAATATTCCTCATTCCTTTCCACAAAAATCAAGTTGTGCTCTATGTGGTGGCAATACCTTTTATCCCATCATTCAGGAGGCGGAAGCAAGAGGATCTCTGAGAGTTCCGAAACAGCCTGGACCACATAGTGAGCTCCAGGACTACTTACACAGCGAGAGTGTGTCTCAAAATGAAAAGAAAGAAGAAAAAAAAAGGAAGCTTTGAGGTGATATACATGTTCGTTAGCCTGATTTTTCTCTTCCTATACCCTATGCCTAAACCAACTGAAAGATTGTGCTCTAAACACACAATTATTTTTCAGTGAAAAGTTAAATAAAATAGACAAAGGATATTGTTTGCTCAATAACAAGTGGCAGAGGTGAACCAAACTTAATTCTAACTGTTGAGGAGATGGCACAGTGGGTGACTCCCATATAAGATAAAAGCAGCCTCTAGAGCGGTGGTTCTCAACCTATGGGTCATGACCCCCTTGGGGTTGTCACAGGGGTCACCGACGACCACTGGAAAACAGTAGTAAAATTACAGTTATGAAGTAGCAACAAAAATAATTTTATGGCTGGGGGTCACAACCTGAGGAACTGCAGCATTAAAGGAAGAGTGCAGCATATGGAAGGGGGAGGACCACTGCCCCGCCCCATAGGATGTAAAATGAGAAGACAGAATGTTTCACTCTTTGAGCTGACCTTTCACTGTCAGGAACCCATTCACAAGGGACAATCAGAGCAGGATGTGAGGAATTGACAGGAGAACAGTTCATTACACTTCTAGAATTTGAAAAGTCTTAAGAACCTATTGTCACTGTACCAAAGGCATTCCCTGCAGATACTGCGGAGCCTGAACATTATGCAGGGTTAGTGTAGGTGCTCCGTGCTCTGGGAGGATTGTATTCACATGAAAAGAAAAGGTGACTGGAAAGGTTAGTGATCGGAGCAAGTCCCTCTACTCAGGTTAAGTAATGAACTGTCTGACACGGAAAATAATCTGAGGAGCCATGTGGTGTAGCTCTATGGTAGAACACTCGCCTAGGATGTCTGAGGCCCTGGAACTCTTCCCTACCAACAGACCAATCATAAGAATAAATAGGTAATATTTTTTATTTTTAAGTATTCTATTATAAACATGTACTGTTTGTTTGCTTGTTTGCTTCCTTATAGACAAGATTTCATTATGTGGCTTTGGCGGGCCTAGAGCTCTCTGTGTATATAGACCAGGCCTCGAACTCACCAAGATCTGATGCCTCTGGCTCCGGAGTATTGGGAATAATGGGGGCAACCACCACACCCAGCTTGTTTTATTTTTAAATCAGGTTAAGTATTGTGTTTGTTTCCCCGGTCAGGCGAGAACACATCCGAGGCCCTTCTGGTGACACTAGGGCATCTATGATGTATTCCCCACTTGCCTCTCAGGTTGGATCCCTCTTCCTGGGTTTTCCCCTTTCTTTTCAGTTCTGCTGAACTCAGTCTCCCCAGGCACTGCCACAGTTCTTATCTCTCCACAAGTTGGGTGTTTTGTGTTACTTTTTCTTCCCAGAAAGCCCTTGCCTGGGTGACAAGAGCAGAGAAGCTCATTCCTTCCTCTGAAAGAGTACCAAGAACAAGACAGGGGCTCTGTTCCAGGGAACCAGAGTATCATTCAAAGCAGGAGGGGGTGGGGAGGGGGTGGGGCAACACATGAAAGAGCTCCACTTAGGAGAACACATTGAAATGAGAGGCAGAGCCCCTTGATGCTGTACTGACACCCTCCCATGGCCACTTCCTAAACATATTGGGGATGCCTCAATTAATCTGGAAAGCCAAACCAGATTCTGAAACTAAATTCAAAGAAAGCAATGGCTTGCAATGACCATATGGGTATTTCTCTTTGTGAATTTGTCAACTTCTCCATCCTCATTGAATGAAGCCTGGCACCTAGGTACCCTCTCTGTCTAGCATGATGTAAACAGAAGCTTCCCGAACTTTTTCACCTGGTGTAGCTCATGAAAAATGACTTTCTTTAATGGTAAACAGGGGTTTATCTCCAGGCCTGTGTAGACAAAGATGATGAGCCTTGGGTCTCTGTGGGCCCCGGCCCTGGCTGGCTTCCCTTGGGGCTGAGGTGATCGCTATCACAGCCCACCTGGTCTGTGCTGTCCCAGGCAGCAGAAAATCTAGCCTGCTCGTAAATGTCCTCAGGGGGTGGGGGAAGCCAGAACATCCTGCCTCTCCTCCTCAGCTACATTTACTATTTAGGTTTTCCTCCTTAAGGATCAGGATAGCAGCCTGAGCTTTTATATCAAACCACATATTCGAATGTCAAGGCTATAGCTGTCCTTTTGTTACTTCTGTGACACTGCATGGACCAGGCTTCAGGTGTGTGGGGCAAGTGCTCTGCCACGGAGCTATATTCCCCAGCCCCATGCTTGCATTCCTAAAAGAGTGCTATGACATCCTAATATGACAGAGACCTTACCTAGAGCCACCCAACTCTGACTGCCATCTGTAGAGATCTCTCTCAGGAGTCAGCAAAGCTCTAATAGATGGAGATGTAACTTAGTTAGCCATCTTCCAGTGTGTGTGTGTGTGTGTGTGTGTGTGTGTGTGTGTGTGTGGTGGGAGAGCTTCAATAGAACCTTCCAGAAGAACAAGAGAAAGGGAAGGGATGACAAGGGTACCCCACCACAATTTCCTGCTTTTGTTCATTCAGAGTAGACCAAGGTCCACCATTTTTACTCTCGGCTAAAAAACTAGTCCTAAAATTGGCTGGCTTTGTGAGGCAGTGGTAGCACATGCCTTTAATCTCAGCACTTGGGAGGCAGAGACAGATAGATTTCTATGAGTTCAAGATCAGCCTGATTTATAAAGCAAGTTTCATGACAGCAAGAGCTATGCAGAGAAACCCTGTCTCACAAAACAAAAACCAAACAAAACAAAACAACAACAACAAAAAAATGGCCTGTTTGATTTTGGTCATCATATTTCAAAGGAATAAAGAGTATGGAAAAGGTATATATAGAGATTCACAACCCAGTGCTTGCTTTAAAGCCTTATTATGTATTTGTATGTGTGCATGTCTGCTTGAGTTTCTGTGTACTATGGGAACACAGGAGCCCATGGAAGCCAAATTTTCTTCTCTCTTCCTTTTTCTGTGAGACAGGGTTTCCCTGTGTAGTCCTGGCTGCCTTAGAACTTGCTATATAGACTAGGCTGGCTTCAGGGCCACCTTCCTCAGCCTTCCAATGCTAGGATTAAAGGTATATGCCACCATCTAATGCTAGTACTCGCTATGAAGGGAGTACTTTTAAATGCTATCCACAAACCACATGTTTTCCAATTTCTTTTCACCAAAAATAGAAAAGGATCAAATATTTAAAAATTTTAATTAACTAATTAAAAATTTTCACTTCCTGTAGCATTTCTGGATTGCTTTGAATTTTCAGAGCAATTTCTCTACTGCTGCCAAAAGTGTCCATCCTAGGAGTGTGCAATAGCCCCCCTCCCCCCACCCCTGCACTTTCACCAACCCATGTTAGCTCTTGTATTTTGGTAATAGTTAATCTAACCCATTCAGTACATATGGGTTATGGACAATGGAATATTACTCAGCCACTTAAAAAGATAGAAGCATTCACCTACAACCTACATGTGAAGGTCAGAGGACAGCTTTCAGCAGGAGATTCCTCTTTCTACCACATGAGTTCTGGGGCTTGAGCTCAGGTCTTCAGACTGGTTAGCCAGAGTCTTTACCGCTGAGCCATCTTGTCAGCCCATCAAATATGTTTTTGACTCTTGAGGTGGAGTGGTACACATCTATAATCCCAGCAATTTTAGAAGTAGAGGCGAAGGATCTAAAGTTAAAGGTCAGCACAAGAAACAAATATAAACAAACAGACAAAAACAAAGGTGACTTGGTTCTTTAAACTTGCTGCTCACGTGGACTATCCTGAGCAGTTAATGGGAAGGAGATGTTAGACTCCTTGTCTTTTTGCCCTCACTTTCTCTAGGGTACACAGGTTAGAGATAAAGACTGTGTATCACTGCATAGTGCTAAAGACTATACAACCCATCATAGTTTTACTCTTCTGCTTTCCTAAAGTGTGACTCCTACTCTGCCCCACCCCCCAGCCCCTACCACCACCACATTAGGAAGCAATAGTTTCTGGCCTTCCTCGATCCTGTTTTCTTTGCAAATAGTCCCAGTAGTGAGAGCGGCAACCTCAGAGGCGGTTTGGGAAGGGGACTTTGGCTCCAAAAAGAATTTGTCAAACAAAGACTGAAAACATTCAAAGTGCTCAGCATGGCATTTTTATGTGTGTATGCCTTGTGGAATAGTCACCACAATCAAATCAATTAGCAGGCTAGCTGAGAAGACATCTACAATCCCAGTGCCTCTGGGGTTGAGAGAATTGAGAGGTTGAGGCCAGCCTGGCCATCTTGGTGAGATGTCGTCGCAAACAAAATGAGACCCAGCACAACATGATGCATCTATCACTGCTTTTAGAGTTGCTCATTAGAGTTCCTAGACTTATTTTATAACCAAAGTTTGTATTTAACATATCTCTGAAAGCTTGCTACATCTGCCAATCATTCCAACCCTGGCTCTGTGACTCCAGACTCCTTTTAGACCCTACATATACATGAGGTCAAGCAGTACTTTTCTTTTGGTGCTTATTTTGATTATTATCACATCTTCCACATTATATCCTTGTCCAAAAATGGGCTTCTTTAGTAGCCGAGTAATATTCCACTGTCTGTATGTACCAAATGGGTTAGATTGACCATTACCAAATTCAAGAGAGCTAACACGGGTTGGTGAGAGTGCAGAGAAGGGGGGGGGGCTGTTGCACACTCCTAGGGTGGACACTTTTGGAAGCAGAAATTGCTCTGAAAATTCAAAGCAATCCAGAAATACCAAAGGAATTGAAATCAGTATGTTGGAGGCACCTATACTCATATGTCTATTGGTACAACACTTATAGTGACCAAGATATAATCTCAACACAAAAGGGGTAAAGAAATGTGCTATATGCAGCTTAATTCTTATGAGTTTTTTTTTTAAGAACATCCAAACTCTAGACAAACATATATTTTCCATCACATCCTCTTAACTCAGACTAGTAATATTTGGGATATAATTTTTCTCTGGTGCATTCAAACTGTTATGTGCCTGGTGTTTATATGGTGAGATGTGTAAGCAGATTTTATAAGCTGTTTAGTCAGTGTGCTTGCAGTTTGCACACCTTCCATCAGAACAAAAGTAGGAGCCATGTAATGGCTTTATGTGGGGCAATCAGCTTGATTGTGGATAACCAGAGACAGGGAAAGTCCACAGCTCAGCCATATGTTTGTCTTATTGTGAAATAGCTCCATTATATCTAAGAAGTCTGCATCTAGGTATTTAGCCAGAAGAAATGAAAACACGTCTTTACATAAAAGTTCATACCAACATATTCACAGAAGCTGAACAGTGGAAACAATCCAACATGTCGTCCGCTGAGTTATGGTGTATCACTCAACTTTGCACTACCATGAAGAAGAAAGCAAGCTCTGTATAACTCACAAAGAGAAAGTTGTTCTGGCTCACATCCTTGGAGGATTTGGTCTCATATCGGTTGTCTGCACCATTTTTAGGGACTGTGGCAGGCAGTTTATCATAAGCCAGAGAGCATGTTGGATCAAAGCTGTTTACTTTGGGACCAGAAAATGTGAGTGGAAAGTAGGGAAGGTCTGAGTCCCACTGTCCACTGCAAGTGCATCTCCTCAGTGGCTGGAAGACCTCTGTCCTAAGACTTGGAACATCCAGTTGAATCAGAATTTCACATCTTAAGTACTTTATGGGATATACTCACATTAAACAATTACTAAGTGTTTGTCGGAAATTTAAAGTTAAATCTAGTTATGCATCTGTCTAAGGGTTCCTATTACTGTGATGAAATACCATGACCAAATGCAACTTGATGAAGAAATGGTTCATTTCATCTAATACTTCCACATCACAGTCTATCACTGAGGGATGCCAGGGCAGGAACACAAGACAGGAACCTGGAGGCTGGAACTGAAGCAGAGGCCATAGAGGAAAAGGCTGCTTGCTGGCTTGTTCCTTGTGATTTGTTCAGCTTGTTCTCTTATAGCACAGGGGTGACAGAGTAACTCGGGGCCCTTCCACCTCAAGAAAATGTAGAACTTGTAACTATTGTATGCAAAGGTGGCCATTGTAGAAAACAGAGAGGCCATTAATCTCAGCATTGAGGTGCTCCATCCTCTGAGCCAGATCAGAGCCCTGCTAAAGAGTGGGTGAAATTAAACCGAGGGTCAAATGTGAGATGTCCCACTTTCCCTGCTGTGAAGAACACACTGCCTTAGGATAAGATGGGGCATTTATTAGAAAAGAGGTGAGGGAGGGAGCAAGGAGGAAGAGCTTAGCTTTTTCCTTACTTATAACAAATTATTTACTAAGTGAGAGCCTTTTTTAAAAATTATAGACAGTCTTTAGTTCAGCTTGGGGTCTTGCCCCATGATTAATCTCTGCATGAGACCGCTGTGAGTTCAGTTCTTTCTCAGCATCCTTAAACCTAGTTAAGTAGCAAAGGTAAGGAAGGTGGAGTTAAGTTCCACAGACAAAGTAAAATATCTGTCAAGCATGAAGGTTTTGCCAAATGTTAAGTTGAAAGGTGCAGAGCTTAACGATTTATGAACTATTTTTTTCCCGGGTCATTCAAAAAAAGAAAAAGGAGGGACTGGGAGGGAAGCCCAGTGGCAGAGTGTTTACTTGGCACACATGGGGCCATTGGCTCAGACTTCTGCACATGTTCTTCAAATCGTCACAGTAGATAAAGAAATAAGCAAACAAAAATGACAGTTTACAATCGAGGGTAAGAACATTAATTTCTGTTTTGAGTATCTATTTTTAAATGTGTTTGAATGTTTGCCTGTGTGTGTGTGTGTGTGTGTGTGTGTGTGTGTGTGTGTGTAGTGCATGAGGATGCCAAAAGATGGCATCACATCCTCTGGGACTAGAGTTACAGATAGTTGTGAGCTACCATGTGGGTACTGGGAATTGAACCCTGGTCCTCTGTAAAAACAAGTGCTCTTAACCACGGAGCCCTCCCTCCAGTCCCTCATGTATCTATTTTTAAACAAATGACTATAAACATTTCAGAGGGCAAAGTCCTTATGTAGTAATAAAAATAACTTCTAAATGTCTTAACTGAGGTGCACATGTATTCAAATTCCATCTTCCACGTGCCCGGTTATCTGAGAAGCATTGCAAATGACGATGCACGAACGGTGAGAGGCCTGTGTAGGGTCGTTGAATTTAGAAAGAAGTCTGGAAAGAGGCCAATAAAGTTCTTGTCCTTAAATAAGATCCTGGTGACATGTTTCATTTTGATTTCTGAGATTAATTAATTATGGGAAAAATCTTAGCATTTATTTAAAGGGTCACATGGGAAAAGTTATACACTAGGAAAGGCCTGGCCTGAGACTGAGGGGCATTTCCAAAATGAGATGATTGACCTGTGGAAAATTACTAGGAAAGAAATAATGTCTAACATTCATGGTTTCCGAATTAGAAGGGAAAACTTATTTTTGATGCCACTGTTGTATTTGAACCTTTATACACTTTTCTGGGGGGAAGATCATGGAGAACTCTGGAAATGAAAACTTTCCTGAGTTGTTTGTTATCTAGCACAATGCTGGACTTATGCATGTAATTGGATTGTTATGTATTATAATGCACATGGCAAGGTAATGAGTTATACCACCAAACATGTAAATGGAAGAGAGAACATTCAGGGCAGTTTCAGGCAGTGATACACACAGAAATGGAAAGACTGAAAATAAAACTGAATGAAGAAAAAAACATTTACCATGCGGCGACTGTTCCAACAAGGCCTTGAAACATTTGTTAAGACTCCTGCAAGAGGGGGCAAAACCCTACTTGCTGCTCTTGAAGAAGATGGAGTTTAGTTCCCAGTACCCATAGTCTCTGCACTGCATACATGCAGTGAGCGTACATGCATCCACTGTATACATGCAGTGAGTACATGCATGCGCACACACGTAAAAGAACAGTAAATAGATCTTTTTTTAGTTCTGTTTTATTTTTTTTAATTGTGTGTGTGTGTGTACATTGGAATAAAGGTGTCCAAGGAAGACAGAGGTACTATGTCTCCTGAAACTGGAGTTACAGGCAGTTGTGGACTGCTGGATGTTGGTGCTGGGACCGGAGCTCTGGTCCTTTGCAAGGGCAGTACATGCTCTTAACAGCTGAGCCATTGCTCCAGCTTTCAATTTGTTCTTTAAGGGCCCTAAAAACCAAAAAGTCTCTTTTAGTTGTTTGTTCTTTTGGAATAGGCTCTCATCCTGTAGCCTCAGAGTCATCCTCCTTCTGCCTATGTGCTAATAAAAAAGAAATTGTAAGGCCTAGCCACCTTTTTTTGATCATTACACATTGTTAGATGTGTGTTCATTATCTCAGTAAACCCCGCACACATGTATAATTCACAACAAGGCAGCAATGATAACTTTTAAAAAGAAATTTAAAATGCAAGGTCAAGACTAAGTCTTGGCTTCTCTTCTATCTATATGCCTGAAAAGAGTTTTATATACTTAATTTCCCTCTTTTTTTTTCCCCCCCAAGCTGAAGAATCTTTGAGCAATTTTTCTACCATGACATATACCTAAAAAATTATCTCAGGGCTTGGGAGATCCACAAGCAAAAGGTCTCTTCAGGGAGCCGAACTCCAACTTGTCTTCCCTTCCCTTCTCTCTCCTCTTTAGTCTGAGGTTTGAAGAAAATAAACATAATGACCAAGTCACATGTCTGTCACATCCCCAGATTCTCTGTCAGCTTCCCTTTTTATCACTTGTCTTTCTCCCCTGTCAGAATTCTTTTACAACTTCTGAATCATTTGTAAAGGTCATAGTCACAGTTTGTCCCACATTAGCAACTTTTGCTTAAAAATTGCTTTAGTCATAATTTGACACCCGCTCGCGCACACGCTTGCGCACCCCTCCCCCCCCACACACACTTAATTTTTTTTTAAACACTAAGTATCTCTTTGCCCATCTGCTTGCAATTTCAAATTTTGCAGCTCTCCTCAGAGGTCACCTCATACTTTCCTATGAAAAAGATTTTTCCCCACCTTGTCAGACCCAGCCTCTGGTTGTATTCTGCAAAACTTCCTCCCTGCTTAAAAGTTAGCAGTGAAATAAAAACCTGTGAGGAAGACCTCCTCCACGATGACAGTCCCGCAGATTCTAGCAGATTTGTGCCAACAACAAAACTTTCACTTTTATGCACAGTGGGGAATTGACTTCCCTGCCTTTCCCTAATTTAGGGTGAGTATTTATTCAGCGGCTGCATTTTGTTGGCGGTGCATGGGGATACAGGTGCAGTTCCTTTCTAGATTTCGCATTGTCTGGAATGTTCCACATTGTGGTCCAAAATATACTTTGCATTCCCCAAATGAGAGGAAGAGCTTGGAGGACTGGGTGATTTTCACCAAAACTGGTGCTGAGTTTGGGTTTCTCTAACGCGGGTCAGTAACCAATGTGCCTGCCTGTAACCAATGTGATGTGCTCTCCCAGCTTAGACTTTTGCTGTTTTACAAACTCTAGAACTAAAAGCTGAATTTCTCCAAAATTCAAAAACTGTCAAGAAAAAAAAAAATCACCTCGACTCTGTGGCCCAGAGTGAAGAGCTTACACAATGAGGCTTTCTTTGGCTTGAGTTTCCAGTGCATTGAAGATCTGATAAAAGTTCCCTGTGCTGCTTGTGACTGTTGTCCTACAGGGCCTCTGTTAGAGCCCTGGCTGGCGGGGTGGGGCGGGGCGGGGACGGGAGTGGGGGAGGGGACGGGAGTGGGGGAGGGTTGTGAGATAATATTTCCCCCTCACAAGCTGCCCAGAATTTGCTTATGTAAAATCCAGCGGGTAGGGGACATTTCAGGAATAAAAAGTAGATGGTTTGAGCGTGACAATGGTTTGTGCAGAGTGACAGTGCACATGCTGATGGCTCCGCGCTGCGCTGCGTTGCGAGCTCAAGTTGCTTGAGCAGATCTTTGAAAGGAATTAATCATCCCACTTGCTCCTATGAGTCCTCACGAGGAATTTTTACACTTTAGTCTCAAAGGTTAGTTATTGGAGGACAAGCATTCAGAAAAGTATTAAGAGTGTTGAGAAATAGTCCCCGGTGGGTTTAAATCACGAGTGCTTTTTTTTTTCCTAGTCTTTTTTTAAGATATTTTCTTCATTTACATTTCAAGTGCTATCCCATAAGTCCCCTATACCCTCCCCCTGCCCTGCTCCCCTACCCACCCACTCCCACTTCTTGACCCTGGCGTTCCCCTGTACTGGGGCATATAAAGATTGCTAGACCAAGGGGCCTTTCTTCCCAATAATGGCCAACTAGGCCATCTTCTAATACATATGCAGCTAGAGACATGAGCTCTGGGGGTTCTGATTAGTTCATAGTGTTGTTCCATCTATAGGGTTGCAGACCCCTACAGCTCTTGGGTACTCTCTCTAGCTCCTACATTGGGGACCCTGTGTTCTACCCTATAGATGACTGTGAGCATCTACTTCTGTATTTGTCAGGGACTGTCAAAGCCTCACAGGAGACAGCTATATTAGGGTCCTTTCAGCAAAATCCTGCTGGCATATGCAGTAGTGTCTGCATTTGGTGGGTGATTATGTGATGGACCACCCTGGTGGGGCAGTCTCTGGATGGTCCATCCTTTCATCTTAGCTCCAAACTTTGTCTCTTACCTTCCAATACCCGTTAGGTTTCAGTAAGCTCGTAACAAACTAAGACTTTCCATTGAAATGTAACCAGGCTATAATAGTGACCAATGCCTGAGGTATCACAAGTGTGTTGGCTCTCTTCAGACAACGCACTCAGCTTCTAGGCTGTCACATCTCCAGTCTTCAGTCTATCAGCTATTCCAGGAAAGCAGATCCGCTCATATCTTCTAAGACAGACAACTTACTTTGTGGAGATATTGAACTTCATTCCTGACTTCCATTGAAGTGGAAATTGGCAGATTTTTTTTAGTCTTTTTTTCTTCTTATTTTCTTTTAATGCTTGATTCCCTGTCTGTATGGATGGTCTGAGGGACTCCCTTCAACTTGGACATTTGCTTCACAGTTTTCAATCAAATGTATCAAAATGACACCACATATTGCCCTTTGCTCTCCATTCTTTCCCCACCCCTACACATCAGTTAATTCTGTAAGCTGGGAATTTTTTTGCATGGGTCTAGAAAAAGAACACAGGGACACCGTTGCCAACTATCAAGGAGTACATGGAGGTAGTATTTTTGTAAGTGTCCCGTAGATGCGGAGGGCGGTTCCCACGTGAATATCGTTTGGTTTCTCAGGCAGTTTGTGGCAGAAATTAACACGATCTCCCTCCCACAATACAAAAAATAATGTCACAAAGGTGAATCTAAGATACATATTGACAATAAAGAGCTGAAAGAACACGGTGGGCGAAAGTCCTAACTAACTTGAAAAATATTTAACTGAACAATAATGGAACCGTGCCAGGTGCTAAAAGTCACCAGAGATAATTTTAATTGTTGTAGGCATAATGGTGTTCAATGACAGCTGTTTTGGAACAAAAAGGTTACTTCCTGCAAATTTCAGTAGGTTTTCTCCTAAAATAAACTCTCATTGATTGTTAAAAATTACCAATTGTCCTTAATGGCTGTGGGCGCTGACGTCGGCTTTAAGCATGGAGTCGCTTCTCCCTCCGTCTTTACTTGTAAACATTATCTGGAGGAAAAATTAAAGGCATAATGTGGCCCTGCGTTATTTCTCCTTATGGAGAAATTACAAGGCTCTTATGTAGGAGAAGTCATTGAAAAAAGAAAAAGAAAAAAAAAAACCAGAGTCAAAAAACTCCTTGCAAGCTATTGCAGCTTCCCTACTGAGCCCAGCCTCCCTCATGTTCCCCCCCCCTTTTTTTTTTATCACAATGACAATAAGCATTTTAAAATTATAATTGAAAAAGTATTCATGGTAATTAAGCAAATAAGTAACTAAATGTATAAGTATTAGTAGTAATTTAGCAATTTGGTAAATAAATGTCTGAGTTGTGTCTTGGCACAGTGCTACTAAAGGAAACCACTTTAGATGTTGGATTTTTCTACATGTTAAAAATTCATCTTTATGTCCCTTGACCTAAGACTATAATTGCATGCACTGTTCTTAAATGACCGAAGTAATTTATTTACTTATTTTCTTCCGGTGCTGGGCATGGAGCCCAAGGTCTTATGTTTCTGTGCATGGCACATACTGAGCATTGAGCTGTGCGTCCATCCTGCTCTGTGTCCTTAGGACTGTTGAAGGTATTTCTTGATAGTTACTTAAGTAAAAGTTTAGGGACATGCAAACAGGTAGAGGTTCCATTATTCAAGTTTTTGGTTTGAGATTCAGACCAAGTAGTTCATGGATGCTAGACAGCCCCCCTAGCCCTGAGCTACACATACAACCTTCCTATGCTAGTTAGTCCCATCCCTATACCAATTAAATATGTATAAAGAATTCAGAGAAAGCTGAACACTTTCAACATAGAGAAACAAGAAGTTTTTTAACTAAGTAGAAATATGAATCATCCTGACATGATATAGATGTGTATATATAATTTTGACACTGTACTCCATATATATAATTTTGTGTCAATTAAAAATTTATAAATGAATGAGCATGTGGCACTAGCTACTTAGGAGACTGAAGTCAGAGAACCCTGAGTTCTAAAGCCAGCGTGAACATTATAGGGAGATGGCATCTTAAATAAATAAAGGTGATTTTTCAAAAGTTAAACATACACAGAATTTACCAAGTATAGGTTTATATGTTCTGAATGAAAAGGTACTTTTTAAGTGAAAAATTCACAAAATGATGTACTTCAAATAACCTATGATAAACACAGATAAATGTGTGCATGTGATAAATCATGCATGGATGGAAGAACATTCTTAGAAAAATGTGCGGACAAAGGACTTGGGAAAAATGTCTCATTCAGGCAATGAAGTTAAGTTGGGGTGGGGTGAGGGACAGAGATAATTTGTTCTAGTGATTTCTGTCTTCCTTTCAACAAGAACATAGCCATGTAACAGAGAATAATTATTTTGAAATGGAAGAAGTAAAATAACCCAACAGGGCTGGCAGTAACTCTGAATTCTAGGCTTGTTTCGCTTTTCTGTGCTGGGAACCAAATGAGGATCCCCCGCGCATGCTCAGTGAACACCTTACCGCTTGCCACCCGTCCCAGCCTCCGGCCATGTCTGGGACAATTTAATCTCTGTTAAGAAGGTCAAAATCTTCGGAACTGAACAAAACTATCGCCAGAAGCGGTCAACCAAGAGGTCTGGGTATGGATATGCTTGTACGTACTAGCGATAAGAATCCAAACAAAATCTGGAATGAAACCCTTCTCGGGTGTGATTATGGGACTTTGATTTAAATATGCTTGGCATCTTAGGGGTCAGAACGCTAATCACTTTCAGGAACACAGCAGGGTACAGTGAGAAGGCACCTCACTGGGCACCAAGGAGCTCTGAGAACATCAGTCTGACCTCAGGACAATAGCGAGTAGAAAGGTGAAGCAGGTTACAATGCCCCGCGGGTATTATCGCTCACCAGGAGCCTGGTGTGTACATCAAAAAAGTTCTGGGATGTTAACAAGAGTGAAGCACCTTTCTTCTAAATTACACTGATTTTGTCAATCAATTCCACATCTCCATGCAAGATTTTGATTCTTAGAATTTGAACCCAGGCGAGGCGTAGTGGCATATGCCTCTAATCCCAGCACTTGGGAGGCAGAGGCAGGCGGATTTCTGAGTTCGAGGCCAGCCTGGTCTACAAAGTGAGTTCCAGGACAGCCAGGGCTATACAGAGAAACCCTGTCTCAAAAAAAAAAAAGAAGAAAAAAAAGAATTTGAACCCAGGACTTTGTACTTAGGCTACTGCTGAGCTGTGCCCCTCACCTCTTCTGCTTTCTCTGCACTTTCTCCTTAGCATAGGATATCTTCCTATTAAAGACAAAGATAAAAGGATATCCTGTTAAAAGCAGGAGCTGTATCTGACTCTGCTACCTGTCTGCCTTTGGATCCCTTTCCCCTTAACCACAATAGAAGATGAGCCTCGTCCTATGGCAACATGATTTGTCAAAGTGGATTGATATCCATGGGAGACACAGAAAGACACAGATTTCCCATAAAGAAATCTAGGTGGAGCCTAGCCATGGTGGCTGAGGCTGAAATCCTAGCACTTATGATGCTGAGGCAGGGGAATTGCTAAGAATTTGAAACTAGCCCAAGCTACAACTGTAGTGGAGGTCTTTTCTGTGTCTCAGTTTCTTCATCTGTAGTTTTAGGGTAATGATTTTAATGCTAATAAAGACTAAAGTTAAAAACTGATAGTAAAATGGCTCCTCTGACAGTGTCTACAGTAGGTGTTCAGTAAATTGCCCTGAACTATCTTGCATCTCACCAAAGCCACCAGTTGCCCTCACTGTCACATGACAGTGCTCTCTTACTCCCTCTACTCCTCCCTCTTAGGCCCTCCCTCCCTTTTCTGCCATCACTGCTTCCTCCCCTTCTCCCTTCCCCCCCGACCCCCCCATCTGCCTTCTCCTCTCCCTCCTATCTCCACCACTTCCTCTGGAGACAGATTTCCTTAAATCACCCAGGCTACCGCTGAACTTGAGAACCTCCTCCAGTGGCCTCACAACTGAGATTACAGGCCTTCCCCACAGTGCCTGGGCCACGCCTATTTTTCTTTCTTTCTATCTTTTCTTTCTCAAGCTCACCCTCTTCCTACATTGGACTCTTTGAGGGTAGCTTCTGTCTTTCATGCCAACAGAACACAGGACAGAGGACACACTCTGTAGTGTTGGACAGCCAGCCTTGGCCCAGCCCACCATTCAGCTTAAGTAACCACGTGGCTCTCTTAGTCATACTCCTGTGAGCCTAAAATTTAGCCAGATGATGGTGAGATGGCTCAATAACATTCCAAAGAATTTACCAAATAGTCAATTTTCTCTGAGGTAATTAAGAGTTAACTATATGCTAGAGTCCAAGGGAATCTAGCCAAGTCAATAAATTACTTGCTGTTTACCGAATACCAACTGTTTCCTCCACACACTCAATATGTTTACGGTTTCCACAGCTTGCCTTTCTTACTGAAAGCTATTGGGATTAAACATTTTTTTTTTCTGTGAGAAGGAAAAGATTCTTTGTGTGTGATAGCATCTTAAGTGACAACTCTCAGATGGTTGGGAAGGCAATTCTCTGCCTGGACTGGAGCTCAGACTGTGCAGTTCACACAATAAAGCATAGCATTGGATATCCAGCCTGAACCTTGAACTCTGGGATGTTTTTGGGTTTTCCATCACCCAAAAACTTTCTTGTGTATAAGAAGTGCTGAATCATGGAAGGAGGAACAGCACCTGGTTTAAAAATGAGNAGAGAGAGAGAGAGAGAGAGAGAGAGAGAGAAAGAAAGAAAGAAAGAAAGAAAGAAAGAAAGAAAGAAAGAAAGAAAGAAAGAAAGAAAGAAAGAAAGAAAGAGGCTTGGCCCAGGCACTGTGAGGAAAGCCTGTAATCTCAGAAAATTTTAAACTGGAATATAACATTAAAATATTATGTTTATTTGTTTGTTGTATATATAAGTTTCTATTCTCCAATGTTAGATGAGTTAAGGACTTATGAAGTTCAGTGGGTATTAGGTATTATCTAATCTTCAAGGCACCACAAATAAACAACATTGGTCTCTATGTATTGATTCATCTACAAACATTACTAAGCCCCAGGCCCACGAGCATTTGATATGTAAAGCTCTAGGATTTGAGGCTCTTCCTGTTTGGAAGAGTGTGTTATTTTGAACATAATAGTAATTCAATAAATGTGTGCTGAGTCACTGATTAAATTTAGTGTAGAAAATACAATTATTTGGGCTCTTTTGAAATCGACAGAGAAATGCTGTCAGAAAAGTGTCACAGAACAGTGATGTTAGAAACCCTTTGGGTCTCAGCGCATGTAAGTTCCAACCCTGGACCACAGTGCGAAACTGAATGAGTCTCTTAATGCCTTTTGAGCAAAAGAGAACACTATTTAATAAAAGAGCGGAACACACAAGCCAGAGAGCTGAACACACAGGCCAGATGCCTGAACACACAGCAGGCCAGAGAGCTGAACACACAGCAGGTCAGAGAGCTGAACACACAGGCCAGAGAGGCTGAACACAGCAGGCCAGATGCCTGATCTTTGGCTTACTCAGACAGCTGGGCCTTTGACCCCAATACTGGGAAAGCAATGGTAAGCAGGGTCTCCAGTGGATTAAGACCAGCCTGTTCTATAGAGAAAGATCCTGTCTCAAAAAAACAAAAACAGGAAAAAAAAAACCCAAAACAAACAAACAACAAAACACACACACAAAAACTCAAAGAAATTGCTAAAAGTAAAAGTTCAGGGATGCACCATACAGGAGAATGAATTATGAGTGTAAATCATGATGATATATCATAGTAATATGAAGCACCTGATTTCATATTCAAGATGGAAGACTTGAGTAAAGCCATGTGCTTACCTACCCTCCCTGTCCCAGATGCTCTTGAAAAGATCAAGGCCACTGCTGGACACTTTTCTGTGGACTAAAGAGAGGCAGGCCCTTCTTTCAGGAGGATGAACAAAGGCCTTGGATATCAGCCCTTTTTGTACTTGGTTGGTTACTTTCCTACAGAGTCATAATGTGCCTAATACAGGATGATGGAACATGGCAGAGAAATGGAGAAGGCTAAAGTGAAGACAAGCAGGCTTCTACCTCGTGGGGGAGGGTCACAGAGAGGCTGTTTCTCAGCTTTCTTGTTAAATAGATTTTTATTGAGATACAATTCATATATAATAAAATCATCCTTTTCATTAATTAGTTAATATATTTATTTTATCTTACTATGTAATCCAGGCTAAATAGAGTTTTATTGAGATATAACTCACATATACTAAAATCATTCTTTTCATTAAGTAGTTAATGTATTTATTTTATCTTACTATGTAGCCCAGGCTAACCTTGTTTTCCTAGTCCTACTGTCGTAGACTCCCTAAGGCTGTGACCCACCATGTCCAGGTTAAATGCATGATTTTAGGTTTTCCTATAAATCGTCACTCTCACTCTCATTGTAGAACAGTGGTTCTCATCCTTCCTAATGATGAAACCCTTAAATACAGTTCCTTATGTTGTGGTGACCACAAAATTTTTTTATTGCTATTTCCAAACTTTAATTTTGCTACTGTTATGAATCATAATGTATATCTGTATTTTCTGACTGTCTTAGGCAACCCCTGTGAAAGGGTCATTCAATCCCCAAAGGGGTCTCAGCCATTGCTCTAGAATATTCCATCAGTCTTTCCACTTTGCCATGATTGTGGATAACTCTGCTGCTGTGAGTTCGCACATACAAGATGTCTGACTTCTGCGGAGAGGTTTGTGCAACCTCTGGCATTCAAAGGCGCCTATACACACACCTGGTGCATATAAAAACTCATGCACACATACTTGTAAATATTCACAAATAGATTTTTTTAAAAGGCACATAAGTAAATTTATGTGCACTGGGGGGGGCTGTAAAAGCAATATTACTAAGAGAATAAGTGGATTTTTATAAGAGATAATATAAAAAAATAATTTGAGAAGAGAAAAATATATCCATGCAAGAAAAAGCACTGCCAAAATGTTTTGTCAATAAAGTATCACCCACTCCAGTACATCATTCCACATCCCTCCTCTCCCCCATTTCACACTACTCTACAAATTTGTCTAAATATATAAATGTGATGCGTGACGAACCTACTAGTCCCCTGAACATCAAAAAATCCAGCAAAAATGCAAAACAGAGCTCTCATCTCCGCCAAGTCATCACACCCTAAAAAACAAATCCCAAATTTCACATCCTCAATGTTTGAAAAATGCCGCTTTGGCTGTGGGTGCCAGGAGTGGCACCCCGAAAATGGCCACTGTAGCAGCAAGGAACATGGAAGCCACTCACCTTGCAAGTCTCAGCTTCTGGTATAAGAAGCAGGCACCCAGGTTTGGGAGTGGGGGCTGGGCAGTAAGGAATGAGGGTTGGGGGGGGGGGAATCTCTCCTGGAAAGGAGGGGGTTCTGCTATTTAAAAGCAAAGTAGAAGGAAGCTGAAGCCATACCCTAAGAAAGCCCAGGTCTGAACAATGCAAAATGGAGGTCAGTAGTTCCTCAAGAGCAGATGGGCAGTTGGGTCCAAATGTTCCTAAGAAAAAAAAAATATCTAAGTAAGGTTCAGATCAATAGCTGAGTCTGAGAACTTTCATACATAAATGTCATTAATAGATATGAAGGATAAGCATGTGGCTTTTTAAATTTTTTTAATTCCTTGAAAACATCATACATTTAGACGCTATATTTTGACCATTTTTGACCACATCTACCCACCAAGACCTCCTTCTAACCGCTCCTTCTGCCCTCATCCTGCCTTCCTTCCAGCTTCACTTCTCTTTATTATCATCATTATTCTTGCTGTTATTGTTTGAGACAGAGTCTCTCTATGTAGCCCTGGCTGCCCTTAAACTCACTATGTAGACCAGGCTGGTCTCAAACTCAAAGAGATTTTCCTAATTCTGAGATTAGAATCAAGAGCTACCATTCCTGCCTCTCTCTTTTTTTTAATTGTTGCTAATAAACCCCTAAATATAATTGATGCTGCCCATATGTCCACAGGGGTATCCACCAGGGCTTGAGCAACTTACCAGTGGGTATAAAGAGATAAATAAAGCTTGATCTCTGCTCTCTAGGTACCTGAATCTCTGTAAGAAAAAGAGATCCTTCCAGAAAACCTATACCAAAATAACATGCATCAGACCAGAGGGCTACATCGAGTACATGTTCACATCTCTACCTCTTCTAGAAGGCACAGCACACATACAGCAAATGTCAAAGCAATGAACACAGTTTGTAACACAGCAGTGATAGGCAGTAGCCCTGAAGTGTGTGTGTGTGTGTGTGTGTGTGTGTGTGTGTGTGTGTGTGTGTGTGAGAGAGAGAGAGAGAGAGAGAGAGAGAGAGAGAGAGACAGACAGACAGACAGACAGACAGACAGACAGAGACACAGAATGTTTTATGTGCATTATGTGTATGTAGTGTCCAAGGAGGCCAAAAGAGGGCATTGGATCTCCTGGCACTGAAGCTACACTAAGTTGGAAGCTGCCTGATGTGGGGGCTTGAATCCGGGTCTTCTGCAAGAACTTAAGCTTTCTTAACTACTGAGCCATCTCTCCAGCCCAGGCTAGTATTCTCTCTCTCTCTCTCTCTCTCTCTCTCTCTCTCTATATATATATATATATATATATATATATATATATATATATGTAATAGATAATATATAATTATAACATTTATACCATATTGTACTATATAATTATAATCTATTATCTATTATATATCTTTTAGAAATATATACATTAGAAAAATATACATATGCATATACTTAGTTTTATAGTATAGCCCAGGATTTAAATTCACACACACACACACACACACACACACACACACACACACACACTTCCATAAAAAACTTCAATGTCTAGCTTTTTCAAGTTTTATTTATTAGACCAGATTTGTTTTGCTTTTTTAATATCAGAGAGAGAGAGATACAGAGGTAAGATGGAAAGTTCAGTAGGTAGCTAGAAAGCTGGAAGAGAAGCAACATGTAAAAGCTGTTCCTTGGTGCACTGACATTCATGAGAAACTATCAGAAAAATATTCACAATGCTTTCCCAAGCTTGATGAGTAACAGTAGTTTTTCTGATCCTACTGGGAGCCTGATGTGGTGTTTTCTCATATTATCTCATCGATGGAACTTTGAGACTATATTCTAATTCTATTGTATAAGTGAGGAGACTAAACTTCAAGAAAATGAATCAGGGTCACAGCGAACAAAAATGAAAGCCAAGTACTAAAAACAAAATTCTTGTTAACTTCAACAAAATATACATGGAGTCAGGGTAGGGGTGTCCAGTGTGTTTGTTCTAAAACCGGGTCTCACTGTGAAGCACTGCCTGACTCAAACCCCAGTCTTCCTGCCTCAGCCCTCTGAGTATAGAAGTACAGATGGCTGTGTGTGTGTGTGTGTGTGTGTGTGTGTGTGTGTGTGTGTGTGNAAAAAAAAACATGAATAGTTTTCTCCTCAAGGAGGTTCATAAATGGCCAGTGGCTACATGAAAAGATGTTCAATGTAATTAGTCATTAGAGATATGCAAATCAAAACAGTGAGATGCCAGTCACTCCTGTTAGATCAGCTAAAGATATTAAACAGTGCTAACAAGTATGTGGAGAAATTAGGCCCCCTCATGCATTGCTAGCAGAAAAATAAAACACTATTTCTTATTTTTACAGGCAATGTCTATATTTCTTAAAGACATATTGTTATCACATATATGAAATGAAGTGAACACACACACCACACACACACACACACACACACAGTATTGTTCATCACTATTCATAGTAGCATGACTTATAATGCCCAAGATCTAGGAGCAGGGCTGGGGTTATGCCTCAGTTGGTAAAGTGTTTGCTTTGAAAGTTTGATCCCCAAGACCTACATAAAAAGCTTGGGGGATGGGTACACAAGCTTGTAATTCAGTATTGGGAGGATAGAGACAGGAGGATTCCCAGAGCCTTACTGCCAGATAATCTAGACAAGGAACTCCAGGTTCAGTGAGAGACTCTGTCATGAAAATAAGATGAAGGATTCAAGAGATGGCTCAACCACTAAGAACACTTAAGAATTCATAGTGCTCTTGCAGAGGACCCAGCCCAGTTTCTAGCACTCATGTGGCAACTCATATTGCCCATAACACCAGTGCCAGAGGACAGATGCCCTCTTCTGACATGTGCAGACTCAACCACACATGTAGTGCACATATATACACCACACATGTAGTGCACATAAATACACAAACAAAATATAAGGTGAAGAGCAATTAAGAAAGACATCTGTTATCAACCTCTGGTCTCTACATGTACCTGCACATACACATGTGCACACACAGGCATGTGAATATAAAAAAAAAAGCCTGCCTAAATAGTTGTATGAACAAACTTTTACTATGTCATACAATAGGATATTATTTTGTAATATAAGAAATAAAATACTGTCAGTCATGCTTCTAATTCTAACCCACTGAAGGCAGTAGGATTACAAATTCAAGGCTAGCCTGGGCTTTATAAAGAGACACTGTCACAAACAAACAGACAAAGGAAGTAAATAATACCAGCTACAACCCAGGTGGGCTTTGACAACATCATGCTAAGCAAAAGAAACCAACCATACAAGACATCATATTGTATGAGTCCATTTATAGAAAATATCTAGGATAGAAAAGTCTATCTAGACAGAAAGTACATGGATGGTGAACCAAGGGCCAATGAGAATGATTGTTTATGAGGAGGAAGTTTCTTTATAGAGTGATTAAAAATGTTCTAAAATTAGGTTATGGTGATAATAACACAATTTTGTAAAGAGGACAAGACTGAATGTGGGGATTTTGAAGATATGGTATTTGAATTTTAGATTATGTGAATTATATCTCAATAAAGATGTTAAACTGACACAAGGGGTGGACAGGCCTCAGGAGACTAACAGTAAGTTCAAGGCCAGCCAGGGCGATATAGCAAAACCTTTTCAAAAAGTTTAATCAGAAACACAAAACAAAACCCAAACAAAAGTAGATTGAAACTCCTGGGTGAGCAAGAAATTGGCTACTTACTTACTACATACATACTACATACATACTTCATACATGCATACTTCCTGCTGAGTGTGGGATGCTGACCCAAGTCAACATGGCCACTTAATGACAGGCATGGAAATGGAGTCCTTGTATGGTTGGTTAGTAACATGGCCTTTAGAGTCCCTATATGAACCTGGCCTGTGTCTTATTATTTAAGGACTTAAGAGTGGAAGGACGCCCAGCGGTGGTGGCGCACGCCTTTAATTCCAGCCCTTGGGAGGCAGAGGCAGGCAGATTTCTGAGTTTGAGGCCAGCCTGGTCTACAAAGTGAGTTCCAGGACAGCCAGGGCTATACAGAGAAACCCTGTCTCAGAAAAAAAAAAAAAAAAAAAAGAGTGGAAGGACATGAATCTATTGATTCAAGCTATGAACTTTCTTTATAATGTCATACTCACAAACGTCTGGTGAGGATGGTTTGTACCAGAAGAATAAAGAATTTCCTACCTCCCAGCAGATAAGGATGCCAAGAGTAGAGAAGCATCGTGAGCAAGAAGCACAATTATAAACTTTTAGAGGTCAGCACCTCCCAAAGGAGAGCCAACATAGAGCAAGATCTTCATCATTAGGATTGGAAAAGCATAAAAGAAAGGCCTCTGGTGTCCTGGACATTGCAAGCTTTCTGAATGTGAATCTTTAGGACAGATCATGACGGCGAGAGCAGAAAGAGTGCAAGAAAAGGAACTGTCTATCATGTTGTCTTCAGGCTCCTGGAGCAAGAAGCTTCTCTATTCTACTTAAAAACAAGAGATTCTCAGGCCCACTCCACCCTATGTGTAAGGTCTCCTATGTAAGAAATGGTGCTAAAGAATTTTTAAAAGTCAGTGAATAAGGTTAACAAATAGTTGGAGGGCAGGAAAGATGACTCAGCGGTTAGGAACACTTAGTGTTCGTCCAGAGGACCCTTGTTCGGTTCCCAGCACCAACCACCTGTAACTCCAGCTCCAGGGGAGCCCACGCCTCTCCCTCTGTTCACGTGCATGCACACAACTGTTTTTAAAAAAGAAATTAAATGATTAGCACTAAAGACTGTTGATGAAGGCATTCACCTTCATAGCATTCTGAGATTAAAAATAAAAATAAAACTGGGATTAAAAAGAAAAAGAAAAAAAGAGATCCTAAATACACGTAATTCATATATATATGGGTGTGTATATAATATAATATATATATATATATATATATATATATATATATATATATATATATATATATATTACTGAAAAGCACATCTAGAAAAAAACAAACTTCCCCGAGCCGGTCAGGACACCGGCCGGGCCATGGACATCGGTCTGAGGGACACGGGACCTTCCTGGGTCGCCTCCCAGCGGCTGTGAGGAGCAAGGCGGCCAGGTAACTAGCGCGCGGCGCCGGGCGCAGGAGGGCCACGCGGGCCTCGTGGGCGCCGGCCTCCGGGTGCGGGCGCGGGGCCTCCAGCCTCTCCCTGGGCACCGCCCCCGGTCCCGCCGGGTGGCTCGGCTCCGCTCGTCCGCGACCGGCCAGGCAGGGCCCGTCACACTCGGAGCGGCAGCCGCCTGCGGCGCTCGGGTCCGGTCGGTGAGGCCGACGCACAGCACCCGCCAAGCCGCCGCCTCAGGTCAGAGTCGCCCGGGGCCAAGCGGCCCGCCGGAGGGACGCGGAAGAAGAGACCTGGGGCGCTGCGCTGGAGTATCGGGTCGCGCACAGCCTGAGGGGACCAAGTGTGACGACAAGGTGACCGGGCTGAGGGGACGGGCTAGGAGAAGTCACACTCTGTCTGACAGGAGCCTGTGAGACCTGACGGGGTCTCGGCTGAGGAGACGCTGGCTGAGAAGTCACGTTCTGGCAGGATTGTGTGACAGACAAGGTGAGGGGGGTCTCAGCCTGTGCGGACTGGATCTGACTGGCTAGGTGACTGGGTCTTGGCTGAGGGGACTCGGGATGAGAAGTCACATTCTGACAGGGCTGCTTAACTGACAGCCTAACCCTGTCTCCACTAGAGGGGACGCGGGCTGGAAAGCTACACTCTGACAGGACAGAGAGTGACCAAGTGACGGAATCTTGACTGAAGGGACCCCGGCTGAGGAGAAATCATACTCTTGACAGGACCGAATGTGACAGACAAGGTGACCAGAGTCTGGGTCTGAGGGGGACGCGCGGGCTGAGGAGAAGTCACACTAGAAGAGCGAGAGAGTGATAGCGGGGCGGGGTCGCGGACTCAGGGACCGAGTGAGGGGTCTCAGCTGAGGACCGGTCACCCTCCTAGAGAGCCGAGTGTGACTGACAGGGTGACTGTCCTCGTGAGGGACACCAGCCCGGTGCGGAGGGCCACAGTGGAGCCACCTCAGGTTCCCTGAGAGGGTGCGCAGGCAAGTGTGTGTGTGAGCGCGGAACAGGGTTACCCTGGCCGCCAGACCCTGACAGGAAAGCCAGGTCTCCAGAACTCCCGCGGGGGACCTCATTGTGCAGATCCTGGTGACAGTTTTTAGAGAGGGGCTCGCCAGCAGCCACCGGGCGCCCTGAGGCTCTGGGGGGTCGGGGCGTTGGGAGAGGATGCGCCCGTGATCACGGAGGCGATTTGGCCCACGGCCCCTCGCCCGGGGCTCGCCAGGTGTGAGGAAAGCGGGGTCACTGTCGCCAAGGCTCCGCCCCGCCAGTGCCCCTCTTCATTCTAAGGAGGGGGCGAGCACAGTGTCCCCCGCTCACTGGAGTAGGCAGCCCTCGTGGTGGGGGCGGAAGGTGGGTGTGTGGCTCCCGGTGCTTTATGGCTTGGGATTGGGGAGGAGCCTAAGGTGAGGAGGCAGAAACTGGGAGTAGCCTGGGCTGCTTTTATATAAGGGAGGCGAGGAGGTCAAGAAGGGGCCTGGACCTCTGCTGGGGATCCGAAGGCTGCAGCGCTAAATTCTTCTTAACTCCCACTGAGTAGGTGAGTGGCTCCATCGTCATGACGTTTTTTTTGTTGAAGGGTGTTGTGAAGTGGCCAAACTGCCCCCACGTTCTTACACCTCAGGATGGTCTGACTGTGTTCTGGCACTTAGTTAAAAATCTGCTTCGCTTCTGATGCTAACAGGGGGAAGGTCGCACCATTTATTTCAGAAGGGAAAAAGAAAAGTTAAGTTTTCTGTCAGGAAGAGGCTAAAAGTTGTCCCTCTTTAGTAGGATGGAGGACAAAAATGGAAAAATTAAATGATCATTTGAAAACAAAACCAGATGAACCAAGTTGCAGGATAGCTAACTGTTGGAAAGCCTCTTGATTTGGAGTTCATTATTGTAATGTCAACTCTTTATTATCATGCACGAGGCAAATTGTTAACCGGAGTTATTAAATGAATAACTTAGTCTTGGACTTGGGCAGGTCTTCCAAAGATATCAGGTGCTCTGTGGGAGTCTTCCTGTCCACAGCTAAGTGATCAATTGCTGACTAAAAATGTAACTAACTCCAGGTGCTCTATGATTTAAAACCTGGCTAGGGTAAGAGCGGATATACGCTATGACGTCTCAAAGAGATACTTCTCTTGAAAGTTTGACAGAAGCGCTCATAGATGCTACGAGCATTTGGAGCAATATTTCAGAAGATTGGGTTTCAACTTTAAAATAAGTTCTCTGTTGTCTTATCTTCAACCACATTTGCTCTAAAGTAAATATCCGAAATATTAACTTTAATATATGAACATTTTAAATCAGTGTCATGCATTAGTTGGACTGAAGCATATTATAAAGCCCTCTATTTTTATTTTATTGTGTGTTTTGTGTAAATTTGCTCACTTAAGTGCTACTTCATATTTAATTTGCTGAGAATTGTATCTTCAGTGAGATCTAAGGAGCAACTGGTAGTCATCTCAAGCTTTTACAACTCACTAGAAGGAAAAGATTGTTGACAGTTTTATTTTTAAGGAAAAAAATTCTTTTTCATATGTAAGAGTTTTAAACTCTTCAAACTGCTGAAGAACAATGGCGCCTGCGAAGTCTGAAGTTCTTGATGCCTTTAGGCCGAAGAGTTTTTAGATGCTGTTTCCTCATTCTTTTATATTTAAAAGATTGTAAGTTCTTCTAAACACATTAGAGCTAAAAGACCTGGAAACATCATACACATCAATATTTAATACTACTTTGACATTTTTTGTGATAACTATTTTTAATAATTAAGTATATTTCCTTTAAAGGAGCTGGTTTTCTTAACATTCATGTCACTCTACATCTTTCAGAATCACTTTAACAGAAAAGGGCAAATTACACTTTAAAAAATCATATCTTTAGTTTCAAAATCCCTATGACATTTAAAATTCATATATGAAAAGCATGATTTTAAATTTTTAAAAAATTTTTATTAGATATTTTCTTCATTTACATTTCAAGTGCTATCCCAAAAGTCCCCTATACCCTCTGACTTTAAAAATTTGACATAGAAATGGATTACTGAGTATGCAAGTGACTGATTTCAGTTAATAAGTTTTACATATTTAAATAAATGATTCTTTTTCACTTTGAAGTCTCTGGAAAGAATATGCCATCAGTCTTGTCAAGATCCTTCTGTGTGGGGAAGCTATGTAAAGACACTGTGAAAACATGTATAAGGGTTAGCAATGTATTTAACTTACTTTTCAGATTGTGAAGTGGTTGCTAACAAAAGGAAACTTTCATAAAAATTTTGTTAAAATAATTTTCCCAAAAGTCTAAATATTTTCACAGCTTTCACAGGGTCTATAGGTGCCCAGTGCGTATGGCAGGACATGTTGGCCATTCTAATTTGTGTCTTTCTGCTGAATTTATTGTCATGTGGACTTGGAAATATTCTCTGTGTCATAAAGTGAGGCAAAAATACTGGAAGAATTTTTTTTTTTTGCTTTAATAGGATTCCACTAAGTAAATATTGGTAGAAGATTAAAAAAATACCACACTAGTCAAGACAATTTGATTTAAGTCAATAGTATGTAATTTTAAACATATGCGCAGCCCACAAATTGTCAAAGTGAATTTCTTTCTTGTTTTTCTTATTTTTGTGGCAAATTTCCCTGTTATCCATTACTTAACTTCACTTTCTTAACGCCTAAACGCAGCAAAAAGGGCAGCGGTATGATTGCTTACAAAGGTCATTAGAAACAGAATTAAGTTGACCAAAAAAATAGCAAGGCCAGTTAAATATCTGTCTCAATACCAGGGGAGCCTCAAATACCATATATTAGTTAGTTTCAGAGCATATGAGGTTTTTTAAAAAATTATTTTTAAATTTTTTTTCTCCTGAGGTTGTTTTTGTCCACTTCTTGTAGTTTTCTCGCAATACAGAGGGAGGTTTTGGAGAGTTATACATTATATATTTTAAACTATTATTTAATAAATTAACCAACACAACTGCATTTATAAGGAGATCTCAAATATAATAGGCCATACTTTGGCAAAATGTACAGTTCATGTTAAGATAATATCTACCACTGGTATGGTATATCCTTAAATCATTATCTTAAGACCTATCTTTATTCTTACTACTTCTCTTCAGTTATACATACATATCAATATTTTAATCAAATATTCTGTTTAGAACATAGATGCATATGCTGCTTAACTACTCCAATTACTATGATCCTTCTAAGTATGGAAAGTTAGGGAAGCTTAAAGTTATGAATCTTTGTTTCTATTTGCTTGTTTGGGGTATGGTTTTAAGACTTTTATCAGCAAGCCTGGATTTCCTAAACGATAAGAGCTGGGCCTTGAATTTAACCGAGCTGAGATCCTAAAGACAGCCTATACAGCTATCTAGGTCAGCACTGACTCGCTCACAAGGATCACTAGTTTGCTCTCTTACGGCCTCTGAGATAACTGTGAAGAAAGATAAAAATGCCTGTTGTTTTATAGCCAACTCAAGAAAAAAAAAGATAGAAATATTCTGTTTTCAGTTTCAAATTATATTCTTTACTGCTGATGATTTGGGACAAAAACAAGCATAACATATTTTTTTCTTCTGTCTTTGTGAGTCCTTCATAGACAAGGGGTCTTTGTGCTCATACTGAATTTCCAGGGCAGCAGGCTTGTGCGTTTGTTTGATAAAGCTCTGCACTTTATGGATTTTTATGGCATACTTTTGAAAGAGTTGAATATGTTATCCAGGGGAAGTTTATTTTTACCAAGCATAGTAGTCTCCTTCAGCTCCATAGTTTACTACCAACACCTAAAAGACTAAATAATCCCTTGTGCTAGTCATTAAAACTGCTTGTTTGTTGCAACTAACAATAACCCAAATTAGCCTTCTAAAAAGCTTGACAAGTCACTTGTGCCTGCTAATAGGCCACTTACTTACTGACAGGCAGCAACTGGACAAGTATATGAATGACCTGGCATTTGAAGCCCTCTGTGGGGACTTCCCTATGCAAGAAATGGACTGGGACTGGATGTGGTAACCGGGGCTGATACCAAGCAGCATCTTGGTGAGCTGCGTCCTTGCCTGACGAGTGGGACGGAAAAAAGGCTTGTGTGTGCACAAGTGATTGCTGGGGAAAATTGGTGTGGGGCTTGAATTGCACATCCCTGGCAAAACAAACAAACAAACAAACAAACAAACACAACTCAAGACCTGGAATTATCAGGCTTTATCTTGTAGAGGCAGAGATGCAAGGTTGGGCCTATGGAGGCAACGGAAGGCTCAAGCTGGTGCTTATAAGTAGGGGTGAGTGTCTTCGTGGATTTCCCTTTGGGAGTGAGAGCCCAGATTCTCATTAACTTCTACCCTCTTGTTAGCAAGTACTGTCGGGGCTTCCTAAGAGTCTTGGCTCTGGTTTAAAGCACCCCCTGAGACCAGGACAGTGACTGAGAAATCTTTTTTGATAGAGTAGAATGGATTTTTCTCCACTGCACTGTTCCGGACACAAAAGAAAGATGTCATCAATCTTTATAACTTGCATTGGTTACAGTAAATTTAAACCTTTCAGGCAGAATTTAAACTAGATAATAGAATAAGGCTTTGTTGCAGTTAATCATTTTTTATTTATTTAGGTATTGGAAATCAAACCCTGGCCCCTCACATGCAAAGCAGTACTGTTGTACTACTTCGTACAGTAATGCCCCCAGGCTCCTCTTTATTGATTCTGTGCCATATGTTTTGCTTTGAGATACTGGTAATTGAATGCCGATGGCCTTGCCTGTGCTGGGCAAGTGCTGTATCACACTTCAACAATTACTGTTTATAAATGTTAGACATGTGTGGTTATTTTGCCTGCATGTTCGTCTGTGTACCACTTTGTCTGGATTCCTATAGAGGCTGGAAAAGGATTTCCAACCCCCTGGAACTGGCATTACAGATGGCTGTGAGTCATCATGTGGATGCTGGGAATTGAACCTGGGTTCTCTGAAAGAGCAGCAAGTGTTCTTAACTGCTGAGCCATTTCTCTAGCCCCACCTTATTCTCTTTAGAAAATAAGTTCAATGCTATATTTAACTATTAAAAAAAACTATAGACTTATCTGGAATTCTAATATGGAGATAAAATGAATTGAAACAAATTGTCTGACCCCTAGGAAGAGTTCAGATTGGCATGGACCTGGGAGTAAGGAGTCCTTTTCAGTTTGTGGCAGATAAGGACAAGGGCAATCTGAGGGAAGTAGAGAAAAGGGAAATACCCTGAGTAGGAGGGTGTAGGAGTGGAACATACAGATCCCAGTCTTCTCTGCTCTCAGGCACAGGTTGTGTGCTTACCATGTCCGAGGATGTAAGATTAGGTTGAAGGAATTCACTCCTCTCCTTTATGACATCTCAGACTTCTAGAATCACTGAAATTCTAAGGTTGCCTCTCACGGCTGTTACTCTTTCTGACCCTCAAGGAACTTGTGAGGAGAATCTAGCAAAGGGAATAGAGACAAGTTATTCTTTTATCCTGTGTGTTTAAGCAATACATTCTCCTTTATAGGGAGGGCAATAGGGAAACACAGAACTGTGAGACTGAGTGCTGGGGTGAAGAACTGGAAAGAACTCCTTAACCTTGACCCCACCCCTGCAGCTGTCATTCCACCACTAAAAGTGCTCTTGTCATACGAAGGTCTGGAGTCCACTTTAAAGAGCCAGTGTTCTCGGCAGAATTAACTGGCCACATCACTATCAGGACAAAAAAAAGTTTGCTTCCTTGATTTCTTGTTGCCTAAAAACACAGGACACATTCATGTGGAGTTGGAAAGAGAGAGTAGAAGTCACATTTGGTGAATGCCTATAACCACTGGCCTTAAGAGGAGGACGGACAGGATTAGGGAAGGGAGATTTGCTCACATGTGGAGTTGGATAAAGGGGGTTGGTTAAAAGAGGGGTAATAAGGTAATATGTGGCCCTTGACAGCAAAATATACATGAAACCAACCATGTGGACCAGCAGTGATAAGAAAAGACAAATGAGCTATTCACCATGCATACATATTTTTTTTCTCATAAAAATCAAAACAAGGACCTAAGAGATGGCTCAGTCGGTAAAAGCTGAACGATCTGAGTTTGGTCCCTATGACCCACATGGTGGGAGGAAAGAATGGACTCCTGAGGGTTGTCATCTGAACACACACAATAAATAAATGTAATTTTAAAAATTTAAATGAAGACAGGTTTCAGATGTTCCTCAAACTATTTTTCAACTCAAAAGAAAACAAACAGTTGTTGCGCAATAGCATTTTACCTAGGAAACATCATCAAAACTCAGCGCTGTGAGATGGCAGTTAGATAACATAGTAGTCAAGCACTATGCTATCATCCTTCCTCAGGTCCTCTGCTTCCTCCAGGATGTCACACTAATCCCCTGCTGTCTTCATGAGTTAGTTCCAGCAGACAGCTAAAGCACCTTCCTAATAGATCACAGTCAATGGAGTTTTTCAATCAATTCAGTGAAAGAAAAAAAATGCCTAAGAAGAAGAAATGATTCTTAATGCTTCATTATGCATTATGTGGCAGATCCACTTCACACATACTCTACTTTCTTCTCTTTAGACTTAAAATGGCTACAGCAACTCAACAAAGCTCTGCTAGATACCAAAGCTTGGTGGCCTTACTAGTTCTGAGAATCAGATAATTGGTGGGATTTGTTAAGAGTGGCCACCCTCACACCCAGTACTAAGCATACTGCTTACCTGTCATTAGTTTACACAACTTTTCAGTTTATGAACCTAAATCGGAGAATCCTGAAACCTCACCCTACTATATATTGTCTCTTTCTTGCTGTTGATAATTACCCATGTAAAAAAGCTCTTGAGTGTGTGGGAAAGTGTACCCATATGCATGTTTTTCTTGTTCTATATACTGGATAAGGTTTATAAAGAGAGAAAACAAACATGTGAATGATATAAATATAAGTGAAGTTGAAACTTCAAAAAATTATTTGCATATGTCAGAATAATTCAGAAAAGTAGAGAGTGCACCCAGGCAAGCATTTGGCAATGGAAGATTGCTACATGTTTCCTTGAAGCATTTGGAATGACTTAGTAACATCCTGATTTTATTTAAAGGCAGTATAATATTTTAAATTTTGGGTTCAGCAGTGCTCAAATTCGCTGACTGTTAGGACTTTGAAAGTAATAGATGAGAAGTTTCTTGAAGGAAGGTACCAGTGGGCTTTTATTAATCTTCCCATCTTCAGCATATAGCACAGTGATTAGTAGGTGTTCAGTAAATTTTTTCTAAAAGAGTAGGGAGGGCTAGGAATGTTGCTCAGTTGGTGGAGTGCTTGCCTAGCATGCTGAACACTCTAGATTCTATCCCAAACACAAACTAACAACTTGGAATCTTAGCATTCAGGAGGTAGCGGCTGGAAGATCAGAGAGCTTCACCATAGTTCTCAGAACTACACAATGGATCAGACCAGCCTGGATTTATTAGGCTCTGCTCTTGTCTGTAGCCTATGTGCAGTTCTGGCCATACCGCACCTTATTCATAGAATCCCTGGGAACTGTCCTGTAAAACTCGCCATAGCTGCCTTGCTAGATTACTTAGAAAAACGCAGTGCTGTTGTCTGTAAGTTCCTGTCACAGTAGACCAACTGTTGCTGTAGGCTAACTGGATCTCTTAGACAAGGTCTCACTGGTTCTTTTTGTCTTTGAGTGGCAGTTAGGAACCCTGAGTCTCAAAGACTAGATTTCATACAACTACAGATCTAGCCCTGGAAAACTGTTCTATGTTAAGTAAATAAAGCTATTTTCCAATTTCAGTTTTATAAAGGTTGACAATAAGCCCTTCCTAGTGATTTCTAGTAAGAGTTTTGTTTCTTACTCTAAAATTCTGTGATTTGGCAATTGCAGCCAGGGGTGTGGCTCAGTGCTAGAGGGGTTATCTAGCATGCAAAGTCCTGTGTACAACACACTATGATTTAGAAGCTGAAGAAATTTGTATTTACGTATCTCTGATGTCACTGTAATTTATTTCAGGCAGGTTAGAAAGCAGTTGGGCAATGTGTTGCACACGGTAATGCCATACCATCACTTCTGAGGCTTTTCCTGGAGCACCAGAAGATAGAGGGAAAATTCAGATACAAGAACTTCATAAAAGCTTTGTTATAAGAACCCATATTTGAACTGGGAATGTTGGTATACACCTGTAATCCCAGCACTTGAGAGACTGCGGCCGGAGGATTGCATGTTGAAGCCATCCTGGGCCACATAGTAAGATCCTATCTAAAAACCATACTTGGAAGTGCAGATATTTAGCAACAGAGAAAATAGTTAACTTTTTAGTTTCTCTGTGATCCTGATCAGTAAAGATCAAGGCAAAGCATCAAATCCTCTAGCTAGATTTTTGAGTTTTTCTCTGTTATACCCAAACTTTGTTTCACACTTAGTTTTGTTTAACATATTAGATTTACCTGTGCAGGTTTCTTTTCATGATTTATTTATTTGGGAAGGAGAAAAAAATCTTAAAATCCATCTTTTTTTAAAACAGCCTCATCATGTTCACAGCCTTATATAGGTTCAATTTTGCAGATGGTCTGTGATCTTTTTGATCTTTAGTTTGAGCTGTCAAATAGAGCTTCAAAAACAGTTTCCAGAATTACTTTCTCTTATAGCTCTCCTCTTTTAATTTTTTTCCTTAAAAATATATGCATGTACTCTTTGTTTTCTTTCTCTCTCTAAAATTGAGAGAGAGAAATAACTCTTATGTAAGAATTATTTGGCTTTCTAACTCCTGGCAGAATGTTGAACATGTAATAATAACTAGTTACTGATCTAGAAGCCTGTTAAGGTAAGCTTCCCTTATCAATGAGACCTTGGTGTGAAATATGGTAGAAATCCTGAAGAAAGTGGTGTGAAAATAGCAAGGAGTATGTTTCCCCAAATCCCTGTGAACAATAAAAAATCACATATATTTACACATATATGCGTGCATACATACAAAGTATGGTAATAGCCCTTGGACTTTTCTTTTTTTCCCCCTGTTCTAGAAATTCCAAAAGGAAAAATTAACTGCTTTTGCCTTTGACCTAGGTTATATATTGTTCCTGTTACTTTCTTTGGAGATATATATATATATATATATATATATATATATATATATATATATATATATATATATATATATTTCATATACCGAAAGATATATATATAATTCATATATGTGTGTATTCATAATCAGTATATATGTGTTGTGTATTATATACATATGTACATGTATGTATGTATGCATGTATGTATCTTGTATTGGTCTTGTGGCTCAGAATACCCTTTCCATCTTAAAGTATTAAAATGTCTTCTAGAAGTTTTATATCGATGATACTAAATCATTTTTTTCTTCCCTCTCAAGTTCCTGCTGATTTAGTCCTTAATGTCAGCCAGTATGAACAGCAAGACTTCAATTTCTAGGTCTTAGTAGGATAGCCTTAAAGTGGTGACACTTTAAAGAGTAAATCCACCAAAGAATTTTCTGTGGAGGGATGCAGTATGAGACATCAAATCCTGAGCATCAAACATGCTAGGTAAACTGTTCACCACTGAGCCTATGTAACCTTAGCCCCCTAGCCTGTGTAGAATGACCATTCCCTAACCAAGTTATTGTAACTATTCCATATTTCTGAATTCATAAATTGCTTTTACCATTTTTGTTTGGTATTTAAAATGACAGAAATGCATTATTGACCACTTAGAAATAAATTCTGAACATGAATAAGGGCAGTACACAAGGAAAACACATTTTAAAGGCATTTATGTGAAATCAAATAGAATCTATTCTTTCCCACACAAAGTGCTGTGGAATATTGAGGGAACATCAATTTAGTCATAAACAACAATTCCAGAGTTGGCAGATGTGGCCAGCATGTTTACTGTATCCTGCAAACTGTACCCTTGTTGAGTGACCACTGACTTTATGAACCCTGTATCTTTGCATTGAGATCAAAACCTGTGTTCTGAAAACACAGCCACATTAATGGTGGGGATGGGGCTTAGGAGGTAAAGATCACAATGTACCAACTACAAACCTGCATCTAGCACTGGGCAGGTAAAGACCCTGGTTCAGTCAAAGATGTGAAGTAACAGTGGTTGAACATATACATATTGGCACAACCAGCCACATAACCTATTCCATATGTTCTCCGTGCTTCTCAGAGCAGTCTCCAACCCTAGCAAATATGTACAGATGACTCATTTGGTTTTGATATGGCTATAAAGCTTTAAAACCCAGTATGCATAGACAGGATTTACCCTGACCACTAGCTTTTGAATTCAGAGTATTCAAACTGTTCTTAATCTCCGCCTAAAGGACAGAAGTGAAAGACACACTTACTCTGAAACATAATCTGATAGTCTATCTTCTATATCACAAATTACGTTTGCTGATTGGGGGGTGTCATTTCTCTTAATTTTCATGTTTCTGCCATGTATTATTAGAGTATAGGGATGTGTATTATAGCTCTTGACCTTTTTTTTTTAACCTGTCTATGCACTGTATACCTTCCTTAGTCCTGGCCTGCAGCAGGGGACCAGAGCATCCTAAGTATTTTATTTGTACTTTTAAATTTGACTTTAAGAACAAGTATGTGCATTTTCAGCATCATTTATACGTGATTCTTAATATTACTGCTCCCCAAATTTTTAGGGAAATCCCTAAAATTTTGATTTATTTAATGTTAACACATTCTGTGTAACATTTTTAGGACATATGGAATTAACATCAGAAGAAAGTTTTATTCTGCTCACCCTGATACTCTAGAGCAGGTAAAGTGAGACATGAGAAAGGAAGAAATGTTAATTATAGACTTCGGCATTCTGCATTAGCTCGTTCAGTAGTCCTGGTCAGAGGAACAGGCTCCATAATGGCCTAGGGGCCTGAGCCCTATTTTTACATTCCTCTTCGTCAACTCTCAACAGCAACTGTGACAAATTCTGTGCAGTACCACAGATGGAAACGGTTTGTAACAAAGCACAACACGAATGTTGCTGAGACTTTTATCCATGCATCATGTAAGACTGATTCCCTTTCATACGTTTTGCCAGGTTAGATAAAGCACCATCAGATTTTTTTACCTACCCATTGGTTATTAATAGCTCTTCTCTCAACAGGGTTTCTCTATGTAGCCCTGTCTTGGAATTCACTCTGTAGACTATGCTGACTTCAAATTCAAAAATATGCCTGCATCTGCCTTCTGAGTAAGGGGCTCAAAACTGTATGCCACCATGACCATCTTTTAAAAGATGGTACTTTAATTGCTCAGCTATTCCGTGTATTAACCATCATGGGTTTTTAATAGTTAATATTTTCCAAGGAAGATCTGTATTTATGGACAACTTCAAAGTATCAGACTGAGAAACTGATTTGCATATAAAAGCAAATACAAAAGATGAGCCTCTTTAAAAGATGTATTATGACATCTCTGGACACCCAATTCTTACTGGTAGGCCTTCATCTGTAGTTGTTGAATGAAGGTAGGAGTCTGTTTGCTAAAGATGAATCAGGGAGCCTGCATCTTCTCCACCCTTGGGCAACCTGCCATTTTCCTCCCATTCTCACACCTGCTCAGCTACTAGGGCAAAAAAACACTGGCTAGACATGCGTAGACCCTTTGCTTCCTGAGAAAGAGCACAATGAGAAGGATAACGAGCCCAAGGAGGTTTGAGATGCGTGCTCATTGAATAGCCAAACCTCAGTTTCGTTTTAGTACTCTTTGGTGTCTTGCTGCACACAGGGAATTAAACCCCTCCACACAAACAATTAAATTGTTTGGCTAGGCTCTTGATTCAGAGAAAGATAGAGTACCTTAGCTAGGAGCCTTGAATCCACCTAAATCCAAAAAAGGTACAGTTGAAATGGTTAACCAACAACCCATCGCAACATGATGATTCAAGGCTGAAAATGAGTGTAACTGAAATCAAAGGAGGGAGGGAGTAGGTGGGGAAAGCCCTGTAAAGGAGAGTTTAGAAGTTCAAGAATTAAGAGGGTAGCCTGATGAAAACCAATACAAACATGTACAGAGAAAGAATCAACAAAGGAGCCAAACAGTAAGTCATTTTACAAAGAACTTAAGCAGACCAGGCGTAGATTTCCTTTGGTGAATCTTCAGTTTTGGAGCTAGGTAGACTTAGAGATGCTTTTCTTTCTTTTGGATGCAGTATTGAGGCTCAAACCCAGACCCAGGCCTATGCTAGGCAAGCAGCTGACTGCCAAGCCAGAGGCCATCCCTGACTGCACAGCTTTTCCAGTGTTCTGGTCTGATCACTGCACATTGTATACATGTATTGGAAATATCACTCTGTACCCTACACTGTATACAACTGCTATGTATTGACTGAAAACAAAATATAAAACTATATACTAGGCATTATATAGTATTATATGATATATTATATAACATAATGTTACATGTATTAATAGTATCATATACCCTGAAATGGATAATATTGTGTTTCCTCAAAATTTAATGTTTATGATTTGAGATAGTCAAAGAGAAAAAGAAAAGGATCTCCAGTGTAAGAAAATCAAGTCTGGAATAGTGACTAAACACAACCCCAGGGGCCTCCACATGAACCAACTGGAGACAGAGAATACAGCACCAGAGAATGAACAGTCAGAAACAGGGATGGAAATGTAGATTTCAGACTGATGATAAAGGTCTGGAATGCAGATGGAGGAGTATGGGCTTTGTCTTAGCAGTGAGGAGATTCCAGATCTTCAGAAGTTAGAGATGATTTAGTCAGAAGATTAACCTGGCAGCTATGTGCAGAGAAAGCCACCAGGAAGCTGTTAGGAAAACTGGACATAATGTGTGGCACATATGTAGGAATGAAGACAAAACCCCACTCTTAGGCAAAGTCATAGTCTACACACCAATGCACACTGACCTGGATCAAGGGGAGGAGAGCGTTGAGGTGACATCATAGAATTCAAGCATATGATTTGACCTTCATAAAAGTAACGATAGTGTACTCCAGAGAAAATGTCCTTCACCTCAAATTAGATGCACACTGTCTTGAGGAAAAAAAAAACTATTCTGGGACTTGCCATAGATTTTAGGGTACCCTCTCTGTATATCACTTTATATATTGGACACAGAGCTATAATAGTAAGCAAGGCAGAGCTAGCCCCTTTCTTTATGGAACTGTCACATAGCCTTTATTTATCAAATGGTAGCCAGACATTAAAGAGAGTCATAGTTTAGCTCAGTGTAAGTAAAGAATTGTAATATCTATAGCTATCTAGCAGTGGAAAAGGCTGCCACAAGGGCAGAAATGCTTTGTCATTAGAGCCCAAGGGAGTACCTAAGATGGCTTCCCCTATTGAGGAGAAATGAACTAGGCAACTTGTAAGTTCCCACCTAAACCTGAGGTGCTAAGATTTTCTTTCTGTGCTAGTAAGCTAGTAGAACATACTTCATTCATAATTAGCTACTTTGGAACATTAGCATAAGCTAAAATTTTAGCTTTTTCATCAGTACTTGTAAATAAGCTTATGTAAATATATGTGCAAATTAGATTTTTAAATGTATTCTATACTTAGTTTCACAATTAGATTATGTGTGTTTGTGTGTGTGTGTGTGTGTGTGTGTGTGTGTGTGTGTCTTGCTGGGAACTGAAACCAGGCCCTCCTATAAGCTAAGCACATGCTATACCAATGAGCCACACACACACCCACACTCTGTAGTTCTCTAATTCTTTTTAAGGAAACTATTATTTTCCAATGCTTTCTCAGCCGGTCATTTATTTCCAATTTTAATATTTATAGTAAGTTCCTCTTTCACGTGATGTTTTTCACAAGTAATGCAAATTTCTACAGAAGTGAGTTACGTAAATTTAAGTTAAGATGCTGACCTTTAAATCATTTGTTTTTTACTCCTGTGATGTTATGTCATGATTGAATAAGACCTTATGTGATTACCCACTTGGGGATCACTTTGGGGTGCCATTTTTTTCATTTAAAAAAAAAGCAGTTCTTTGGGCATGTCATCCGATGAGTTTTGATCATATTCACTCCCTAGCTCTTCCTGGGTCCACTTCTCCTTTGCTATTCATCCAACTTTGTGTCATTTTTTTTTACACATCAAGTCCAGTTTGTGCTGCCTATATCCCCTAGGAGTGTGACCTCCCACTGGAGCTTAGTAGACCTACCAGGGACCATACTCTAAAAAGAAACTGATTCCTCCTCTCCCAGCTTCAATAGGTCCTTAGCTAGGGATAGAACTTGGTGCCTATCTCCTTTTTCCATGCTGGAGTAAGATGCTATTTTGAGGCATGAAAATAGATAGCTTTATTATTTAGCCTATTTGACTTAGTTATTATAAACATCAAACTGTTTCTGTCAACATCTAGTAACTAGCCTTAGTACTGATTAGTTGCATTTCATAGCATTATAACTTTTAGACTCATATGTAGGAGTGATATCTTTAGTATATTGTCTTAAATGCTGGAATGTTTTAACCCAGATGAGGACCATTTTTTTCATAGAGATTATTTTAGTGCTTATAATAACAAATAACAGGTTATCTAGTAAAATACCTTGTTAAAAGTTAAAAGTTGACCCCTCCCCCTTTATGGTATATGAATAAAACAGATTATGCTTTTCACCAAAATACATAAAAAATTTTTGACATGTGCCTAGAATATTACCTAATATATAGTAGGCACTCAAATATTTATTGAACATTATTCAGCTATATGAAATGATATATATATCAGTACATCAAACATCCCAAGTAAAAAAATTCATGTCTGAATGAACATAGTGGTAGGGAGTTCAAGTTTTGAGAAAAGCTAAGGCACTTTCCTTAAGGTGATATTTAGGTATAATTACCAATGTGAAAGTTCAAGTTAAATAGTTTTGGTGGTATATTTAATTTCTATGTGATATTTAAAATGCCAATGACAACTACTTCTGGTGATTAAATACAAAGTGAATAGCTTAACCTGAACATGCATTACCAGTGAATGGCCAGAACCTCTGGGCCTATTCTCCCTGTCTGTTGCCTTCCCTTCTGCGCTTCTTCTTTCCTTCCTTTTCTCCCTTTCTTTCTATTTTGTATCCTTTTCTTATTCCCCTCCTCCCTCCTTCCTTCTCTTTTCCTCTCACTTCTTACAGTAGCTCTGGCTATTAGTCCCTCTTTCCTGCCCTGAGGTTTTCATTCCTGATACTTTTTGTTTTGTTTTTTTGTTTGTTTGTTTGTTTTTTTGTTGTTTTTTGTTTTTCAAGGGAAGGTTTCTCTGTGTAGCCCTGGCTGTCCTGGAACTCACTCTGTAGACCAGGCTGGCCTCGAACTCAGAAATCCGCCTGCCTCTGCCTCCCGAGTGCTGGGATTAAAGGCGTGCGCCACCACGCCCGGTCTCATTCCTGATACTTCTTATATTTACTTTTCTGGGGCTTTACAACTACTTCTCTTCTGAAGATTCTTCCTTTGTACTTCAGTTTCTCAGTGCCTATTATTAGCTCTTCCCTTGGTAGAGACCCTGACTACTGCATGAAAGTAATGTGTGCTTTTAATCTACTAAATAAAAGATAAAAAATGGGATAAAGATTCTGAAATTCTTGCTGCTTTTTCTGACAGAATGTGGTTTCCATTGATTGGTTTCCAAATAGGGTTTTTTTTTTTAAAGATTTATTTTATTTATTATATGTAAGTACACTGTAGCTGTCTTCAGACACTCCAGAAGAGGGTGCCAGATCTTGTTACGGATGGTTGTGAGCCACCATGTGGATGCTGGGATTTGAACTTATCACCTTCAGAAGAGCAGTCGGGTGCTCTTACCCGCTGAGCCATCTCACCAGCCCCCCAAATAGGGTTTTTAAGTGTCAAATCACTAATTCTCAAGCTATTTGAAAGAGGTCAATATACCTAGACTGGTGTTTTAGGTTTCTATTGCTGTGATGAAACACCATGACTAAAAAGCAAGTTGGGAGAAGAAAGGGTATATTTAACTAACACTTCCACAGTACTATTCATTGAAGGAAGCCAGGACAGGAGCTCAAACAGGACTGGATCCTAGAGGCAGGTACTGATGCAGAGGCCATTGAGGGGTGCTGCTTACTGACTTGCTTCCCCTAGCTTTCTCAGCCTGCTTTCTTATAGAACTCAGGACCAACAGACCAGAGAAGGTACCACCCACCATGAGGTAGGCCCTCCCACATTGATCACTAATTGAGAAATGCCTTATAGTTGGATCTTTTTTTTTTCAACATTTATTAGATAATTTCTTCATTTACATTTCAAGTGTTATCCAGAAAGTTCCCTATACCCTTCCCCCTCCCCTCCTGCTCCCCTACCCACCCGCTCCCACATCTTGGCCCTGGTGTTCCCCTGTACTGGGGCATATAAAGTCTGCATGACTAAGGGGCCTCTTCCCAATGATGGCCAACTAGGCCATCCTCTTCTATATATGCAGCTAGAGACATGAGCTCAGGGGGTACTAGTTAGTTCATGTTATTCTTCCACCTATAGGGTTGAAGACTCCTTCAGCTCCTTGGGTACTTTCTCTAGCTCCTTCCTTGGGAACCCTGTGTTCCATCTAATAGCTGACTGTGAGCTTCCACCTCCATGTTTGCCAGGCATTGGTATAGTCTCCCTCGAGACAGCTATATCCGGGCCCTTTCAGCACTATCTTGCTGGCATATGCTATAGTGTCTATGATTGGTGGCTGATTGTGGGATGGATCCCTGGCAGCCGCAGTCATTGGGTCCATCCTTTGGATTCAGCTTCACACATAATCTCTGTAACTCCTTCAATGTGTGCTTTGTTCTTAATTCTAGGAAGGGGTGACGTAGACGTGCCCACATTTTGATCTTCCTTCTTCTTGAGTTTCATGTGT
>LR753356.1:759558-890937 GCA_902729485.2 Mus minutoides | reverse complement strand
TTTTTTTTTTTTTTTTTTTGTAGGAACTCAGAGCTATGAATTTACCTCTCAGGAATGCTTTCATTGTGTCCCATGAGTTTGGGTATGTTGTGGCTTCATTTTCATTAAACTCTAGAAAGTCTTTAATTTCTTTCTTTATTCCTTCCTTGACCAAAGTATCATTAAGTAGAGTGTTGTTCAGTTTCCATGTGAATGATGGTGTTCTGCTACTTATGTTGTTATTGAAGAGCAGCCTTAGTCCATGGTGATCTGATAGGATGCATGGGACAATTTCAATATTTTTGAATCTGTTGAGGGTTGTTTTGTGGCCAATTGTGTGATCAATTTTGGAGAAGGTGCCATGAGGTGCTGAGAAAAAGGTATATCCTTTTGTTTTAGGATGAAATATTCTGTAGATATCTGTTAAGTCCATTTGTTTCATAACTTCCGTTAGTTCCACTGAGTCTCTGTTTAGTTTTTGTTTCCAGGATCTGTCCATTGATGAGAGTGGGGTGTCTCAAGAAAAGAAAAAAAAAAAGAAGCAAAAGCCTCTTTTTCTCCCCTTCACCTCCTTTTTCTCCTCTGCTTTTTAATACAAAAAAAAACTACAAAATAATTTTATTTGCTTATCTGAGGATATAACAGCCAGATAAGTAGTACATTTTATAAGTTTTCTATAAAAATCTAAGGAAGATTTTTAACTGACCTTGGTTGAGCTACTACTCTAATAGAATCAGTCTTTATGGTCAGAGGGGATAAGGCAAGGAAAATCCCAGTGAGTTTATATCCATAGGAGCTGGCTCCAAAATCTATATGAAATGTATTGTTTGCATATAGCCTAGCTATTTTGCTTCAAATTGCCTTCAGATGACTTATTATACCTGATACAGCATAAATGTCAGAGAAATTGTTATACTGTGTTGTTTGGGGACTAATAACAGGACAAGGTTGTTACATGCTCAGTATAGCCAGAGTATTTTTAGAATATTTATTTGTGATTATCGTGGCTACATATGATATATGAGTTTGGGCATCAAATGCCACAACAGGAATGTGGAGGTCAAAGGATGGCTTGTAGAGTTGGTCTCTCTTTCTACCTTTACGTGAACTACAAGGACTGAATTCAAGTCATCAAATACTTTACATGCTGAGCAACAGTACCTTCCTGTTAATGTATTTTTAAAAAAACATATTTTTACTGTGTAGTTAGATACATCCTCAGACATGAAGGAATGGCTACATTTTAGTTTGGAATAAAAATTACTAATTTGTGTATATTTACTTACTTCCAACCTCCCCCTAATAGACTGTGATAGACATTGTATGATGGAATAAGAGCACTCTCTCTACCTCTAAGAAAAGATACAGCTCAGCTTGCAATTCATGCATGAACTCCTAGGAATACACACATACATTCATACAAACATGCATGCACACGCATACACAGACACTCACACAATCTTCCCATGTCAGGAGCTATGGCTGAAGAATTAGAAACTACATATTAGTAGACATTCCACATTCAAGAATAGAAAGAAGAAAGCCAATAAACCTGTAGAGGGTAATAGTAGAAAATCTCAGAAAGAACAGGTGTAAGAGACTAAGAAATATCTGGAAGGCAGGACAGAGCAGTAGTATGCAGGAGCCCACTCAGATCAGCTTGTAGCTCCTTACTTATAAAATCTCAGGGTTTTACAATTGTTAGAGGTGGTTAGTAAGTATTTAATTATGTGAACTTATAAGCAGCCAGGATATGTTAAATACAAGAGCAACATACACACAAGAAAGTGTATTTCCTAGCTCTTACATTGCTGGGATTTGTCGTCTCATTGTGTGTCTGTGTGGTGGACATCCTACCTCAGAGACATCATCTTTGGAACTTGAAATCCTTGTCTCATAAGTCCAGAAACCGAGCATTTTCTTCGTGTCAGGGGGGCTAATTAAGCATTTTCTAGCACACCAGTGGAAAACAGAAATCAAGAAGTCTAATGAAGCAGCTGGTAACTAGTTTCGGTAGAAAGATGTGTGTCATCACTCCAGTACAATGTACAGAAGAACAGGAAAATGGCAAATGATGAATCCAGTGTTCAGTGAAGTTGCTGTTTAAGATGTTATTTAATTGTAAAGCTTGCAGATTATTTACATTTTAATGTCTTCTATAAACCTCCAATACACATTAAACACACATTTATTTTCTAGCGAAACCTTTTCTGTTGGAAAAGGAACTGGTTATTTATAGATTGTACCTCAGGAAATGCACTGTCATATTTCACAATTAGGACCATATTAGTTGTAAGTTTAAGACAGATTGTTATTAAACTTTCTTAGTTTTAAAAAGAAATGTCAAGAATAGAACCTTGAGCATACTAGGCAAGTATTGTACCCTAAGCTATACCCCAAGCCCAAATGTAGAACTCTGTAGAGCACTGGGTTTTGTATGTTCTGAAATAATCATATGGCTTGTTTGAAATTTTTTCTAATGCCTTATATGTATTTATCAAATGTTGGTATTAAATTGCCTTTGCTTTTCTGAGATAAGTTCAATTTGATCACAATAGTTTATTTTTCAAGCATATGATTTAATTAATTAGTTTTACTTATAGTTTTAATTTGATATTAATAAATGAGTCTGACATTTTTCAATGTGTGTGTATGTCTCTCTCTCTCTCTCTCTCTCTCTCTGTGTGTGTGTGTGTGTGTGTGTGTGTGTGTGTGTGTGGCACATGCACATGGTAAAGGTTAGAGGACAACATGTAGAATCTGGATCTCTCCTTTCACCATAGAATTCTGATAGCACAGGACATCAGTCTTGCCAGAAAACTCTCTTGCCCATTCAGCCATTTCAATAGCCCCCCTCTTTTTTAAATGTTTTCTTTTGAGGAGGAGGGAAAAGGGTCACATTTTTGTATCAATATTATGATACTTAAATAATTAATTTAGTCATAGTTTTTTTTTATAAGACATCTCTTTCTGCAGCATTTTAAAAGAACACTTATAAAATTATTTTTTGGGAGCAGTTTTGTTTTGTTCAGCAATGATAGACATTGAACCCAAGGTCTTCTTGGTGGCAGGCAACTGGTCTACCACTGCATTATACCTGCAATCCTTTGGGGTTATAATTCCTAGATAAGTTCTCAATGATTTCCTTTTTTTACCCCAATCCCCATCTCTTGGGTCAATTTTCACTGTTCATTCCATTTCAGGCAAATTAATCTGGATAAATTGCTCTTGGAATGCATTAATATCTACTGTGATGTGTAGAAAGTCCTATTTCAGGACTTCTTATGTAAAGTAGTTGAATAAGTAGGCAAATATAGCCTGGCCTACTGTGAGCTTTGTGTCTCTGAGTTTTAGGGATCATAAATAGATTGACTATCCAATGAACATAAAATAAACATAGAATATGAGTAGCTAAATACACTGTCCTCAGATTGTCTCTGTCCTGGAACATCTTGTGTCTGTAGACTATGCCTTGAAGACACAGAACAGTCTGAGTGAATCCAGGGAGTGGGAGAGGGTTTGCGTGATGTTTGGAATACTGCATGCCTCCAGAAATAATATTAGCTGACTTTTTAAAAAGTCATAGTTGTGATCTCTTATAGATAAAGCAGTTTCCCATATGTTAAACATGCAAGATGTAGTAAGTGGTTTGGCTGTGGATGCTGCTTTCACTGTTGACTAGCAACTTTGAATGTTTATGTAAATCATTATGATGGAAGTCAACAGTCACAACCAAAGTATACAGGCAGAAAGTGCTGACAAATTAGCTCTTCCTGTAGAGACTGTCCTGTTCTGAGAACAGAACTACAGTTTACTATTGGTACTGAGATGGCATTAAAACTCTCCATTTCCAGGCAGCAGTACTGCACAGTGATGGGGGATACCAACAAGCAAAGCTCACTGGCTGTAGCTCATGTTCTTTCATGTTAGAAATAACAGAAGGGGAAAACCCATCAGCTTCATGATGTAACATTTTACACCATGCACCATGTAGCAGTTTCTGTCAGTTCCAAGAAGTCAAAAGAGCAAGTGTTGGAGTTTTGTGTGTCAGACTGTGCAGAATGTTGGGTCTGCATGCTCTCTGGCCCTCCTGATAAAGGCTTTTGGCACCGGATGCTGTTTTGTCTTTACAGAATGTCCTATTCTGGGCTCCCTGAGCCCTTTTAAGAGACAAGGATGTGAATCATTATTTAGACAATCTGCTCCCTGGACCTTCCTCTGAAAAGTTTGCTTAGTCTGTTGTGTACTGCATCTCCCATGCCCAAGCAGGCTGGGTGCTCGCTCTACTGTATCTTAGAATTCCCTAGTATGTAGCTTCCAGATGAACTCAAATTTCAGTAAACATCAGCTTCACAATGTATAACTCTCATCAAACTGGCATCAGACACCCTCCGACTGGATATGGATAGCAGGCCTTCTGATGTGTAAGCCGCACCTAGAGCTCTTAGCTCTCTATCTTTTGAGGTTGCTAATCCATTTAAATATCTAGGTTTTCCTAAGTCTGAATGCTGACTTCATTATTATTAGCCTGATATTAAAAATGGGTATAATAGAGTTTTATATCATGTCAGTGACCTACAGGTAAAACAAGAGAAGTGGATCAAACAGCTTTCTGTTTCTTTTATGCAACTATTCTGACAAGAGTTTTGGGTACTGTGTGATCCATGATGAGTCGTTTAATGGTGTGTTGGTTATTTCTAGAGAATATAAAGTTTTATATGCTCAGGGAAAGCAAATACTGGAGATGAAAATTAATGTGTATATTTGCATTTTGGCAGATTTGGGTTGTCTGAGGATTTAGAAAATCAACAAATTTTCAAAATATTTTTCTTTTCAATTATTCAGATTTGAAGGAAGCTGTGAACTGCTGATATCCAAGGACATTTTAAAAAACAAGACTACCCTTTACTGGTATGTACACCAGAATAAATTATATTAATATAATTAATAAGTTATATTAAAATTGTATTTTTAATTTTTTAAATTTTTTTTACTGCTGCAACACTTTCTCCTATATAATTTGCCAGCTAGTTGGGCTCATAATAACATACTTGTCTAAGACAAAACAAAGATAGGGAAATGGCCTATAATACAAATCTTTAAAAATAACCCTCTTATTTTCATACCCAAGTAATGACTGCAAGTGCATTCTTTCAGATTCTTATATTTATGACTGAAGTTAGATAAATATATCTTGTCTGGTCCTCATAGGCTCTACAACCCTAATCTCTAGTCAGACAGAATTAGGTTCATATATACCAAACATGTTCTTTTCAAGGAGAATTGCTGATACCTACCTGATAGTAGTTCCTCCTTGGGACTGACTAACATGGAGTATGGCTTCAGGGTCCGTGGATAAAGTTGTGTGAAATCCATCCTCTCTCAGAACCTGATCCTAGTGTGTTAAGGCTGTTTTCAGTTCCTACGTGTGTCTTTTTGCCTGGAGACATTATGTTGCTTTATGAAGCTTTATGTAGTTGTAGGACTATTGATCATAGTCAACAAGGAAGGTCACAGTATGACCCATGTTTTTGAAACCTGCAGATGCATTAATAAAGAAAGATAAATATATTCACAAATTAATGCAGACTGCATTAGCATGTGTGTCAGTGCATGTTCTTTAGTTCTATCTTCTGAGAGGACCTAGATAAGAGCCTCCCCAGTAGCAAACCAAACTGTGTATTCAAATGCCATTTTCTCTCAAAAGAAAATTGAGCTCTTTGTAGAAGAGGCTGATTCCAAAGCTGAGACAAAGGCAGTTCAACATAAGCCTGGAAAGCCATGCAGTGCCAGAAGCCAGGCAGGGTGAGCTCCAAGAGAGTCCCAGGGTGGAAAGGAGAGCCTAGCAGCCAACACTGAGACAATCTGAGCAATAAAGACATGAACTGTGGGACTGCATTATAGCTCCTCACGTGAAATATATGTAAGAGTTCTGGTCGGTATGAATAATTCCAGGGGAAACGAATAAGTGAAGGTGGAGAGAGTGATGACTTCTTTACAGAAAAACTTAGGAAGGAGTGAAGGCAAGACGAAGTTGTCAGAGAACCACAGCAACTGTTGCTTCAGGTTGGATCTACCAGTGAGCACTGACCTTAGTGGGTGGGTAAGAATGGAAGAAAAAACAGGATATTTGTACAGCTTCCAAGTATCTCCCCAACGTGTGTTAATTACAAATGGGAATGAAGAGACTTACAGTACAGAGTCCTGGCAAATACCAACCATAACCAAGCAGCCAAGGTCCATATTAACAGTAGTAAGACTCAGTGAGCTGCCTACCCTGTAAGGTATCCTGAGAGGGACACAGGGACATATTTGGTATTCTTCCAAAAACTCCATGACCTCAGCTAAAGTATCAGGAAGCATTAGGTATACCCTGAAAAGAGACAGCTTAAAAATACCTGAGCAACGTGCTTCAACAACCTCAGAAGCATAAAGGACAAGCAGAGTTGGGAACCATCGCCCACCTAAAGGAAAGCAAGGAGACTTGGCAAGTGAATATGGTAGATCCTGATGCTGAGGAGGGACTAATACTAGGAGGGAAACTGGAGAAATCCAAATACAGGGGAGAATATTATTGTGTCAGTATATTATTTTTGATAATTGTACTAGGGTTTGAATCTGTGAACTGTGGGAAAAGATGCACAAGATGGAGATCTATTGTCTTTTTATATTTTATGTAAGCCTTAAGTTAAATCATTTCCCAGCTATAAAATGTTTTGGTTGTGGTTTCATTTATTATTTATTTAATTTATTTCAGTTTTGGGGATTGAACTCAGGGACTTGCGAATTCTGGGTGAGCATTCTACCACTGTTACATCCGTAGCCATTAAGTATAAAGCTTTAAAAAGTCACATGGAAATTGCCACATAAGTGTTCCCTTTGGTTTTCACTGATTTATATGAATAGAGTTTCTGCTGGTAATTCATACTCAAGTCAGAGGTATATGCTGGTGCCTTTCCTTTCCCTAGAGTGACTGGTTGTTATTTATGCTAGGGGCCAACTCCAGCTAAATGCAAGCTAAGCAGATTTCCCCCACTGAGATGCACCCTACCACTTTATTCCCTTTTTATACATTTCCACCCCTTTCTCTACAAATCTGTCTCTGTTCAATCTACTTCAGGTAGCAGCCAGTGACTTGCACCTCTTAGAAAACCCTGAAAACTCCACAGGAGTATATAGGACAGCCAAGCGCTAGAATATCTGCCTAGGAAGTAAATATGTGTGCTACTCAGCACCCGTAGCTGGGAGTAGGAGGAAAGCAGATCCCAACTGCACACATCAGTTCCTCTCTGGGAACTTTTAGCAAATTGTTTAATGAAGCTGGAGACAGAATAGGATTTGAATGTTCAAACAAGAATTGTACCATTTTTGTGTTTTGTTGTTGTTTGTTTGTTTGTCTGTTTATTAATCTCATCCATGTGCTCCTGGTCCCCAATCTTTATTGCCTAGAATCTTATATTTGAACAGCAAGATGAGGAAAGACTATTTGGCATCAGTCAGAAAGTCAGGGAGTGCAGTGAGAACAAGTAACACTAAGAGAGCTTAACTGCTTAAAGGAAGCCAAGAGCAGCATTAAGTTTGCTTTCAAAATTGTTTTACCTTAGAAAGACCTGAAGTGACTTAAAAAAGAGAGGCCAAACCCTTCAAAATGAGGCAACTATGCAGTTTGGCATCAGAAGAAGTGGTCTAAATTCAGTTATTTTGGCGTGAGAATTAAATGCTAGATATTTGGAATTTGACCCTGAATGTTTTTTTCTTAACTTGCTTGCATGTTTAACTAACTTAGTAAACTACATCAGTTAATAGTTTTTAGGTGGGAGGAAGAATGGCAGATGTACCTAAAGCAGTTAGACTCATAGAAAGTGGAGCGATGACTCCTGAGGCTGGGGCCAAGAGTCAGGCAAGAATGCGAAACAGGAACAGTTGGCATTCGCAAGCTGAAAAAGTTCTGGCGATGCCTGCTCACCGCTTAACACCACTGAACTGACATTTTAAAGTAACTTAAAGCAAGTGAAAATAGTTAAAATGGTAAATTTATGTATTGTTACCATAATAGAAAAAAGAAATTATAGGCATCTTCAATAGTCACATTCCGGGAAAGGCTATGGTGCCTACCCTTGGGAAGGTTTTGTTTTTAAACCTAGGGATGATTTTCTGAACATAACTTGCTAACTGACAGTTTAAATGGCCCCTGTGCCATAAATTATGAAGTTCAAAGACAAACCCAGTGAGTTGCTTGTGGGTTAATTTACAACTAAGGCAGACGGATCTAAACAAAGAAGAAAAGCCCCTGTAAGAAATATGTAGCCGGGCGTGGTGGCGCACACCTTTAATCCCAGCACTCGGGAGGCAGAGGCAGGCGGATTTCTGAGTTCGAGGCCAGCCTGGTCTACAAAGTGAGTTCCAGGACAGCCAGGACTATACAGAGAAACCCTGTCTCGAAAAACCAAAAAAGAAAAAAAAAAGAAATATGTTGACTAATGGTAAAGGAGAAAAGAATGTCTGTTGATTAAAGATATCTGAACTTGTTCAATCCCAGGGATTTTATGACAGCCATTCAATTCTAGTTGTACTGGGTAGAGTAGACCACAGTTCTGTAAATTGCTAATAGGACAAAGCAATCTTCATAGGTTTCTTAATGCGATGTAGGCAGTATAGGGCCTCTCGGTACACAGCTCTGCCTAGCTGACCTCAGGGTTGAAATACATATCATATATGACATTGAAACCTTAAGAGTGAACAATTGGTATGTTCACAACAATATGTAAAGCTAAAACAAATTACTTTGGATTTTAGCTAATGGGTGTGTTTTGTTTTATTTATTTTTTTCTTCTTTTTCTTAACTTGATTGTGCTGGGGATTAAACCCAAGGGCTTTCCAGACTCTTAAGTCTACACAGAGCTACAGTAAGACTTACAGTCTTTTCTTTTCTCATTTGTATTTTGTGAGACTCATTTTTATTAACTTTAATTATATATAGGTATTCATGTGGAAACCAGAGCTGTTGGGTCCCCTGGAGCTTGACAGCTGTGACCTGCTTGGGTGCTGGGATCTGAACTTAGGTGCTCTGGAAGAGGAGCAAATGTCCATACCATTGACCTTATCTCTAGCCTTTTTTGGTTTTGTGAGACATGATTCCATGTACTCTACGCAAGTCTGGAAGTTACTATATAGTACAAGCTGTCTTTACACTCGTGGCAATCCTCTTGCCTCACAGCCAAAGTGCTGAAATTTCAAGCCTGTGTACCACCACCACCCCCCCCCTCAAGAATGAGTGTCATCACAAGGCTTTCAAACACAAATACAATGTACCTCTATCACATTCATTTGTCTCCTTTGTTCCTCTTATCAGTTTTAAAACACTTTTATTCTTAAAAGGCTATGAAAATATGTTTAAAATAAACTATCACCATCACACAAAAACTTTTCTCCCATAGTTTTCCTAGTTCTTGTAAGGCATTCACTTACAAGTCCCACTTGACTGGTCTTACAGTTGCTCATTTACATTTTCTCTAGTCACTGCCTAACTTTCAGCATGTTGCCATGGAAACAAGACTCTTCATTGTAGTGACCTTAGTCACATTACCTAATTTACCAAGCCAGGTTTTAAGTGCTATCCAATTTGTTTGTGTGTTTGTTTTGATTTGATTTTTTTTTTTGATGATATGCTTACGCTATTATATACCATATATATTCTGGCACCTATTTATTTAATTTTCAAGGTTGTCTTCTTCATTTAAGAATTTGTTAGTGGAAGTGCTTGGGTAATTATATTGTTCTTGCTTTGTTAAGGTACTCTAGTAACAAATGAACAAAAAAGTTCAAATGACTTCCCTTTTCTCTGTTTTTCACCTTGTAAATACTAAGAGTACAGGCCCATGTGTCACCATAACCAGCTTTTGTAAACGAATTAGCATTTACCTGTGTAACTTGTGATTTGGGCGTAGTGGAGGATGAGGGCAGTACAGAGCTTGCCAGGTATTTAGGAATAATAGAACACAAGTGATTTTGTTGTTCTTATTGTTTTTCTTTTTAAAAATCATCAGGCTTGGAGATGTTGCTGAAATGGTAGAGTGGTGCGTTGTCCTAGTAGTTACAGCACTGAGACCCCATTCTTACAGTCAAACAACAACCCTACAAGCAATAAAACCAATAGTCTACTTTATAGCAAAGACTATTTCCTGTGGCTATATAAACTTAAATAAATTATAGCACTGCTATATGTGCTGATGACTAAGTCCATGTACTGTTGACTAAGAAGAATGAATAGCAGCTTCCGAAAATGTAGGTCTAACAAAGTAGAATACAACCCAACTTTGAAATTATATTTATTTAGTGAAGCTTGATAATACAGGTCTATAATCCCAGCACTCAGGAGGCTGAGACAGTAAGATCTCAAGTTCAAGGCCAGCTTGAGCTACATAGAGATATAATGTCTCAAAAATATTTTTTTGTCAATTAAAAAATTATTATTGAAGACTGGAGAGATTGCTCAGTGGTTAAGAGTTCAATTCCTAGCACCCACATGGTGCCTTACATAGTCTCCAACTCCAGTTCCAGGGGATCCAGTGCCCTCCTCTGGCCTTGTTAAGTACTAGGCACGTACACAGTACACATACATACATACAGGCAAAATACTTATACACATAAAATAAAAAATAAATAAATATTTAAAAAATATTATTAACTATTTTAAGGGGATAAGGATCCTGGTACCTTAAAGAATCAACTATTTTCAATTTATGATTTTAATATTTGAAAGAATAATTTTAGGGTTAAGAAAACATATGAGGAAATTTTAAGACAAAAAACATTTATAGTTTAAATGTATTAAAATGAACAGGAAAAATTAGATTATGGATGAAATTCCTTTTGATCGTTAACTCTTTTGAGGGATAAATCTTTTCACTATCCTCTGTCCCTTATTTTATTTATCTTTAAAAAATAAAAATGAGTGAGTATGTATGTGTATGCCTGTCCTTTGGGTCTTGCCAAATGGCACCCAGTTGTATGTAAGAGCTACTGTTTTTCCATGGGACTAAGGGGAAGCAGCAGTGACATTTTTCATCTTATTTTAGTTATTTTTTTTCCTTTAAGCTTATGAACTCCTTGTTCTCTGGTTCTTATGATCTGAAATCGTTTAAATTATTTGATGTTTTTAACCTTTTATACTCCTTGGCAGGACAGAGAAGATTAAGTGACGTAAACATCTTTAATAAAACTTAAAAGTCACAAGACTTAGTAGCCAGGACAAGAAACAATCAGGAATAAATTTCAGGGAAATACCATAATGGCATGAGTTTTGTTTTCTTTTGTTAGCAAACCACATGACTTTTTCCTTTCAAATCCAAGAGCATGTAGTGTGGGCTCCTTTTAAGATTTCATTTTCATCTGCATCACAATAATATAGATTTCCCTAAGTTTACTCACTATAATTTGTGATTGCTTATCTGCGAAGGAAGTACAACAGCTCCCACTGGGGAAATACCATGTTAACTTGATCCTAAAATAAGAAATCTAAGGGAAAGGTCACATCCTAATAACTTGTGCAAATCTAAATTCCCATGGAGCTTTGAAATCATTTTGTATGAGTCGAGTATTAACAATGTGTTATTGAATTTCTTCCAGAGAGCATGGTAAAAATGAAGCACTTTTGTATCCAGAAGTGACTGCTGAGGTTTAAATTCAATTGACAAGATCTAGTTTTGCTAGTTTTCTACAATAAATATCCAGAGTAATTTAGCATAAGCTAATTTAGCATAAGCCACAAGATCTGTTTTGGTTACTTTCACTGGAACTATAAGGATTGTTACTGGGGAGTAGTGTAATTACATGCAGTGAGAATGAATGCCTTTCCTCCTACTGTGGATACGCCTTATACTAAGCTTCTTTACTAACTGACCTCTAGAACCTACTATATAATTCCAGAAAAATGCATTGCCTGAGGAGTCAACAACTATGGTCTTTTCAGAAAATTGGCTAGTTCTCAAAGACTTCAGGCCTCAGTTTCTTTATCTGTTGAGTAGGAAGGTGTTTATTTAGAGACTCAAGTAAGGACAAATTTATGGAAAACTTAGAAACTATAATCAGATTGTTCTTAGAGAATTACCATAATCATGACTTTCACTACTCCCACCCCCAGAGAAATAAAAGCAGAAATAAGTCAATTCACACTACACTGTTCACACCATAGTCTCCTACAAAACCCCGTCTGACTCTACTGATAAGTCGAGTCATTCCTGAAAATAGTAGGATTTTCATGAAAGTTGACACATTATCCCAAGTTCAGAGAAATTCTGTTTACAAGGATCAATTTCTAGAACATACCTTTTTTCTGAAGATATATTATATTTTAAAAAGTCTTAGAAATTTATTTATTTAGAGGAAGATGCATTCTTATTCTTGAGTCTCTCCTTAAGTATTACAAATTAAAGCAAAGCAGTGTTTGCCTTTTGTCTCTTATTGGTTTTGTGGGCCTTGTTCTTTAAAATATTATTATCTATTTCTTTCATAGTGACAGTGAACTTGCAGTAATTAAAAATTTATAGGCTTATATCTGGGTGCCTTGCCTTTGAACTCAATCTGTGGCAAGAGCAAGATGTTTGTTAAGATTATTTACATATATCTGCATTTGACTTTCAACCTTGGACCTCATAGTGAAATAATACCACACAATAAGAAACACACACCGTTTATTTAGGGACTTGGGATATATGTGTTGTTCAGTGGTAGAATCCATCCTTAGCATGCATGAGGTCCAGTCCCTAAGCACCAAAAACAAAATAAAACTAAGCCCCCCTCAAGCAACATATCTGTTTAACTGTTTATCTGCATGATAGGAGTTCAAAGAATTCATGAAACTCTTCACTATCTCTTTAATGATCATTACTCAGGAAAAAAATATTAACTTCATTCTTCATGCTAATTATTGTTGCACACCAGCATGGAAAGCCAGGAGATGTAGGAGGTCTTGGCACTACTGTACATTACCAGAGTAAAATGCCTTGTACTCACTTTGTACTTTTACAAATGAGAGTCCCTGAGCCTGACAGAGCACTCAGCCCTGCAGATTCACATCTTGCTGAAGAACAATCAGCCTGGGAGAGTGGCAACTAGTATGTGCTAAACTAAGGTGACAATTCTCCCTAAGTCATAGATGTGGGGTAGTTTTACAATCATCTTGCCATGCCATATGATTATGTAAACCCACTGTTTTAACTTCCAGAATTTGGAATGAAAGCGATAGCAAGCATACATACTTTCATATACTTCTGTTCAGAATACATACTTTCATATACTTCTGTTCCTGGGTGCTAAACTCTACTGGGGGATGGAGGAGAAGGAGTCTTTCCTTTCTTGCCTTTCACCCAATTGATTTCAAATATATCCCCAAATGAACAGTCAGTCCATCATCTCATTTCATCTTCACTGCAGAGCCACCTTCTGAACCTCTCTAAAACTCCAAGGTGATGTTCTGTCCCCATCAAAGGGAATGTCATAAGCATTGTGGCCAACTTCTCCATGTACTGTGGTGTGGTTACCACCAATAGTTCTGACACTAAACTTTCAACAGCATCAAGTTCTTGACTGGACTGGACCAACTATATCCTGTCACTGTTGGTATAAAAGTTAGTTTTTCTATAGTACACATCTTAAGAACACAGACTATCTAGTACTTAACACGTTTCCTAGTAAATATTCCAGTTATAAAATTATAATGCAACTAAAATTATTCAAACATTTTTGTTTCTAATAAATAAACATAGTATTATTAGCAGTCTTCATTGAGAAGTGTGTGTGTGTGTGTGTGTGTGTGTGTGTGTGTGTGTGTATAAGATGAATGAGAAAGTCAAAGGTCAACCTCAGGTGCTCTTATTCAGGAACCATTCATTTTTGTTGTTGTTAATTTTTACTTATTATTGTGAGTAATTGTGAGTATATTCATAATAAGGAGGTCATCCATGAAGGTCAGAGGGCACTTTGTGCAGTTGGCTCTCTCTATCCACCTTCATGTGGTTCTGGAGCTTAGATAGGTCATCAGGCTTGTGGATGAGTGCCTTTACCCACTGAGCCCTCTCACCATGGGCACCTTGTTTTTGAGACAAGATCTTTCATTGGCCTGGGACTCACTGAATAGGGTAAAGTGTCCAGCCAGTGAGCCCCAGGGATAGTCCTATGTCTACCTCTCCAGTGCTGGGAGTATAGGCATATACCGTCACACTCGGCCTTTTTATGTTGGTCCTAGGAATCCCAACTCAGGTCTCATGGGTAACATGGCAGTACTTAACAACTGAACCATCTTGCCAGCCCTTAGAATTTATTTTATATTACTAACCTGAGCTATAAAGCATGCTATAGAACTGCACTACTTTTTAAAATTCTGTGATTGACCATCCCTAATCTGAAATTTTGAGAGCTAACATGATAACACAATTAGAAAATTCCACATCTAACCTCATGTGACAGGTTGCTGTTAAAAGACAGGTATGCTACAGATACTGTATAAAACTACTTCCAGACCATGGATCTAAAGGGTACATGAAGCATAAATGAACTTTGGGCATAGTCTTGAGTCTGTCACCCAAGATATCTCAGCATATAAATGCAAATATTAAAAAATCTGAAATTCAAAACATCCCTGTTGGATAAGATATATTTATCCTATATTTAATCTGATTTTATTTTATTTTATTTTATTTTATTTTATTTTATTTTCAGACAGGGTCTTGCTACGTTGTCTTGACTGGCATGGAACTTACTAAGTAGACCAGGCTGGTCTCAAACTCATTACCTCTCTGCCTCTCTGCCTCTCCCTCCAGAATGCTGAGGTTAAAGGCATTTGCCACCATACCTGGCCCAACAGGCTGCAGTTTTTTACTCTTTGTGACATTTTGTTGTTGCAAATATTGAAAATAAGTCCACAAAAAGTACACATAGATACTTTACCAGTATGTTTCAGTCTCTATAACTAAGGGTAAGGAACAGTCAGGTCACAGAACAATTCTGACCTCTCAGCTTTCAACAGCAAGGCTTCTAAGCTAGGGCCAGATTTACTAGTTAGATTGTTGTTATTGTTGTTGTTGTTGTTCCTATTTTCCCCTTGGACTTCTTTTACATATCCAGTACTGTGCTAGACAGAATCGCATTATGATATATTCCTGGCTCACAGTTTTGTTTTAGAGACAGTCCCTAGAAAGGAAGAGAATTAAGCAATAGAGCTAGGTTGTATGTTTGGGGAACAGTGTGGTAAAATCCATAGGAGAAATCATACATGCAGAGCCAAGATGCTCAGCGCCTGGCACCTGGGCTTGTTAATCATGAACCTTCCAAGAAATGTGAATGCACACTACAGAAGAAGTCAGACATTTCAATGATAAGGTAAGGGGGGCTTTAAGGTATCAGTATACCCAGAGGGAAGAATTTGGACTTGATCCTAGATTCAGTGGGGAGCATCAAGGCTTGGGATAGGGGAGTAATAGGACCAACCATAGCTGTGCTTAGCAGGGACCAGTGAAAGATATCTCAATATCAGTGACACCATGTGGTGATTGAACACACAGAAAGAAGATGAGGAAAGGTTAAAATGACTTTTTTTTAAAGACAAGATCTCACTATGTAGCTCTGGGTGGCTTAGAATTCATCGTGTAGACCAGGCTGGCTTTGAATTCTCAGAGATCTACCTGCCTCTGCTGCCTGAGTGCAGGATTAAAGGTGTGCAGCATCATGCCCTGTAACTTTTGACTGATATAAGGCATAGAGGTATGAAAAGAAATGGGAATCGAGTTGTGTTGGAGGAGGAAGATGCTTCTGGATTTATTGAAACCGAAGTGAAGATGCAACAGCTATAGAAAGGCCCAGGGCAACACATACGAGAGGGCATGTGACTGACCTTCACGTTAAAAGTCAGGCGTAGACATGGCAGTTTGCATGTCTTCAGTATCAGCTGAAGAAATCATTGACAATGAGCCCCTGAGATACAACTCAGAAGCTAGATGGAGCACACATACCTATAATCTCAGCACTTAAGAGGTCAAGATCTGAGCTACTCAGGGAATTCCTGACTAGCCTGAGTTACACAATGAAACCTTGTCTCAAAGAAACTAAACACAATGAAGCAGTTACTCAGTGAATGTCTGTATTTTGCTAACTGTGAAATGTTTTTTTGGAAGACAAAAAAAACAAAAACAAAAACACTCCAACATAGTCTCCATTATGCTTAGCATACACTATAGCATATGACACTTAGTAGCTAATCAGTAAATATTTATTAGATGAATGAAAGCTGAACTGCAAAGTAAAATGTCGCCAACAAAGAGGCTTTATGATATTATTTCTTCTTTGCTCTCCTCTCAGTCCCTTTCTTGAAAATTAACATATATTTCTTGAAAATATATGTTAATCATATCTCCATAGTTGCTTTGTGTGACTAACTGGTTTTGCATGATGATTTTATTTGAGTTTTTCACTTGGCTTCTATGTTAACTTTTGTTAAAAAGGAAATAAACTCAGGAATTGACTGAATTTAGTGGAAATTAGGTTTTCAAAAATGCCCTGTGTAGTAACTTAAACGTTAATTTGATTCTTAGTATTTTCCAGCTTTGGTTAACTTAAAATTTTCCAAGTATGATTTTATTATAAGAAGGGGATGTACTTATACTGTCATAGAAAGATTTTCTAAGTAACAAGAAATCTATGTATTAACAAACCTAGTGATGCTGGTTTAAAAAAAACTAAAACCACAAAAAGCCACCCCAAATTTAGTAATGCTTCCCACTAAACCCATGATTTGAGTTGTCCTCCAGCTAGCCAAGAGTTTCCAAATATCACTGTAATATCTTATACTTCCTATGGATTCTTTCAACCCTACCAAACCCCAAATGTAGTGGACTGAATTGAAAAAAAAAAAAACAAAGTTGGATAATATAGTTTATTGCACTTACATTGAAAATATTTTGCCAAGATGAACTGAGACCTAGAGGAAGTACATCTGAATTTACAGCAGCCCGGTGATACTGAATAACCTTTCCCTCTCCAGCACCAAGCCAGTGTGTAGCTTCTATACTCTGTACAATGGGAAAGTTATGGCTGCAATTAGAGGCCACTGATTCTTTCCATTTTCTCTGACCAGAAATGAGTGGAGTCAAACATTTCACACTTAGCAGGCCAGTTCCAGCCATCTGGTGATTTCAAGACATCTTTGTCTCTTTTTTCATTATGGAGTTTTAAGCTTGGCAGGTTATCTCTGAAATTCCCTTTCCCCCAGGTAGAAATTTAGAGTATTTGTTTGTATAAAGAAAAATGCAGATTTTCATAAATGGCTCTTTGGTTCTTGGGTAGAAACTAAAACCCCAAGCAAGACAGCCAGGCAGCTACAAACTGAAGGCTCCTTGGGAGCTGCTGAGAAGGTGGGTAGAGGCAGCCAGCATGCAAAAGTACTTGGTAATTGGCAATGGTGTGTTCCATTTTAGATATTAGCTTCTTTTTCAGCCTGGACTACCACATTATTTTAGAAGAGTGGCCAATTTGCTGTGCTATATACATAGAAATAACCTTGGAAGAACTTACTTTGCAATTTGAGGGATGAAGTGGGAAAAACAAACAAACAAACAAACAAAAAACTGGCAGAAGAGGCAGAAACTCATTGTTTTAACCAAAGCTACATCTTCCTCCCTGGCCAGGGCATTTCAGTGGTTCATTTGCCTCCCTAAGACAGAGAGCCATAGTGACCTTCCATGCTAGGAGTCTGTATACCTATAAATCAGCAATCTAAGTGGAATCTTGGCAGATGAGACTTTACTCAGGAAACCAGCATTTTGTTTATATTTAGATAATTTTAGCACATGGCCTCTAGGCACGTGGTAAGAACTCCAGTAAAAAGAAGTCTAAAGAACAGAATACTTGCTGTGAGTGGTCACCTCCCCCTTTTCCACTCAGTTTAGTCCCAAGTAGCCTCAGAGGTACAAGGGAGGAGAGCAGCTACAGATGTGAACTCTTAAGTGAGGAGCCAGAACCCACAGAGAAGGAAGACCACAGAGTATTAGGAATGTGGCTGGTGATTTTCCAGCCCTGTTGAGAGCAGCATCCCTTCTCCACAGCAATGAGATAACGGTGGATGTCTTGTAGTGTGGTTGACTTAGATGTGGGCAAGTCCTTCAGACATACAGTCTTATCACAACTGAGGTGTAAATAGCAGATCCAAGTTGAAACTGGTGCCCTTTGTCATTGACCAACAAATCAGGTAAACTGAACTAAGAATGATGGCAAAGTGGAAAATCAAAGAACTGCTCTTGGAGTGAGCTGGTGAGGCAATCCTGCTGTCACTTTTCCTCCTTTGGTTCTGAGTGTCATCAACTGCCACCTTCCCTAGTGAGGGGTAAAAGAATACTCAAAGATCAGAATGTTCAGACTTGTAGTTTTACCTTGAGACCTTTAAGATTTACCTGTAAGGATGATTCATGATTTGCTTGGGCACAGAATGAAGGTGTGGGCCACTTTGGGTGGATGAACTCATTCTGGGACCACTGATCCTTAGCCGGATCAGCAGGTGACAGGTGGTAACTCAATGCTTACCCTGTGAGTTATTCTGTTTATGGTGCTGGATATGGACCAACATGTGCTAGTATGCATGCTCTGCCATGGAGTTGTGCCTAACCCCACTCTTGATTCCTAAGTACTTTATGATTCTTTTAGATCAGGATTCACTCAGAGTTTAAATGGTCAGTCAGTAGACAAGCTATTCATCTCTCCTTTTTTATTGTAGAAAAATATATCAAACAAAAAATTATCATTTTAACTAAACTCAAAGGCATTAATGATATTTACAGTATTGTACAGCTGTCTCTTATATCTATTTCTAAAACTTCTCTGTCATGGAGACTAAGCTCTGTACCCCTCATTGCTCATTCCTAGCTTTGAGGCTATCTCTCTTCTGATTTCTGCCTTTTAAAATTTTTCCTATCCCAATTATTTCATATCAATAGGAATCACATGATATCTGTGGTTTTACTCATGGTTTGTTTTCCTTGTCACAATGTCTTTAAGGTTCATTCACGTGTCATAGCAGGCATCAGAATGCCATTCCTTTTTGTGTCTGAATAATACTCTGTTTTATGTGTGCATCACATTTTATTCATATATCTGTTGCATGAACATTTATGTTGTTTAACCTTTTCCTTTGCCAATTAAACTGCAATGACTTTTTATTTTCACACGTATGTTGGAGTTTCAGCTTTCATTCCTTTGAGATACTTAGGAGTAGAGCCACTCAATCACATGGTGAATTAATCCATTTTTAATTGATACAACAAAATAGACAAGGTTGAATACTTTGAAAAGAAAAGAGACTTTAGCTCGCAGCCCTAAAGACTTCAGAGCATAATTCTGGCCTTGACTGGGCAATTACCTTAGAGAGTAATATAACAATACAAGGAGTTAGGGCAGGGGTTGAGGGGAGTAACAGGGGGCTGCACAGAAGCCTGGGCAGGGCAAATCTTGCTTTTTTGTGTAACAGCTCTCTGGGGAGAACTAACCAGGGTCCCAAGAGAAGTGCCACAGTCACTTCTGAAGTTGTATGCCACCATCTCTCACTGTTTTTTAGTCCCACCACCATTTAATATCACAACACTGGGGACAAGACTTCCAACACATAAACCTTTAGGGAGGAACAAGCCATATCTAAATACTTAACATGTGGTGATTCCATGGAAATTTATTGTTTTATGCCGTTTGCCTTGAACTTGCTCTCTTCCTGCCTCAGTCTTTCAATTGTTGTACTTAACAGGTATGATTGGCTTACGGTTTAATTTTTCAAGAACTGCCAAGCTGATTTCCACTACCATTTCAGCAATCTACATTCCAACCAGCAATACATTCAGATTCTAAGTTTCCATGTTCTTTGCAGCAATATAACAGCCATCCTGTCAGATTTGAAGTGTTATCCCACCATGGTTTTGCTTTTTTTTTTTTTTTTTAATCTTATGACTCTTGAGAGTCTTCTCATATCATTGGTTGTTTATACTTTTTTTTTTTTTGAAAAATGTCCATTCAGGTACCTTGCCCACTTTTTAATTGATTTGTTTCCCCCTTGCTGTCTCTTGTTCCCCTTTCACATTTAAGTTTGTTTTCTCTCATCCTTCTCCAGATGATAAAACTCTCATGCCCTCTAAATGCAGGTAGATGTTTTCATCAGCCTCCACTGGCCAACACAATGCAAAAGCTGAGTGCTTTAATGCTGTTGCCTAACAGCATTACCCAAGAGCCTATTGCTCTTCAAATGCATTCCTTGATGCAGTGGGATTGCTTGGGTTCTTTCTAAGATCTACCTTCACAAGCCCACATGTGGGTCTGATTCACTGGGAAGAAATGTGGAAGATAAACATCTATTTTTCTCAGAACGTTGAAACTTTAGATCTTAAAGAGGCCATTGATGTCTTAAATGGGGACCCACAGATTCTTGCAGATCCACATATGAATGTAAAGATACTATGTCTTTGTGTCATGACAAGTCATTATAAAGACTGAATCCCACAAGTTAAGAACATATCTTTGAGTCTGGAGATAGCTCAGTGGTTAAAAGTGCTTGCTGCTCTTCTAAAGGGCACAAATTAGGTTCCCAGCACCCACATGAGATAGTTCACAGCTACCTATAACTCCAGCTTCAGGGAATCCAGCACCCTCTTCTGGCCTCTGTGGGCATTGCTCACATGTGCCATTCTCATGCACACACATAAATAAATAAATAAATAAATAAATAAATAAATAAATAAATAAATAAATAGAATAGGGCTGGTTAGGTAACTTGCCCAGCACAGCACAAGTAGATGTTTTCATCAGCCATCATTTGGAGACAGAAGGCCCAAGCTCAGAGCCTTCCTCCTAGAGGAAAGGACTTGGGATACCTCTAGTAAAGGTAAACAGGGTGGTAGAGGCATGGAGAAAGGAAGTTGTAGGGCAACACCAAACTCTAATCGCCATTGTTCTCTGTTGCTGTGCTACTACAATGAGTCCACAGTGTGGTAGGGAAAACAGGGTGAGCAAGCTGTCGTAGAATGGTGGTACCACAAGGAAAGGAGCATGCTAAGTTGTTTAGAGCAGGAGGTGACTTTGCCTGGTCTTTGTTGGAAGAAGTGGTTTTTATACACTGACAAATTGATATGGAGTTACCTTAGGGAGTTGTGAGAACAGCAAGGGCAAAGGGAGATGGAGGCTCTGAAGTGGAAAAGATGCTCTCTTAGTGACAGATTGAAGCTTCAGGAAAAAATGGAAGTTTAGGTTTAAGACGGAAGTCAGCTTGAAGTTAAGGTAGGGTGGGGAGTGATGGTTTCTAATTGGCATCCTTGGAGGATCCCTCTGGCTACAGCAGGGGAATTAGCCAGGAGAGATAAGAGCAGATGAGACAGCTGAAGGGAAACCAAGGGGAGATGTACGTGAGAGTCTGGTCTAAATTATAGGAGTAAGGAGGCAGAGAAGCGGTCGAATGTGAATACTTAACAAATCCAGTCCAAAGGATGTAGCTGTTGGCACAGACATGCATGACCTTCCACAGATGACCAGCTGGGTGATGATGGGTCCAACCACTTAGAAAATAGGGATCAATGAAAGAGGAGGACTTTAGGAGAACTGATGCAACTTTAGTTTATGACCATTAACTTTGAGTTGCCTATGATATATAGATATAGATATAGATATAGATATAGATATAGATATAGATATAGATATAGATATAGATATAGATATAGATATAGATATAGATATATATTTCCCTCTTTAGCATCTATCCATTTTTTCTAAAGGTGTGGAGACAGCTCACCAAAGCCATGCTGCTGTCCTGCTGGCTATGTGATCACCAACCATCCAAACAATAAGTTACAGAGGGGAAATAAATAGCTCAGTCATAAGGCAGGCAAACATGAGGGCATAGAAGGCCTGAGCTGCGAGCCAGCCTCCTGGAGGGAAGGGCCTGGGGTACTTCTGGAAAGGCATGGAGAAAGGAAAGTGAAACCGGCAGTGTAATTTGACTCCATGGCTCTTCCTAAATATGTGTTCAGAACATGGCAGTGTTATTGTACCTTGAAAGGGATTTTCTTACATCACAGGGTCATCCAATGGACACTACTTGCACATTCCTAAGTAGTGAGGCAATTTGTATCCTGGATGATGTGACAGAGATGTTGTGGGCAGCAAAGCTAATGGGTGGGTACGGCTTAGCTACCAGAACTCTAAACTCCATAATATAAGCGAGTAAAGTCAGAGGGTTTATTCAAGTCTTCCCAGTGCTTCACAGCTTTCAGTATAAATCAGTTAGATGTCATTTTTAAATTTAATATATGAGTTTGATATAATTTCAGCCACTGTGATTAAGTATGCAATGTTTTCCTAGTATTTTTGATTTTGTATAAAAACACATTTTTGATCAATAGTTTAATATATAAGCCAGTTTTTTTCAAAATTATTTCACTAGCATTAAAAGTAAGCATATGTATATATACATACAGCAAATAGTCATAATGTCTATATTAGGTTTGAATGAGCTAAATCATGAGTAGACTATACCAGGGATCTTCCAAATGGTGGTAATAACTTGTGTATATGGCTATACATATATGTTTATATATTCGAGCACATGTGACTAGAAATGCTCATACATGGGTACATATGTGCGTGGAGTATCTATGCTCCATGACTACTACATTGTGTGTCTTCTTTGCTTGCTTTCCACATTTTTTTTTTCTTGGAGAAAGGATCTCTCACTGAACCTGGATCTCATGGATTTGGTGAGACTGACTAGCTTGTGAGATCCAAGGATCTGCCTGTCTCTACTCTCCCAAACACCCAGTGCTGGGGTTTTGTATGCTTTACTTTTTACTGTCCCACTTTCCTTTGTAAATGTGTGCTGAAGATTTGAACTCAGTCTTTCTGCTTGAGCAACAAGTACTTTTTTTTTTTTTTTTTTTTTTTTTTTTTTTTTTTTTTTTTTTTTTTTTTTTTTTTTTTTTTTTTTTTTTTTTTTTTTTGGTTTTTCGAGACAGGGTTTCTATCTCTTTATAGCCCTGGCTGTCCTGGAACTCACTTTGTTTGTTTGTTTTTTGTTTTTATTTGTTTTTTTGTTTTGTTTTGTTTTGTTTTTGTTTTTTCGAGACAGGGTTTCTCTGTTTAGCCCTGGCTGTCCTGGAACTCACTTTGTAGACCAGGCTGGCCTTGAACTCAGAAATCCGCCTGCCTCTGCCTCCCGAGTGCTGGGATCAAAGGCGTGCGCCGCCACCACGCCCGGCCAACAAGTACTTTATTGAATAAGCTATCTCCCCAGCCCTGAGTTTCCCTAATGTTTCCCTAATAAAGAAACATTTATACTTTCTGTGTGCCAAGCACTGTTCAATTCAGGCTTCTTTCTTTTCTTGTGTTTTGTTTGAGACAAGGTTCCACGATGTAGCATTGACTGGCTTGGAAAGCGCAGAGATCTGCCTGCCTCAGCTTCCTGGCTACTTGTGTCCTACCATGCCTGGCTCTTGATTGCTTGCTTGCTTTTTCATATGCTTGCTTTCTTCCTCCCACCCCTCTCTGTTGCTGAGAGTTGAACCCAGAGGTTCAAAGATTTTGAAGGCTTGAATCACAGCCCTAACTTCCATATTTTTTTCTTTCAACCCTCATAAGAATCACCTACAACAGTGGCTCTTAACCTTCCTAATGCTGCGATGCTTTAATACGGTTGGTTGCCCATGCTGTGGTGACCCCCAAACATAAAGTTATTCCATTGCTTCTAATTCATAACTATAATTTGCTACTACTATGAATCATAATGCAGTATTTGTGTTTCCTATGGTCTTAGATGACCCCTTTGAAAGAGTTGTTTGATTTCAAAGGGGTCGCAACCCACAGGTGGAGAACCATTGGTCTACACTGATGAAACTTCAGACTTAGTTTACACACACAGTTACACCAGTAATTATAGAGGCAATGTTGGAACTCAAACCATGTTGCATTTCTTGAATCTATATCTTTATACCTCACTGAAAGTGTGGAGACCCATACTCCTAGTACACACCTCGGCTAATCCATTTATCAGAAATTTAAAGCAAAATATTTTGTTTACCTGCATGGCCTCTCCCACCCTCACCATACTTTACTTCTTCTTTCCAAACATTCCATCTTTCTTCTACACATGTTCATTCCTTCTGTTATTAATTGGTTTATTAGTCAGTCTTTATTCATACTAAATAGTAAAGCCATATCAAATAATGGAGATAGGAATGGGAAAATAAAAGCAGTGCACAGTCACCTTCCTCCAGAAGCTGTACTCCCAGAGTCTGTGTCCTGCTCTCATGCAAGCCTTCCCTGAAATCCCATGTCTTCCACTGGGACTTTTCCAGGAGTCATTCCACTTGACATGTTCCTCTGAATCCCTGTGAAATTTTTTAATCTTGGTATTAGCTTGGCAATTAGCCAGGTCTACCTTTTGACATCTCCTCTGGTGTTGGCTCAATTCTTATTCAAATCATAAGCCATTGCCTAACGTTTCACTGTATTGTCACTGGCTTCTCTGGCAAGATGACAGATACTTTAAGGGCAGACTTATACTCTTGTGCATTTCCCACAGTGTCTTGTAAATTGCAAACAGTTTTCATTTGGTTGGTTTTGAGACAAGGCATCTTTGTGTTTCCAAAGCTAGCCTTAAACTCCGGGGCTCCATCGATCCTCTTGCCTTCGCCTCTGATGCTCAGGACGTTTGTTGTCTTGTTGTTATTTCTGTGTGTCTTATTTTAAGTCGATCTGACATCTTTGATAATTTGGGTTAAATATCTTTTTATACAGATTTCACTTCCTGATTCAGTGATTTAGGCCAAGTTATTCAGCTTTCTTGGGTGTCATCTTTTGGCAAAATGGGAATTATTTGAATTTCTCAAGATTAAATAGATACTATATACTAAAACATGTTCTGTACTGCTAAAAGATTATATCATCATGATTAGTCATTTTGAACTTCATGGTCAGTTCTCTTGTCCTGAATCTCTAGTAAACTGTCATATCTCTCTTCTTACTTGAATTGCTCATATGATCTACTTTAATTTTTTCCTACCAATCACCTCTTTATATCAAATATTTTATTGCTTTATTTATTTCTACTTCTTTATTTGTTTATTACCAAGTCTAACTCTTTTTTTCCTTTCGACAGTTTTGGTATGTAACCCATGGTGGATTTGAACCCCTAATCTTCCTGCACCAACCTTCTGAGTTCTGAGTTTATAAATGTACACTCACCCTGGCGTCCCAACTCTTAATCTTATTTATGACCTTGGATTAAAATGGTGTGAACTGTACTCAGCTAATGGGAAATGATGGCTCTTCTGTTGCATAGGTCTATCACTGAACAACAACAACAACAAAGAGTAGGAATCAAAATTGTTAGTTTTCTTTCAAGGTAGTTTAATCAATTTACCTTCAAGTTATCTGAAACTTGAAAGAGTACATGACTATGAGTTAACTATTAAGGTTTACTTTGGACTATAATAGAGGGTTTGTTGTTGTCATTGTTGTATTTGTGTGAAGTGTGTCTTTGCAATTTGTTTTCTTTGGGCTGGACAACAGGCTGGCCTCAATCTTGCTGCAGTCCTTCTGCCTCTGCTTCCAGAGTTCTGGGTTCTAGGCAGGCACCACACCCCATCCTTCCCCAACACCAGCACCCTATGTGTATAGTCTCTAAAGAATACATTAGACCAGTGCTTTTAAAGATGTGTATTATCTTTAGGTCATATTTACAGGTCCTTGGCAGAGTTGGTTGAAACATATGATTTAGACTTCCGAGGTGCTAAGAATTTACTAAGTTGAATTATCCTGGGTTTTGCTGGTTAGGTTAATTGTAGTCATCAAACCCACTGTTAGGCTATTATCTTCCTTGAAATTGGCTATTTTACTCATTCTTGTTTTCACTAAGGTAAGTACTTCATCAAGTTTTTTGGGTTTTTTTTAGAAGTATGGTCTCTGTGTGGTTAATGTATCTCCTGTTTTGGAAGCCTCGAAATGCACAAATTGCCTATTGTTATTGTTATTTATGTTGAAAGATATTAAAATGAGATTTGTAATCTAAGTGGGCATTAATTATTTCACATCTGGTGGCTTGAGAAGTGGCCAGATACAACACTCTTTAATGCAAGAGAGCCCAGGGCAAAAACTGTGCAATTCCCACCCTCCTTTGCAAAACAACTGCCCGTGTGAACCTTCAGTGTTTGATAGAGAAAGAGAGAGAAGAAATTTTACAACACAACACTACATTCTACTACAGGCTTCTTAAAAAAAAAGTGCTATATGTCCTGGATTAATGAGCTAAATGTCTGAAGGGAAAGGTTATAAGGGACAAACAAACAACAACAAAGACAGCACTGACCTAGTTGCTAAGGACCAAAGGCATCAGGACACCTATTCTCTCCTCATCTCCTGACCTTGCTTAATCTTAAAGCGATGATGACCTGATTTGCCTATGACAGTTTCAGTTCATGCCCAAGGTCCATATGCATTGCTAACAGTGCCTTATTTCATTAATACATGTCCTGGCTAGGAGTTGATAAAGTATCTAATCATCTTAGTGGAATCCCTTTATCTCAGAGACTTACTCAACAAGGCTAAGAGAAATGAATGATGAGATTGAATTCAAGGGAGAGAACAACATTTAAGCTAGGACAGTGCAAGAAGCAAAAACTGATCAACATTTTTAGTAAAATAAAGCCATAGGAGATGTCATTCCTTTTCTCAGCCTTGGCCACTCAGGATGTCAAGGGAGAAAGATTTGAGCCAAGTAAAAGGCCAGCCTGGAGAACAAAACAGGGTCTCTTTTAAAAAAGAAAAAAAAATCTCAGTACTAGGATAAAGGCCAAGTTGGAAAGTGATTTATGTATACTCTGAACATCACAGGAGACAGCAGGAGCATTCTAGGGAGTTGGGGACAGGCAGAGAAGAATGGCAGCAATGAGTTCAGGAGCATGTGGTATTTGTACCGTATTTATAACTTTAAGTTTTCTGTCTCTCTTCCAAGGGTGTCTTTCACCTTTTCATACTTTCCAAAGACTAGCACTTTTGCTATCCAATAGAAACACTTCAGAGAAGAAAAACATGTAAGAGATAATAGTTCCATAGAAAAATGGAAAGACTTATGTTCTTAATAAGTCTAGTCTTTGAAAAGTGTAACAAAACATCACTGCCACTTATCTGCAGAAATTTAGTTTTAAGAACTCAGCTTCCTGCTCATGTGCGTGTTTTCTTCCTCAGAGAGCCTTCCAGGTTGGTAGCTGTTCTTTTTCTAGTAACTGTTGCACAGCATCTTTATTTCAAGTAAGTAGTGATTAAAGTAATAGCTGCTGTTGCAAAGTCTACAGAAGCACACAAATCAAAGAGTCTCTTATAATGGATCCCATCACCCAGAAGTAACTGCTGTTAGCATCATGGGTTCCAGCTCTCAGTGTGTGCATTTTATTTACTTACCTGCTTGCAAATGCTAGGGTTCCACCACTAAGCTACATCCCTATCTTGCAGGTATATTTTCATACTTATTCAATAAAGCTTTAAAATTAGAATCTTAAGGGAAATGTTTTTAGTGTTCTGGTCACAACAGAAGAAAATAGTATCTTATGTTCATATAGGAGTATTCGATTGGTTTGGTTTTTGTTTGTTTTCCCAGATGAGGCCTTTCCATGTTGTTCAGGCTAGCCTCAAACTCTTCAGTTCAAGTGATCTTCTTTCCTTAGCCTCAAGAGTGTCTGAAACCACAGAAGTACAACACTGCCCCTAGCTACATAGAGCTTTAAAATTTATAAAGTTTTTCATACAGTAACATGTTTTCACCGTAATGTTTTCTCTACAATAGGACAGTTGTTAATTCTGTATTTTGTTGTTTTGGGGGTTTTTTTGGGTTGTTTTTTTTTTTTGCTTTGTTTTGTTTTTTGTTTTTGTTTTTCAAGACAGAGTTTCTCTGTGTATCCCTGGCTGTCCTGGAACTCAGTCTGTAGACCAAGTTGGCCTTGAACTCACAGAGATCTGCCTGCCTTTCCATTGGGATCAAAGGCTTGTACCACCACTACCTGGCCTACTTCCTGTTTTTTGTAGGAAGAACTCAAAGCCAAAGCACCCAGTGACTTGCCAAATGCATTTTAAACCCTTTGCCATCACTGTTCTTTCTTTGTATGACTCCAGACATTTGGTATACTAGAAGTTTCAAGTATCAGAATCCAAACTAAAGAACTTGTTATGAGCAACCAGTTATTTTATTGGGTCAAGGAAGAATATTGTGAATAACAGTCTTTAGGTTTATTTGGAAAGTTTTTCAAAGAATGAAAACTTTATCTTAGTACCACTTCTGAAAGCATACACCAGGCAATGCTTCTTACAGACATTTAAGTTTGGGTAGAAAGTTTTCCTAAGGCCTTGAGAGATAGTGCATCATCTTCGTGGGATTAACAGTCACAATAAGCAATCCAGTCTTAAATACCTAATGCTATATTAGTAATTATCATTAGAGTTAAGTGCACTTTCTTTTCTATCTTTAAAGGAGTTAACAGTATGTACTTGGAGAGGTAAAACAGACATATGAAATAAATTAGGTCTAGGTTGTGTGACATCAACTCCATTCAGTGAGTGATTAATAAAGAGTAGGATATAATAAATGCTCATTTACTGGGTGTCAACCAAGAAAACATATAGCAGTTAAATATTATAGTAGAAATAAGGCCATGAGTCCTGATGGTTGATGGATAGAGTCCACATGCATTCATTCATCTACTCAGTACTTACTGAGCATCTTCTGTGTACCAGAGGCATACAAGCACAAAGAGAAAATTCTTTTGAGTAACACTTAAGTCTCATATTGAGAAGGACCAATAAAGTGTGAAAGTAGGGTGGTGTGGGTGTGGGTGTGGGTGTGGGCGTGGGCGCGCGCACTTCTGTAGTCATAAGGATAATAATCCTATGCATAAGTTAGGCTAATTTTATTTAAGGACAAGAACACATAACATTTAAAATTTATCAAATAGAAGAGCTCAAAGAAAGGATTAGATGCCATCTGTTCTTTGTCCTTTCCCTAACTCTACTTGAAAAATCAGAAATTGAGACCAGAGCTGTTGTGACTTACCTCAGTTCATAGACCAATTTAGTAACATAACTGAAGGTTGAGGCCAACTTCTCACTTTCCCCCTTAAACCGTGCTGCCCCATACTCCTCCTCTTCTTTTGGTTTCTTTATGAAATAGGAATCTCATTTTGTAGCCCAGGCTGGCCTCAAACTTGTAGGCAATGCTCCTTCTTCAGCATCCCAAATGCTGGGGCCACAGGCACAAGCTAATTAATTCTTCAGTCTTGAAATTAACTAAAACACTTTTTTTTCCCCTTAGTATTATGAATGCCAGGCTTCAGATTCTAGATTAAAGATTTGGGTTAAAATCATCATTTGACAATTAACAAAAAAAATATGATTTAGAAAATGAACGTTTCACAACTTAATTCCAGGAGACATCTTGTTTGTAAAACCACAAAAGGTTTACTGAGATTAATACATACAAATTAAAATAAATTCTTATAACCATACCTCACATATATTCTAGATGCAACTCGGTCACAACTTGCTATGTGATTCTTCATAAACCATGTCTTTCTTTTCTGTACTTAGGAAATGAGAGAGTTAGAGGCTGGAGAGTACCCATTTTGATTGGTTCACGACTGCCTATAAATCCAACTTCAGGAGGTCTAGTGTCCTCTTTGGGCCTCTGAGGGCAGCAGTACACACATGGCATAGACTAACATAAGCACACAGATACACACATACATGAAAGAAAGAAAAAAAGAAAAAAAAGGAAGGGAGGGAGGGAGGGAGGAAGGAAGGAAGGAAGGAAGGAAGGAAGGAAGGAAGGAAGGAAGGAAGGAAGGAAGGAAGGAAGGAAGATCCAGTTAGTTACAAGAATTTTATGACACTGTGTTGTACTATTTATTCAAGTACAGATTTTAAGGAATTTTTTATGATTCTTAGCATCTACAACATTTTTTATATAATGTAGCAAATATACATGTTTGTATTTTTAGAGCTGTTTTACAGCTATTAATATAAGCTCTATAAATTATAGTTTCTGCATATGTAAATAAATAAAATAACCAATTTTTAAAAAGTATCTTTGGAACTAAAGCAAGTTTAATGACAAGCTCTAAGTCCTTCAACATTTACATTAGAAGTGCAGGTATAGAATGTATCTATGTGTCACCTTTCAGTTTTCTTTCAACTGAGTGATCTATGAATACCATCACTGTATACACAGTTACACTGTCCCTGGACTCTTCTGTTTGGGAACTCTGCTGTGAAGCATTTCTTTCTTTAGCAACACCAGCTCTCATTTGACCTTCAGTAAATGCAAAATAATAGTTTTCATATTAAAACTCTACCTTTGCCCTCTTCATAACCTTATGCAAAGAAAGTGGTAATACTGGATACTGGAGAGTTTATAATCTATAGCATTGAAACATCTCAGAATTTAGTTATGATATTATGCAGATAATCTAAAAGGTGAATTTTTATGTCAACAACATGAAACAAAATTAAAATTGTAAAATTGGACTGGTGGTTCAGTGCTTGCTTAGAATTCATGAGACCCTGAGTGCACCCTCAACACCAAAACAAAAATGACCCCCAAGAAACACAGATTTTGTTTCATAGAAAAATGTTTTTTTTTCCTCAAAAATAAGAGTCAACCTATAAGTTGCACAGACAGTTAAAATATGCTATGTCCATGCACAGCCTACTAGAGGTTGATATATACAAAGGCAGTGTGCAAGTCATTCTACTTCTACTGCCTTTTCTGTGTCATCTGTAAATGAAACACTTTGTGCCTCAGTTTCCCCAGGTTTTATCAAAGAGGAGATTAGAGTATATGTGTCTAGGATTTCTTGGACATGTGAAAAGTTCATCATGATATTTCTGTTACCTTTGAGATCCAACTAGTCTTTTACCTGCCCCATAAGCATTTCAGAGCTCCTTTATTTAGCCTGACATTCACTCTTGGTCAGTCAGCACAGCTTCCTGGTTTTAATGCATGTGTCTTTTAAGTACACAGTTCCCAAAATGTTTATCTGAAAGCTCCCTCCTGAACTGAATGCCACTTCTCTATTAATCTCCCAGAGGCTATGTTCTCATCATATGTAACTCTCTTATGGAAGGTCTGCCTTAGATAACAATACACTTCCCCTTCAGGCGGTACATGGGAGAAACAATGGGCTATACAATGGAGTCGTCCTCTGTGATTACACAGAGTGAGAATCTGGCCCATTGTTTTCTCCAGCTGCCTAAGGAAGGAGCTGTACTCTTTGGATCCCCATAAAGATTTTGGCTTGTCCACCTTTTCAGACTCCCAAGTAACAAACAATTAAGCAATCTGGCCTCCTTCCCACTTCTCATTTCAATGTGTAGGATATTTGTCAACTTGCCCAGAGTAACTGTAGGCATTTTGAGCTGTTCATCTGACTGTGTGCAATAGATAACAAAAACATAATTAGAGGGACTGAGTTAAGGCTCAATTTTATATTTGTTTTATTGGGGGGGGGGGAACCAGCCATTTCAGACTTGAGAAACTTGTTTCTTTCTGTCGTCCTATTTGACCCCTTCCTTCTCTTTCTGTTTTAATAATTTTTTCTAAATATTTCAAATGATGTTTACTCAAAATGATACTCATGTTTGTGGACATATAAACAGAATGTCCTACCTCCTAGATCCTGATATATCTACAGAAACCTGGAAAGGGAAGCATAAAGGATATGATTGGAATGTGGTTTTATTAGTCCACAAACTTGTCAGGAATCTTGGACCCACTTTTCAAAGCTATGCTGCCATTCTAGATAACTTTGGAAGTTGAATTCATTTTCTAGCCCCAGTGCCCTCATTTAAGAAAACTACTTGCTAAAGACTAAAAATCTCTGTGGCTGGAAACTTAGGTAAAACTGAAACACTGATTCTGTTATTTGGGGGTTGGTAAATGGTTTGTGTGTATGATAAAAAGAACAGATTAGTTATTTGAGGGACCAAGGCATGCAAGTCTTACTTTTAACTGTCATAAGAGAAAAGTGAAGTGGAAATAAAAATTCTCTAAAATTGGCTTGAAAAAGAAAAAAACATATGTTTTGTAACACGAATGTTCGATGAAGAGGAGACACTGACATACCTAACCAAGAAAGTTAGGTATTAAAATTATCTAGCTTTTAATAAAAGAGAAAATTAAGGGCTGGTGAGATGGCTCAGCGGGTAAGAGCACCCGACTGCTCTTCCGAAGGTGATAAGTTCAAATCCCAGCATCCACATGGTGGCTCACAACCATCCGTAACGAGATCTGGCGCCCTCTTCTGGAGTGTCTGAAGACAGCTACAGTGTATTTACATATAATAAATAAAATAAATCTTTAAAAAAAAAAAGAGAGAAAATTAAACATTTAGTCCTTTTTCCCAGTAGGAACTGCATTTCAGAGTGATTACACAACTTCACTGAAGGAACATTTTCTCCTATAGAGAAATGCCAACTGAGTGATCTATGAATGTCAGAATTAGGAAAGCTTCATGTTATAAACCCAAATTATTGATTTGGAGAAGACATGATCAAGTTTATTAGAACCCTAGGCAGAATGATTATTGAAACTGAATGTCAGGGTGTGGGAGATAGCTTAGCAGTTAGGAATACCCACTGTTCTTGAAGAGGACCTGAATTCAGTTCCTAGCACACACATTGGGTGGTTCACAAGTGTCTGTAACTCTAGCCCTAAAGAATCTGATACCCTCTTCTGAACTCTGTGGGCATCCATGCACATGTGGTACACATTCACAGAGATTCATGTACATACATGGAAGGAAATAAGTAAATCTTTTTAAAATTACATTTTCAAAAACATGAGTGCCACAGTAACTGCACATATTACTTTATAGCAGCAAGGAAGGAAAAAATAGCCATACAATGGAGAGATCAGATTATTGTCATTCCATATTGGTGATTGATGGGCTCTTGCTACCTGCTCTGTAGCCCAGTGTCTCTTCTCCTCTTCCTCTCTCATAAGTTCATAAGAAGGCTTGAGAATTGATCCCAGATATAACCATGATTTTGTTATTTTCATGTGATACTTTAACTGTGCTGCATGGTGTGTAAGCTCCCATTTCTAATCCTACCACTGGCCATCTTCTCCCAGAGTAGAGCTGCCCCTCAAGCTCACAGTTTTTATAAAGTCTAAACAGGAGTGTGTATCTTAGGACAGCACAGCACCTAGCAGAACAGGTTCTCAATAACACAGCATCTGAATTTTAGAGATACTTGTTGGTTTTGTTGTTATTGTTGTTGTTGTTGTTGTTCCCAGCCTACTAGCTTCCAGAAACTGGTGTAGCTTTATTCTAGAAATTCAAACTTAGGGAACTAAACTGTAACAAAATTCATAGTATGTCTAATAAAGACCATTAAAGAGATAAACCTTTAGGTAACTGACCTAATGATATAATATTACCTGATCAATAGACCCAAATAGAAAAATTGATATAAAAATGCATTCTATGCAGCTTATTAGTATTTTATTATCATCAAAATTCAGTTTCTTGTGAGCATGTTTTACAATTCTATATCATTCTCTATCAGATCTCTGTTTGCTATTATAAACAGAATGTGTCTAAGTGAATTTGTAAAATTCCCACTTGATCCTGAGGATTCCATGTTCCATGCATGCAGTTTCTTCCTAAAATACATGTCTGGTTAAATCATAGGCTCAGTTGGTGTGTTACTTTGTGATGGCTCTGTTTATTAACCAAGAATCAAACATAGGGATCATGGTTTTGATTATAAGAATTCATAATATAATATAGGAAGCCAATATAGTAATTTGGGAAGCTTACTACATTCTAGGCACTGGTTTATTTACATCATTTAACAATTCTTTAGATGAGGGAACAAAGGCTTAACAAGACATAACAAAGTAAGGACTTTTGTGAGTTCCAGCACCAAAATGCAAACCCTGAAGTCCTGCAGTGAGTGAAAACACATGCAAACTTCTTTCCCCACTTTTCTGTGTTGCTGAGGATTGTACCTAGACCCTCACACACCCCTCACACACACGCTAGGAAAGTTCTCTACCTCTGATCAACACCTCTCCCCCTCCCCGGGCTCCATACTGAAGCTCTGTTAAATAGCTGCTATTATGTTCTTATTTTGCTTTAGATAACATCCTAGCTTCAAACTGGAAATAAAAATTCTATGCAGCTCTAAGATACTTTTTTTTACTAGAATTTTATTGCCACAAAGAAATTTTCTCATAGTAATATTATTATTCTCATAAGAACAAAAGGGCTATGTCATGGTGGGGGTAGGGACTGTTAACACCAGAAAAGCCGTGGAAACTAGGTTTAAAAATGTAAAATCTATAAATGAGGCAAGAAGACATTTGTCAGCAAAATGAATTCCCAAACTGCTTTCTGAATGGTAGCACATTCTGTTAAGAAGGGCCTGTGAAGTACTTTCTTTCCAGAGAGTACTGGGTCTGAACTCTGTTGTGAACTCTGATTTCCATAGCTAATTCATTCACATTAAGTGAGTCAGATAGGAAGATACATCCAGACTGATAGGCTGTGATTGGTAGACTTAAGGATAATTTATTGCAACATGTATTTTAGTGTTTTATTGTCTTATCTTAATGAGATAAGGTACAGTTTGTAGCTTTGAACTGGGAATCAAGAAGCTATTTGTAACTCAAACTCTGCGACTAACTATCTGAGTAATGACATAGGTGAATCACGTCATTCCTTTGAAACTTATTTTTCTTATAGGAAAAATTAAGAGTTTGAGTGTATTAATTGTCCTGGTACAAAGTTTTATCAGTCAGTGATGCTAATAGTCCATACATTTCTTTCAGTCATATCACAATATTGGTCAATTGTGGTTTATAGAACTAAACTCAGATCTATTCCTGTGGCTCTGATTGCTGCAGTATCTGTGATTGCCAGTGTGGTTCTCCCATGACAGGAAATTGTCTAAGAAATATCCATACAACTGATCTTGAAAAAGTAATTGACAAAAATCAAATTAACAGAGAAACATGCTCTACAGGGCTGGGATTTCTCATATCAATGAATGTTGGTAATATAGGCCATTGTGTTTTATCATGCTAAAAACCCAATTAGAACAAAATTTCAGGTGTTAGACATTACATGCAAAGACAAGTTAACATAATTTAGATAGGATGTCTTTGGTTCAGAGGCATAGTAACTTAAGTGTTTATTTGATCCCTACAACAGGTTAAACAGGTTAGGTTCTCTTTTAAATATTACAAAAGTCACCTTGTTATCAGTCAGATTCAGAAAGGACATAAGTGATGCTGGCTTGTATATGAATACAACAATGAGAATTTCTGTTAAATTTTAAATAGTTTTATGCTATTCTATTATTCTATTATGTATCTTAGTATCAATACTAAAGGGACTTTAATTATTCTTCTGAGAAAAGAAGATAACTTGACCTGGATGTTTGAGTCCAGTCTGAACAGCCTATGGAGACCCTGAGTGAGGCTCTGTCTCACACCAACCAAACAAAAATCCATTAACAAATTTAAACCTTAGCATATTTTTAATGCATGTATGAGGGTAGGACACAAAGCATATATCTGAATTTCATTTTACAAACAAATTAAACAAACTGGAATTATCTACTAGAAAACACAAATAGTTACTACCTTATGATGGAAGGTAATTTTAACTTAAAAATTATTAAAATGTGCTTCTGGGTTTTGTCACCTCCTAACAAGTTCTGATTTTTGTTTTTAAAAAGAAACGTAAACTTAGTTGAGTCTTTTATTTTTAAAAGTGATTATTTACTTTGCAAAGCAGTGCCCTTCTCACTCCAGAGAAGAGCAACCTAGCTCTAAGAACGGAGACAACAAATCTGTGAAAAAGCCAAGAGCCTGAAATCTAAGCTTTCCGGTTCAATGTCTGTGCTCTTTGCTGCTGCATCACAATCAATATCTTTTTTGAAATCATATATATATGAACTTAATATCATTTCACTGAGTTATTTTTCTTTAAAAGCATATAATATAGTTTATGTAGCTTTGTTGTGTTAATTGCCTTAAAATTTTACTTTCTAAATCTGTGAATGAAATTATAGTTTTTGGTTTGGTTTGGTTTGGTTTGGTTTGGTTTGGTTTGGTTTGGTTTGGTTTTGCTTTGTTTTCAAGACAGGGTTTCTCTGTATAGCCCTGGCTGACCGGGAACTCACTTTGTAGACCAGGCTGGCCTTGAACTCAGAAATCTGCCTGCCTCTGCCTCCTGAGTGCTGGGATTAAAGGCGTGTGCCCAGCTTGTTATTTTATACAAAAGAAATCAATCAAAAAAATTCAAATCTAAATTTGATCTACTGAATAAACTCAAATTTATTAAATATTAAATTATTAAGTCTATATCATGGAAAATTTTTATATAAATTATTCTAACACTGAATAATATTAGCAATGTTAATATTATAATTTTACTAATGAATTTTGGGTCTTTTATATTAAATTATTCATGTTTATGGATCTAATTACCTTTCTCTTTTTTATTAGATTTTTCTTCATTTACATTTCAAATGCTATCCCGAAAGTCCCCTATACTCTCCCCACACCCTACTCTCCAACCCACCCACTCCCACTTCCTGGCCCTGGCATTCTCCTGTACTGGGACATATGATCTTCGCAAGACCAAGGGCCTCTCCTCCCATTGATGGCCAACTAGGCCATCCTCTATCCTCTGCTACATATGCAACTAGAGACACAATTCTGAGGGCTACTGGTTAGTTCATATTGTTGATCCTCCGATAGGGTTGCAGACCACTTTAGCTCCTTGGTCTCTAGCTCCTTCATTAGGGGCCCTGTGTTCCATCCAATAGATGACTGTGAGCATCCACTTCTGTATTTGCCAGACACTGGCATAGCTATATCAGGGTCCTGCCAGCAAAATATTGCTGGCATATGCAATAGTGTCTGGGTTTGGTGGTTGTATATGGGGTGGATCCCCAGGTGAGGCAGTCTCTGGATGGTCCTTTCTTCCATCTCAGCTCCGAACTTTGTCTCTGTAACTCCTTCCATAGGTATTTTGTTCCCCATTCTGAGAAGGAATGAAGATTCATTCATTGGTCTTCCTTCTTTTTGAGTTTCATGTGTTTTGCAAATTGTATCTTGGGTAGTCTAAGTTTCTGGGCTAATATCTGCTTATCAGTGAGTACATATCATGTGTGTTCTTTTGTGATTGGGTTACCTCACTCAGGATGATATCCTCCAGATCCATCCATTTGCCTAAGAATTTCATAAATTCATTGTACAAATGTACAAAAATTTGGGTTTTTATCAAATTAGATATTTCATATTAATACTCAAGATTATATATTAAAGAGTAGCCTCACCAGGGATACTCATACACTCCTGAAATCCTAACATTTGGGTGGTGGAGGCAGGATGATCAGGAATTCAAGATCATTCTCAGCAACAAAGTGTGCTTGAGGCCAGCCTGTCTTTAAAAACAAACAAATAAACAAAAAAAACACAAACTCTCTCGAATAGCAAACTATCAATTTGTTTTCAGGTATTGTAAACAAAGAAAGTAGTAAATCAACTTTCTGTGCTCACTTTGGCAATGCATGTATTAAAATAGGCGTTCCATCTTCTTTCTTGAATAATTTGTTACCTACTTTCTTTCCCCTACCAAGAATGTAATATTGAACCCACAACCAAATCTACACCCCTTATGTTTCCAAAATCCAAGACAAGATATTCATCTCAATCTGCACTACAGAAAACCTACAGTCCTCCAAGCAAGTCGGGTTCTCTCTGGTGCCAGCTGGTCTTTTTCTTGACTCTAAATTCACCCTTCCCAGCAGCTCTTCCACAGACCAGTGCTGACCAACTTCTCCAGTGAGAACTGCAAAATTCTGATAACACATTGGTAATGTTATAATGTTAACACTACAAAGTCTTTTGTGAAACTCACCATAAATTTCAAGAGTAGGACACTAGAATTATTAAGGTTTTAAAGACATGGACATCCCCCTACTTATCAGAATCCCTATGACCTTATGATTTTTCTAGTGTTAGTACTGTCCCCTGATAATAACAACTTTACTAAAGCAAATATATTTCTGATATGAATGTATGCTAACTGACCTTCAAAGGTCACTGAGGCTAAAAGCTGTGGCTTATTAGTGTATCTATTGGGGGTTTCTACAGTAATGCTTAGCATTTAATAGATGCATGGATAATGGATATTATATAAAATAAAATTTGTAAGTCTTTCCAATATTTGAGAACAAAATAAATGGATACTTATAGAAAAATGAGATTGACCCCATTCATTTTCACCTATCTAAATATTCATGGGAGCAAATTATTTCTTTCTTTTTTTTTTTTTTTTTTTTTTTTTTTTTTTGGTTTTTCGAGACAGGGTTTCTCTGTATTTCCTAAGCAACCTAACACAACATGATGGGACAACACATTGTAATAAACATTAGCTGTCTTAAACAACCCACACTGTGTAGCTATTTTGTTAGTCACTTGTGTGCTTTATATGTTGTATGGTTCAAATGTGCCACCAGATATGTAAGCAACATTTATTGAACCTGCTCTGTGCCAAGCACCGTGTTTATTTAAACTATGACTTTTGTTTATTGGCTGGTTTTGAAGTCCATAAGAGCACACACATTTTATTCATTTGTACCCTAGCACCAAGCTTAAGGCTTGCCATCTCTTATATTGTCAATAAATATTTGTTGGCCAGGCAGTAGTGACACATGCCTTTAATCCCAACACTTGGGAGGCAGAGGCAGAAGGATTTCTGAGTTGGAGGCCAGCCTGGTCTACAGAGTGAGTTCTGGGACAGCCAGGGCTATACAGAGAAACCCTGTCTCAAATAAATAAATAAATAAATATTTGTTGAACAAATGATAGGGCAAGAGAAGAACGACAAAATACAATCCTAGGAGTAGACGTTACCAGATTCAGGTACTGCCGAATTAAATGCTAACATAATTTGTGTGGTTGAACAACAAGCACACAATAGAAGTAGAGGCTCAGAAGGCCTAGTTAAACAGTAGTTATACAAGTTAAGTGTTGTTTTTTGAAAGGAAAGGAAGGAGGAAGAGGATGGAAAAGGAAGCAATAGGTAGAGTCTAAAATTCCAACCCTTGGAGGAAGGTTGGGAAGACTATATCTGTGTCGAGCCCAACCCAGATAATAACAGAGACTAAAACAAAACCTGAGAACCAGGTGAAATTGTTGACCTTAGAAATCAAATGTAGAAGATCCACTCTGAGTCAAATGAAATGAGTGAGCTACATTGAGAGAATGAATAGATGGGGGAAAGAAGGTATTGCTAGACCAGTCCCCACTTTCACCATAGTCATTGGTATTGAAAATAGGATAGTATAGGTACTCACTAATATCCCCCTTAAGGAAGAGGCCTCCTCTTCCTCTATCCCTATGGTTCCTAATCACTGGAGACAAGTTCCAATTCTAGCCTCACCTGTCTTTTTAATTTAGAAGACACAGTTATTACCAAGGGGCCTCCATTTCTCATCTTTTACACTCCTTTTAAAATGGTATCATTATGCCAAATGTTAGCATTTCAAATACTCATGCAAAATCTTAAGGAGGTTCTAATAAATGTTTCCCTTTTGAGGGTGAGATACTGAGAATCAAGCCCAGGGCCTACACATGCCAAGCAAAAGCTCTACCACAAAGCTACACCTCTCCCCCTCAACTACATTCAAAAAGTTAAACCAGGATCTGGGGACAGAAATAAGGGAACCAAGTGACATATTGAGTTTCATAGGAAGTGAAGCTGAAGTTTTATATTATAGACACAGATGGCAGGGATAGCACACAGGAATATCTATAGATAGAATAGGACTCCAGCTTTTGTTCTATTCTGTTAAAGTTTGTTTCTGTTTTTTTCTGGTTTTGACTTTAATGATTGATTTAGTGACTGGTTTAGTGATTGCTTTTGACCTGTGAGTTCTACCAAAAAATTTGGACTCCATTACATCCTTAAGTAGTGTATCCTAGATCTGTGATTGCATGCTATGCCTGATTACTTTGTAATTTAAGGACATTTCTAAGCATTGAAAAGAAAAGAGAAATTATTTTATTGAGAATTCAAGTTAAATAAAGATAAAACTAATCCTACACAGTGATCCCCCTTCATTTGGACTACTGAGAAACATACTTAAACTTGAATTACTTTAGTAATGTTTGTGGGGGAGTCATTAAATGATGTAATTGCCAACTTCTCGATTCACTGAGTGATATTTAGACCTAGTGAGCATTTTCCCATTGAGCTATTGCTTCATTATTGACAGAAGAACTCTTGCTAGTCCCCTTGAAGAATGAATAGTTACTCAACATAGATTAACTAGATATACGGTTATTCCATTTGGGGGTATCAGGATAAATATAATTCAGGGAATTATTGCCATCTGATACTCTGCCCTGTGTAAGGGTTCTTTTAAAGTCCACAAGTCACTGAATTACATTAGGTCACTTATGTAACAAGGGCTGCTCCACGTTAGCAGTTTGGCACAGCTAGGGTTTTTTTCTGCCAAAAAGGTCAAAGGCCTTAAGCAAGAAGCCAGAGTTTTCCTGATTACAAAACTGACCACAATTCCTTGCCAACCTAGCAGGGTAATTTTTTTTCTTCTGGTAATACATTATTCTCAGGGAGGGCTCCAATTTTTTTCATTGTGACATAGCACTTATCACTTAAACATCAACCATTGGAATACTACTGCAGTTGCTATTGATAGATAAACAAATTTAAAACACAAAGTTTGATATATAAGATTTAAATTTTACTAGCCTTTATTCTGTCAACTATTCCATTTTATAGAATTTGGATAGCAGTAACATTTTGGACCTTTTGTAAACTTGTTGAATAAATCACCTTAGAAATGTGTCTCTAGCTCCATATGTAGCAGAAGATGGCCTAGTCGGCCATCGTTGGGAGGAGAGGCCCCTTGGTATTGCAATCTTTATATGCCCCCATACAGGGGAATGCCAGGGCCAAGAAGTAGGAGTGGGTGGGCAGGGGAGCAGGGAGGGGGGAGGGGGGAGGGAACTTTCGGGATAGCATTTGAAATGTAAATTAAGAAAATATCTAATAAAAAATTTGAAAAAAAGAGAAATGTATTATTCAGTACCCATGTGGGTAACAAAATCTAAAATAAGAATGTATATGTTTGAATACAAGAGTATTCTTCAGATGTGTGATTAGGAGTTTCAACCAAAAGTGAATACTAAAGAAAAACTTTAGCCAAATAAGTTTATCTGGTGTTTCATAACTTAGAGATTAAGGTTTTCTATTTTAAAAGCCACTGGTGTGTATTTTACTGCAATTTAAAAAAGCAATCAATATTGAACAATCTCTGCTCTGGTAATTCCAACTACTGTACAGTTCACGCCCCTCACAAAACACTGAATGAGTGGGTCACTGGCGAGACAATGTAGCAACGTTTTCCTTGTAATGTACCAAGTCTTGCCAAAGCAGCAGACAGCATTATGACACACCATTTTGTCACAACTGGCTCTCAGTCCGGACAGTGCCAGCCAATTCCGGCCTGATTCTTTCTGTGTTTATTCCCACCTCTCCCAAATATTTGAAAACTGGTGTCTTGACTTATTAGCATATTCATAAGCTCGATGACCATAAGCCTTTTTCCTTTAACCAACCAATCTTTTGCAAGACATAGACAAAACACCAGTGTGAATTACGGCAAATCTCTGTTTTATACTGTTATGGGTGAAACTCTGGGAGATTCTCCTGTTGACCCAGAGCATGGTGCCTTCGCTGATGCACTGCCTATGAGCACTTCACAAGGTAAAGTCCATTCCTTATGTTGCTGCAAGGGATGCTTCGGGCACTCATGTGTGGGTGAAATTGCATGTCTGTTTTCCACATGTATTCGTATAGTCTATTAATCCTTTGGTCACTTTTATGATGATCACTTATAAATGTATTCAGAACCTTCAGCATAGAACCCTAATCTAATCTCTAGTTTATCTCCGCGCATGGCTTCCATCTCCTCAATTATAAGCATTAAAGGTATTTTGATATCTAAAACCAGACCTGTTCATTTTTGTTTCCTGCATTTGCATATATATTCTAAAAAATATGTGTGAGCATTTCGGAACACTTGGCAAATTAGCTTCCTCTCTTGCTATTGTGTTAGATATCTTTCATTATAGTTTTTAATTCCTCTTGTAAAATTTCTGTTCTTCTTCAGGTATTTTTTTTTTTACTTTACTTTGAAATCTACATTTTTCCCAAAGAATTGCAAGTTTCTCGAGTACAGGAACATGTTAAGTTCTCTTTTAGAATTTTTAGGATACTCCAAGCAAAATGTCTGATTGAGGAATATCTGTTCTAAGCCTCTCACTTTACACACTAGGAAAATGAGGTCTCTGTACGACTCGATGCATGCTGAATAAACAATTTACCATTACTTCTATTCAGACTTGCTACACAGGAACAAAATTCTCCTTTCCCCACATTTTTTCTTGTCCACTGTAAATGTTATGTTCTCTGTTTCCATAGCTCCTTCTACTGGGTTTCTTAGGCACAGCTTCTTCTGTTTTGTATCATTTCTTATTTATTCTAGTGTTTCTGTTTGCTTTATTTTTCTTGTCTCATAGATTGCATATAAAATAGGTTGTTGAGTTAGGGTGACTGTATTTTATAATAGAAGTGCAGAAGCATTAAAATGAAGTCATTTGTTGGTTAAAATGAATAACTTCATTTAAAATTTTTCTGGAAGCCTAACATTTGAACACATTTGTTATAATTTTTAAGACATCAGTTTTTAAAGTGAAAACATTAAAATTCCTGAAATTTTTTCTGCTCTGTGTGTGTGTGTGTGTGTGTGTGTGTGTGTGTGTGTGTGCGCGTGTGTGTTGCTAAGAATCCAGTTCAGGATTGAGTTCACTGTCTACCCTTGATCTGACCCCTAGTCCTATCATTGATTCATTGTATACATCATGTGAGTTTCTTATACAGGAGTTTAGTTCCATTATATTCTATAAAATATTCTATTTTTCTATAAGCCATGAAAGTGATCGCTATCCATATTAGTTTTATTTAGCCTGCCTTGAGAAAGAATATCCTGGCTACATTATGAAATAGTTCTTGATTCCAACTTTGATACTTTTGTCTCTTTGAAAAGAACTTGTCTAGAACATAGCACAATGAATACTTTAGGTTGCCTTAGAGGGCAAATGCTGGTTATGTCAAGAGATGGTTAGATAATCAAGATTTTTGTTCCATACAAAAATTTATTTATTATTATTATTATTTTTGGTTTTTCAAGACAGGGTTTCTCTGTGTAGCCCTGGCTGTCCTGGAACTCACTTTGTAGACCAGGCTGGCCTCGAACTCAGAAATCCGCTTGCCTTTGCCTCCGGAGTGCTGGGATTAAAGGCGTGCGCCACCATGCCCGGCTCCCAATATCTTATTTTTATGCCATGACTTTGTACTAAATGTAATTTCTCCAAGTCTGAAATCTCTCTAATAGACTAAAACTTACTTTATCAAAATGGTACAAAATAGAATTATTTGCCAGGTGTGCTGCTGCGGCTTATATTCTCAGCTACTTGGGAGACTGTGCTAGGAGTATCAGTCACAAACAGCAGTTACGGCTAGCCTGGGTATTTAATACTCTTTCAGGTATTAAAATATTAATTTTAATATTTTAATTACTAAAATATTAAATTTTTACTAATAATTTGAACTTTGGTTTTTATGGTCATCTGGTTTATCATAAATGCTTTTCTACTACAAATTTGAGCTATTAAAACTCAACAACCTGTTTCTTGCATCTATTGTGTTTTGTGGTTGACCATTAAATATTTATTCCACTCCTGCTAAAGCAAACAGTTAAACTTAGAAATAAACCAAGTATGCAATCATCATTAGCTATCCAAAGTGGGCATTGATGGTGTGCTGGAGAATTCTGTCTTCAGCCTAGTCTATCAGCTTAGGCATTCCTTCTGCATCTGAGGCAAAGTAGATTGAGTGGTGGTAAAGGAGCTGGGTACTGCTACTGTAGAAATGAAAAAAAAAAAAGTTTAGTTTTGGTCCTAGAGGTCCAGCTGCATTGGTCATATCCATGAAGTGAAGTTACCCCTTCAGCCACTCTGCCCAAAAAGGACACCTACACATTTTCCCAAGGTTCCATGAGCACCAGGTCCCAAAGAGGGCACCTACACGTTTTTCCAAGGCACCATGAGCTGGGTCCCTTTCATCTCACTTCTTTTCTTTTTCAAGAGTTCTGCAAGCAACCCTAAGTAACCTCATGCTGGCTTTATTTCCACTAATAAAACTGGCACCATGCAAGGGACACTTCCTCAGACTCATGCTCAATATGCCTCCTACTCTGAGTGCCAGACTCAGTCCTGTGTGGATTCTTTAATTTTCAGCTGTTGCACCAGAGCTTGAAGGATGATGACACTTGTTCTCTAGAGCTGGTTGAGCAATGGAAATGCATCTTAGAAACATGACAAATGCTGCAATAGAGCCCTTTGAAACCAGAGTCCCTCAGAGATGGGAGCAGTGTTGATTGCATACCACTTCTATGGGGGATATTTAAACTGTCTAAAGGGCTCTAGCTAATGGTATACTACAATCAGATACTTGACTAAATTTCTCACCTGGCTAGAAGTTTAAAAGGACCAAGATACAAGGACCAGTCCTGTACTGCCCACATACAAGTTTTATGAATGGAGCAAGTCAGTTTCCTTTTTCCTTGTGTGTCTTCTGTGTCCCTGAATGTCATTTTTATTTGAACAAGAGATTGCCAAGATTAAAGTTCCCACGTGCGGTGAGAGCCATGAGTGATCACTATAAAGTAGACCTGAAACAGTCAACTATCAGTTACATGTGAGTTAACCTTCCCTTAGCCCATGCCAAGTTTCCAGTGTGAGAGAAACTCTTACATCCACTCTAGATTTGCAGGTGAACAGCCCTCAAACTGCCTCTATCAATCTTCTAACTGTTGGGTGCCTGCTGCTTGCAAGGCATCATAGTGCTGTGAAGTCCACACTTTTGTCTGGCTTCCACTGCCTTTTGGTAGCCTGGATCTACTTCATATATTTTACCTTCCCTCCTACCTATCCCAGGAAGTAGCCTACCTGGCTCCCTTCAGACTAATCTCACTTTGCAAAAATATAGCCACACTCCCTCTTGCTTCCAAGTTTAGTATGTCCTTAAATGCCTTTCCCAGTCTTCTACCTTTTCAAATTTTCCTTCTCTTTCAAGGTCAGGTTCAAAGAACTTCAACTTGTTCAGTTAACCTTTCTCTGAGTATCCACATCTAATGGTTCTTGTCTCCTCCAGCCTGAAAATGGGCTCTCTCCTCTACTTCCAGGGCTGCCAACAGCCTGATCCAATCCACTGTCTCTGGACTAGAGAACAGTCTCTTGACAGGTTTTGTTTGTTAAATGCATCTGTCCTTCCTCCCAACACTATTCTCCACTCACCTCTTATCCATTGTGTTTAAAAGTCAGGGCTCCCCTAGCTCAACACCCTTTAGTCATTATTGAACAAAAGCCCAAGTTAACCCTGTAATGCCTAACCTACCCCAGTAGACTTCTACAGCTCCCTTCTTCCTCTGTCCATCTCTTGGCTCTGCTGCATCATCACTGGCATTCTTTCTAGTGCCCTGAAACTCCATGCATAGACCTCCCCTGAGTCTCTTCCCCAGCTCCTATTCTTCCATGAGCACTCTTCTTCTGACATCTCTGACTGTCTCTCTTGGTCCCTCAACTCTGCTCAGATCTTTTTTTTTTTTAAGTCATTTCTTTAAAAAAAAAAAAAAAAAGATGTATTTATTTTTTGCATATGAGCTCCCTTCAGACACACTAGAAGAAAGCATCAGATCCCATTACAGATGGTTGTGAGCCACCATGTGGTTGCTGGGAATTGAACTCAGGACTTCTGGAAGAGCAGCAGTCAGTGCTCTTAACCGCTGAGCCATCTCTCCAGCCCCCTTTGCTCAGATCTTACTTTCCAGTAAGAACAGCTTTTTCCACCCTTTCTCCTCTTCTGTTCTCCAGTTTCCTATTTCAAATGCACTTGTCATTTTCTTCTAAACTGTATAGCTTATTGGCTGGTTGTATTTAGAGCTTATAGTCTGCTTCATCCTTTAGATCTTTGGCACCAAAGAGAAAGAGATCTTGGTCAGGTTGCTCATTCACTTGTATCCTCTGAGACCCAGAACAAAGCTTGGTAAAGAACAGTCCTCATTAATAACAGTCAAATGAGAGTGAAACCCTCTGACACTGATAATCTTCACCATGTAATTTAGTCCTTAATAGAGACAGCCTGTTCTTATTTTCTGTTTTGGAGTATTCCCTAAGCCAAAATATGTAATCACTGAAAAAGAACCCATGTTTTAGTCTCTATTCCTAGAAAAAAAAAAAAGAACAAAATACCTAACACATAATAGTCAACTTGTTGACTTACTAAAACCAAGCTGGTTCCTGTGCTTCCAACACTTCTTTCTGAACTCCAAGGGCACCTGACACATATGATATATGTGTATATGATATATTATACACACACACACACACACACACACACACACATAACACACACACACACACACACACACACACATATATATATATATATGTGTGTGTGTGTGTGTGTGTGTGTGTATGGGGGATACACTCAGGTGCACACAAATACACATAAAATGATTTAAAATAAACCTCTTTTTTAAAGTCTGAATGATTTCTATCTTTTGAGACTACTATATAGTTGGAACTATATACTATATATCCCTTTTGGATTAGATTCTTTCCCTAAGTGATATAAGTTTCTTTCTTGGTCTTTCATGGCTTGATAATGCATTCATTTTCAGAACTAAGTATTTTATTGTCCAGCTGTATTGCAGTTTATCCATTCATCTGTTGAAGTATTCAATCCAAATATTGTCAATCATAGAACTGTAATAAGCATCTATGTGCAGTTTTTTGCATGGACCTAAGTTTTCATTCAGTTTAGAGTGTGGCCACTGGATTGTATGGGAGGACCATGTTTTGTTTTATAAGAACTACTACACTCTTCCAAAGTCACAGACCCGGTAACAGTCCTCCTGGTAATGAGGGAGTATTCCTGTCACTCTACAGCCTCACCACCTTCTGGTGTTGTCAGTGTTTGAAGGTTTTCTAATGATTTATGAGGTTGAAGATCTTATCTTCTTGCTCAAGTCTTTATCCTATTTTTATATCAAGTTGTTCATATTCTTAAGAGATCTTTGTGTATTTTAAAGAAAACTTTTTATCAGATGCTGGTTTTGTTTGTTTTGGGTTTGTGGTTTTGTTTTTGATTTGTTGTTGTTGTTGTTGTTTGAGACAGGGTTTATCTGTATAATAGAGTCCTGCCTGTCCTAGACTTGCTCTATAGACCAGGATGGCCTCAAACTCACAGAGATCCATCTGCCTCTGTCTCCCGAGTGCTAGGATATTAAAGGTGTAGACCACCATACCCGGCATCAAATGTGGTTTGTTTGTTTGTTTCTTTGTTTGATAATAAATGTTTTGTGGGGTTTTTTTTACAAATATTTAATTGAAATAGTTTTGTACAGAGCATACAACTTAAATTTTAATAAAGGTCAATTTATCTTTCATAGATCATACTGTCTTACTATATCTAAAGAAATCACCACCACACTCTTTTCTTTTTGTTTTTCTTTTGTTATCAATGAGAAATTTCATGCATAGTTGGGATAAATAATGTATACGATTTTGTTTGCTCATTTGTTTGTTTATTTGAGGATCTGTCTGTGCAGTCCTGAATGTCCTGGAGCTCTCTATGTAGACCACGCTGGCCTCAAACTCAGAGATCTGCCCCCCAAGTGCTAGGATTAAAAGCATGTGACACTACACCCTCTATGTATAGTTCTTATACATTGTTAGATTCAATTTCTTAATATTTTGTTAGGGATTTTTGTGTCTATATTCATGACTAAGTTCATTTACAGGGCTTTAACCCTTGTAATGGCTTTATATTCCCTGTAATGGCTTTATCTTGTTTTTTTTTTTTAATTTTTATTTTTGGGGGTCTTGGGGGGATTGAGGGGTTTTGGGGGGGTGTTTTGTTTTGTTTTGTTTTGTTGGTTTTTTGAGACAGAGTTTCTCTGTGTAGCTCTAGCTGTCCTGGAATTCACTCTGTAGACCAGGCTGGCCTCGAACTCAGCAATCTGCCTCCCAAGTGCTGGGATTAAAGGCGTGCGCCACCACTGCCCAGTTCTTTTATCTTGTTTTGATATTAAGATAATTCTGGCCTCTAGCATCAAGAATTATTTTTTTCTTTATAATAGTTTATTAACTCTTAATGAATTTCATACAATGTATCTAGATTATACTCACCCTCACTCCTTCCCCAACTCTTCTCATCAAGAATTATTATATCTGTTTCTACCAACAAAGAACTGTTATAATTTATGCCTTGGATGACTGGTAGAACTGACCAGTAAGTCAGTTCTTGACCTTCTGTTTTATATGGTCATTAATTACTTATTAAATTTTTAAAAATATAAATAGGCCTATTCAATTGTATATTTCTTTTTGGATATATTTTGGCATACTGTGTTTTGAGGAATAGGCCCAAGGAAGAAGTTCACTTCATCTAGATTATTGATGCTGTAGTATAGAATTGTTTATAATATATCCTTCATAAACTATGTGTGCTATATTGTATTGTGTGTTATGCATGTGTGCTAAAGATTAAGCCAGGGCCTTGTACATACTAAGAATATCTTCTTCCACTGCGATACACCTCATCCCATTTACTATCTTTTTATTGTCCCTGGAACATATGATTGTGTGCTTACATTCATTTCTGGATAAATACAAATTGACTTTGTACCAATGTATACTGAACAAAGTAATAATTTTAATTCAACTGCACTAGCTATCAGCAGTTAACCTTAGTTCCAGTTAGATTATTCCTAGAATCTCTTTTTGGAAACATAAGAAAAATTAACAGAAGAACCATAAACTATGCTTGAGCTAGGTTGACCACAGTGGGAAAGGATATGAATCTGTGGGTCAGGAAGCAAAAGAGATGGTCAGTATAACCCAGTCATCTTTTCTTTCTCCCCATACCTCACGACAAGCTACCTAAACAAATGTGGCCAATACAAGAAAAACTGAACTTCTAGAGATAAAATATGAGTGTACTTTTCCTTCGAGAGGCTGGGGCTAAGGCTACAGGTTCTCTGAGGCTTTGTTGATCTGAATTCAAACATTTACTATAAGCCTTTCGGCTTCTTAGAAAAAATGTGCATATAGAGATACATATTAAATGCTTCATCTTCTGCCAAATCAAACCAGAAAAACACTGGGTTTGGTTTTTTAATAGTCCTAAATAGGCAGCAGGATGAAAATATGTTTTCTTGTGTTGAATAAACAAAAGGCACAACACATAATTTATTTCTAAACCTTTCTATTGTCAGAGAAGCCACTACTGAATTGAAATTCTTGCAATATCAATTAATTGTTTAATGTTCTGCAATTTACTTAACCCTAAGTCTATTTTTAACATTATTAAATGGTTCGAAAAACAAAAAACAAACAAAAATTATTAAATGGTGATTAATTATAAATAACTTCATGTTATATTATTATTATACCTTTAATTAAATTTGAATATGTTAAAATGCAGCACGTATAAATTCTCTGTTATATGTATCATAGACACAAAAGTACATGCATGATGGGCATAAGATATAATGCCTGCTGCTTAAGTGATTGAAAATTGTAGCTATCATTATTAAATTATGCTTCTATGAATGAAATTCAGAGTCATTTTCCTCTTTTAATAAAACAAAGGTCCACAATACTAATCAAAGATAAGAAAATTGGTACAGGGTGCTGGCTCAGTTGATAAAAGTGCTTGCCTAGAATAAACAAGGGCCTGAGTTCAATCCCCAGGACCCATATTTTTAAAAAGCCAGGACATATTTGTAATCCCAGTACTGGGAGAGGGGTGGGGCAGACAGATCCAGTGAGAGAACCTGTCTCAAAATTACAGCAGGTGATATTCCTGAGGGTGACATCCAACACTGACTCTGGCTTCTGCACAAACACAGGCTCCTGCACACACATGCACATGTGAACATGGATATACATACACATATATTCCCACAGTTTTTACAAATAAATAAATTGAAGGAGAAGCATCTGTTAGTTAAATATTTCTTCTTTTATTTCAGTATATCTTTTTTACTTTTCCATATTATTACCTGATCATTCCTGTTTAATAACACAAAGCATATGCAAGAAACAGATTTAGTCCCACCTGGTGGATTAACTCATTGAAAAATATTACAGTTAAAAGGTATTTATGGGGTTGGGATAGAGTACAATGATAGAGTTAAAAACAAAGTATATTCAACTTAATTTTTAATGTAACCAAATGCATAATCATCTTTTAAAAGTCAGGAAGTATAAAGACTTTAATAGAAAAAAAAAAAAGCAGAGAGCCTCAGTGTCACAATAACTCCCTTTCAAAGGTACTGATACTTTACTCCAGAGCTCTCTTCTGACACTCACCTCCATGACTTGAGAATCACATGCTTGGCTGCAACTTTGTCTACTATGTTCACCATCTGTTAACCTCTAGCATTCAACCCTTTTACTACCTCATTCTTTCTCCCAAACACACTTCTTTCTCCTCTCACCTTCACAATGTAGTTTCAAGTAATTTGGACTTAAGTCAGTTGTCCATGGTTACATTGTCATAACTTTAAAAGGAATATTTACAGACTTCAACATCAGTATATTGTGGTTTCATGAGCAGTTTCTCTTCAAATATTAAGCTGTCACACTGCATGTTTTCTTTCCCTGAGTGTGAATCAAGTCTTGCAGTCAACATGTTCAACCTTGCCTAACCTAGCACTTCCTGAATTTACTTGACTACCTGATATTTTTCTGTGTAATGATTTTTAATGGAACCTCATTAGCATATGTATAATACAGTTGGGGAGATGCCAGATAAGACAGACTTTCCAGGCCACAAAAGAGCAATTAAGCACTGGAGTGAGTAACTTTGAGAAGCCAGGCACTCTCCTTTTCCAGAGGTCTTTAAAACAGGACATCTGTTTTACTCATAGTCCAGTTTGAACAATAGGACCCTGCTGCTGTTTCTTCCTCTTCCTGTCCCCCAGAGGCCGCATTGGAGGCTTTTAGCCACCTTTTACAGGACTATGGGACTCTGGCTACTAATATATTAAAAAGAGACAACTATTATTTATTTAGAGCTTCATACATATCCTAGGTGTTTTTCATATATTATTTCATTAGTCTTCAGAACAGAATAAGGTAGCATTATTTTACAGATGATGAAACTAGCTATAGAGAGATGGTAGACTAAAACCTCCAAGGCAGAATTTGAATTCAGGCATCAGACATAACACTGCTCCATCCTTTATTGTTACTGTTCAGAACAGCAACCTACAAAAATAACAAATAAGATGTTGTTTATTTGTACTTATTTATGTAAAATCTCAGGCTACCACAATGCTTATGCTAATAAGTTAAGCATTTCTTTAACCTTCCCACTAATTGGAGGTTATTGTTTTTGTTAGTGTAGTGCATACCTCTTCCTTCATTGTGACCAAATGTCTAACAAGAAATGACCTGAAGGAAGAAAGGTTTACTGGGGGTCCTGGTTTAAGAAGCTACCACTATGGCTAGAAATGACACCAGCCAACTCAGACTCCTCAAATCTTAACCCCTCTAAGGAACAGGAAAGTGGAGGATGAAGTAGGGCTGGGCTAAAACCCTCAAGGCCCACCCCTCAGTAGCCCACTTCCTCCAGGTAGGCTCTACCTCTTAAAGGTTCCAAAATAGTGCGTGCTAGCTGGGTACCAAGTCCTTCAATATGCAATCCTGTGGAATACGTTTCACATTCAAACTGTAGCAGAAAAAATTCTGTTGCAGAGTTCTTCTGCATTTTATTCTGTCACAATCTGCCATCTGGTAAATGGTTTCTTGCATGAGACTATTGAAATTTGATGTGACTCGTATATATTAATTAAGACCACATACATCTTGATCTATAAAAATTGGCTTGGGATAAAAGTCTCTTTTTTCAACATATTATATCAATATAGTAACAGCATCACACAGCTCAAAGGATGCTGGGCCAAGAGACAGAAAAGATGTGTTCTTGCCCACCCAGTCTCTCACAGACTGTATTCATAACCAGATCATTATGTCCATTTTCTTTTACCATCAAATGGGGAATGACGATTATTTCAAAATGGCTTTCTCCCCTGTAATATTTCAGGATGATTTTTATCTTTGAATATTGGCTCACAGATGGGAGAGGAACTGTATAATCCCCAAGTTAGTTTCTACTATGCCGTGGTTTACACAAACCAGTGAGGAAGGGCTGGCTGGGTAAACAAGCGGGAGCCATACTTCTGAGTACCATGACATTAACCTAAAACAAGAAGTCATTGAAAATTAGTGGTTAAGTGTCTCTTGAAAATACTGACAAAGCTACTAAGCTCTAGAGAGTCTATGAGATGTTGCCACATTGCCTCAATACTCATCAGAATACATTTCCTTCAGTAACTCTTTAGCATTCCTCACCAGTGTCATGCCTGGCCCAGCATGAGTTGTTGAAATGTGTTGATATTTAGTGTAGACCTGGAAAATCAGGAAGAGAGATAATTAGTTTAGATTAAGTGTGGCCACAGAGCTTTAGACCTTCTGCATTCAACACCCACTCTTCCTAATAATTGTCCACAAATTACTTTACTATCTGGGCCATATTACCTCCCAAAAGCTTTCAGAGCTGGTCTTAGAATTCATAGCTTCATGTATTTAGACAAGTATTAAATTACTGAGATGTATCTTCATCTCTTGATCACTCTTCTTTAAGAATTTTGAGTATGTGGTGGCACATGCCTATAATCCTATCTCTCAGGAAGCAGAGGGAGGAGGATCGTTGTAAGTTCTATGCCAACCACCACTGCACAGTAAAACTCTATCTAAAACAGAAAAGAAAAGGAAAAGAAAAGAAGGAAAACTCTTGTACTTTACAGAGCTGTTGAAAGGATTGAAAGAGATCATTGAAGTGTAGTATCTGGTATAATCATTACCAAAGACTCAGAGGTCTGTTAATATTAACCAGTTTAAGTATTGAGGAGGTGCAGTATGAGCTCAGGCTCCTGTTGTTGTTTTGGTTTTGCTTCTCTTTGGGAATTGAACCCAGCATCTTATACATGCTGAGCAAGCACACTACCACTGGGCTATAACCCCAGCTTCTATTGAGCTTTACACATCCAGGCTTTTAAAAACAATTGTGGCATAAATTTGATTTTGCTTACCTTTTCTTTCTTTCTTTCTTTCTTTCTTTCTTTCTTTCTTTCTTTCTTTCTTTCTTTCTTTCTTTCTCTCTCTCTCTCTCTCTCTCTCTCTCTCTTTCTTTTTTCTTTTTCTTTTTTTTGCCTGTACTGGGGTTTGAACCCGGGTCTTCTCAAACTAAGCAAACTCTACCACTGAATCATACCCCAGACCTCCCCAGCATTTCTAGTAGAAGTTTTTCTTCCCCTAGATAACAGCATAATATCCCAAAGGCAAAACATATAGTCCTGGTGCTTGATTGCATAATCTGATCTTTCTGACCTGCTTCCATACTCCCAAATAGAGCCTATTAGATTAAAGAAGTCATTTTACTCTTGCATGAAATCAATTATACTTTTGTTTGAAATGCATTATACTTTAGAGTAGTATGAGAAGGCACTCATTAACCATAACAAAAATGAAAGCCAAGTTTGAAGGTCAAAAAGAAACAGCAGAGCTGTGTCCTTGCACACAAAATCTGTCTAAAGACTTTCTTGAAAGATTGTGAAATTAAGGGATATGCCCTGAGGCAACAGGACTCATGTCACCCATCTGGAGAGTTAAGACACTGACTTACTCCTGAGAATGGTTGTTGTTCACACAAATATTTTGTCCATTTGCTCTTTCATGGGTAATTGCATGGAGTAACAAAAAACACCTACTTGACTTACAGCTTGGCAGCAACAGAAGCTTATGTTTTCTAGAGACAAAATAAGAAGCAGCTTTCTTGGACCATCTCTAAGTCAAAGTAAAATAAAGCATGTTTGGATCCTGTGCCTCCCAGTAACCATGTCTATGAAGGGATGCTGTTGAAGTCAAGATGTCCCAGAATACGGGAGAGGAAAGCATGTATTTCAAAAATGTATCTTCCTAGAGAAGAAAGGGCAAATATTTTTCTTCCTTCTTTGTCCCCCCTGCTTAGAAAAGTAAAAAAACTATAACTTAGTAGTAAAGCATTTGCCTATTATATGGGCAAATCTGGGTTCAGTGGCCAGTATAACAAAAGAAGAAAAAAATAACTTACTGAATTCTAATCTTCCTGATAGTGCTCAAAGGAAAAATACTAAATATATGGATTTGAGAGTAGAATTATAGCTCATGGTGTGTCTTAGTTATAATACCAAAACTTAATATTTTTAGGGGAACTTACATCTTGACAAAACTAAACCATTTTAGTTTTCATTTTCTTCTTTCTGCTTAGCCAAATGAGAAAACATTCTATACTCTTCCCTATATAAAATATTACTCAATTGGCAAGCATATAGAACACAAAAAACATGCAGAAGAGCTAATGGGAAACAGAATGATAAAGTGTCTCTTCACTCCAGACAACACACAAATGTAAATGTTACTTAACAAGATCAGAAATCATGTCAGTATTAAAGAGGAAGATTCATGGAAGGTTTCATAGACAAAGTAGTATTTAGCTTTGAAAGACAAGGACAAATGTGGTGCAAAGAAATGAAGGACAGGAAAAGATACAGCAACCTCAGGAATCTGCATCTTCAAGAAGAACAAGAAGAGGAAATGGGAGGCAGGTAGACCAGTAGGATATGCCAGGCATGGAAACACCAATGCAAAATAAGACTGAAAAAGTAAGTTAGGATCTATCTGGGCTGCTTATTAAACCCCTGTTTCAAAAACCTTAGGTCTGGGGAAGTGTAAAATATTTTCCTAGCATGTGCAAAGCTCTGGGTCCAACCTCCAAATGGAAAAAGAAGTTAACCAAGAAAATGATGAATGACCAATTTTTACAGCAACCTAGGGATTTTTGCATCGTTATTTTAACTTCTTAGTGTCTGTACAGAGGCATACTCACCACCTTTAACTCAATCAGTCACAACATATACCATGAGAAACAGCAAACTTTAAGAATATTACAATCTAGACAAGAAAGGACATCTTTTGAGAAGAAAATAACTGATAACCAAGAATAAGAACAGAGAGAGATGAAAATTAAACATATTAGGGAAAGTAAATGCAGTGACTCTGGCTGGGTCCATGAGGAGGAATTTTGAGACAAATGATATAGTTTGATGGGTATTCCTGCAAATTAGGAGTACAGACTTCTTTCTAGATGTCACTAAGACCAGGACGTCCTCTAAGTTATCACCAATGCACATTCTTCTTTTTGGTGTGCAGTGTTTACACCATAACATAGATAACTGAAGATTGTTTGGGTACTTACTATGCAGATATTCGACAAGGGAACCCAAACTTTGCCTAGTGAGCCCTCTTGCAGCCATGAAGCACATCCACAGAGCTAGTATCCTTACATGTATCTACAAGGAACTTTGTTTTCTTGTGGAAACTATAGCTGAATTCTTTCATCTCACGCAGCCTTTGAGAAAAAAAAAAAAATGCCTTCACTTTCTGTGTACTAGTCCTATGAGATGAGCCCATATTCCAGAACATTTTTATCAATGAGAGGTTAGTTTGAAAGGATAGTTTCTAAGTCAGCCTTGAGTTTGAATCACCAACACCTACCTAGCCCACGGACCTTCAACAAGTCATGAACCCTCACTAGCCCTGTCTCTTTATCTATAAAGTGAGGATATTCAGCATATGTGGAATAAAAGGTATATGTGTCTGGTTTGTGAGAGGCACTCAGTGGGTCTGTTTGCTTCTTTCCTTCCCTGCCCCCTCTGCTAAAAGTTTAGAGTTCCTTCAGTTCGCTTAGTTTTAATAGATAAATATTTAATGAGCATTTACTGTGACTCAAACCTTTGTCAAATGGTGCTAATATGACTACAACCAAGATAACATTTATGAGTTCATTTCTTTGTCGCCAGGGTTAACAATGTTGAATTGACACAGCTCTGTAGCATTTAGAGTAGTGATTGCTTTTCTAGGCACCACTTTGAATAGTGAGCTCATTTCAAATAAGCCAAATCAGACTTAAAATTGCATAAAAATTTATAGTCTATACTCACCAGTGACTCACAGTTGATATTCAGTACTTGGGACCTAAATAAGTCAGAGTTTTGTTTTACTTACTATGGTAGTAAATCATACTTAGAAAAATGGACCCTTGCTGCTCTTCCAGAGGTCCCTGGTTCAGTTCCCAGCACTTAAATGGCAGTTCATAACTGTCAGTAACTCTAGTTCCAGGGGATCTGACATATTCTTCTGGCTTCTATAGGCACTAAGCATACACATGGTACATATACATACATGTTGACAAACAATCATATACATAAATTAAATATATATTTTAAAAGAAGAGCCAGTCATGGTGGCACACATTTTTAATCCAAGCATCTAAGAACCAGAGGCAAAAAAGGAGCAAGGGAGAGAGGGGCTGAAGGGAGACAGAGTATATATATATATATATATATATATATATACATATATATATGTGTGTGTGTGTGTGTGTGTGAAGGATGTTCCTGAAGATAACCCCTCCATATGCACAACAACATACACACACACACACACACACACACACACACACACACGAATACATACTCAAGAGGAATGCAAATCAGTATCAAAACACCAAAGATCTCAGTCCAAAACAATGCACAAAGGCTATTCGTAGCTATTTCTAAAAAGAAAACATAGAAATGGTGGAAAGGAGTAGATATAAAATACCAAGATAAATTATATGTTCATTTCACATGAACCAGAAATCTATATTTTAAAAAGTAGGTATAGATGAATGAATTTGGGGGAATCACTGAAGAAAGAAAATTCCAAATAAAATATGTAACTTAGGAAAGATTTTATTATAGTCAACTGCAGTCAAAAAGAATTCATGGTGAAAGAGAAAAATATCTATATATGTACAACCAAGACAATGTTTCTAAAATATCTTATTGCTGGTAAGATCAATATGAAATACAATGAACCTTTATACTAAACAAATAAAGAAGTTATTTGTAAATGCAAAAAAAAAGGTAAAAGAAATGGTGGAAAGGTACATGAAAAAAAAAAGTTCAATATCACTAATCCCCAGAGAAAAGCAAATCAAAACTACAATAAAAATATACTATTCCACATCTGTTAGAATAGCTAGTTCATGAAGAGAAGAAAGGATATGGAGCAACAGAAACATTTTTAGTGAAGTAAACTATACACTCACTGTGCAGCCATTATAGAAAGCAAATGGAGATTCTCAAAAAATCAAAAGTAGGATTTCCATGTAATTAGCAGCCCCACTGCTAGAAATATGGCCAGGGAACTAAAATTACTATGTCAAGACTTCTATGCTCTCATGTTTATTATGACACTATTCTCTATAGCCAAGACATGAAATCAACATGAGAATCTAAGACATATAAATAAGTAAAAGTAAACCAAAAGCTCAGTGGAATGAATAGACACACACATGCAGAATGCACATGTATACACAGGCATGCATACGCAAACAAGTAAAAATAAACAAAAACTCCACTTATATATACATACATATGCAGAATGCACACACATGCACATGTATGCACACACACATACATACATACAGTGAAATACTCTATGGCCTTTAAAAAGGAAAAAATTCTGTTCCTTGTAGCAATATAAATGACCCAAAGGAACATTGTACTAAGGGAAACAAACTAGACTCAGGAAACCAGATCCAGATGCCATACACTCTTGCTAGTTGCCAAGGACTAGGCATAGGGAAGACTAGCCAGAGTTTCTGTAACAATCTGGAGTCCTGATAGACAGCAAGATGATTATAGTTAGGAATACTGTATCATATATTTGAAATTTGCTAATGGAGCAGATCTTAAGTTCTCTCAACACAGAAACTCAGGTAAAGGCTGACTTCCTTCTTACCTGGGTGGTACTAGAAAGGCAGTAATGCACTCATTCAGCTCCCTCTCTATGTCTATGAGGACTGCTCTGCCCTCCAGAACTTGACTCATATCCTGTTCTTTTTTTCCACTTCAGAAATTACCATGGTTGACACAGAGATGCCATTCTGGCCCACCAACTTTGGAATCAGCTCTGTGGACCTTTCTGTGATGGAAGACCACTCACATTCCTTTGACATCAAGCCCTTTACCACGGTTGATTTCTCCAGCATTTCTGCTCCACACTATGAAGACATTCCATTCACAAGAGCTGACCCCATGGTTGCTGATTACAAATATGACCTGAAACTCCAAGAATACCAAAGTATGTTCACTTTTCAAACTACTAGGATTGGAGTTAGACAGTTTTTTAATAACCATTGAATAAATGCTCATGAGATTAGCACTCTGACAAGAAGGTGTCTTTACTCAGTTGTTTATCCACTACGCTTGAAGTTCTAGATGTCTGTAGGAGGCCAAAATAAGACAGCACAACAATGTTCCCAGCCTAACCCCCTTTCTTCTTCTCCCTCCAATGTTCCCAGCCTTACACACACACACACACACACACACACACACACACACACACACACACACACACACCTATCTTCTTCTTTCTTTCCTTTCTTGTTTCTGTCTTTGGAACATTTTCTAGGATGACTACATTGCCAGTTTTGTCTTAGGCTGACAGTCCATCATGTAAACTTTGAATTCTCCCAGCTTCTTCTCAGTAAGTCATAGTTGTAGGTCAACTTACATGACTCATCATAGCTAAGTTACTATTACAGTTAGGTTTTCTTTCTAAGCTGTAATTTGTAAAATTTACCTCAAACCCTAGTTTGGGGCATAAACTTACATTTGAACATTGTGGCTGACTGACAGATCATCATGACATTAAGTAAATTAACATAAAACATCAGCCTCAAGAAAAACCAGAACCGAACTTTTCGAGATAAAGTATCATTTCTGTGGTGCAGTTTCCTTGATTTTTATCTTGTGGGCTGATGTGCTGGTTTTCCAGAGTCACCCCTGTGTCACTGGCAACCATTACTTGATAATAAGTAAGAACTTCCTGTAATTTCTAGTTGTTTTCTTTAGATAGAAAGTATACGTGGGTATTTATCTGTGTGGTTCGGGGTTAGAGCCTAATATGGAAATTCAATAGGTCTGAGCCACGGGCAAACATGGTACTTGCTTCACATAGGCTGCTCCCACTCTCTATCAAAGATCACTTTACAAACCACCTCTTAACTAACCCTGTTGATAACCTGGCACCTCAGGCTGGTCTCACCATGGCATTTTCTTGCCCATGTTTCTTCTGTATTTCTTTTGCAAGAAAAGTTTAAAACTATTTCTAAAATTCACCTTTTCAATAAAACCCATAATAGCAGAATGAATGCCAGATGCAGCCCATTGCCTTGCCAAATAAGTTGCACTTCTTCAAACCCTGTGCAATGTTGTGGAAAGCGGCGGGGAGTTAGAGGGAAGCACACTTAATTCTCTGGCTTTTAATTCCCTTCCCGCTTTATTTATGCAGGTGAGGTTCTGGGGAGTTGTGACTTGCCTGAGATGATAAAGTCTTACTTTTCCTATCTGAGCACCAAAGTTTCTTCATGTTCCCCAGCACCTCTCCTGAGACAGTAAGGTTATGGCATGAAAATATGAGGGCCACCATGGAAAGCGATGGTGCCTCTTTAAGATTGTTTGTCATGAGATAACCATCTTCTCAAATTTTCCCATGCACAGGTTCGATCAAAGTAGAACCTGCATCTCCTCCTTATTATTCTGAAAAGACCCAGCTCTACAACAGGCCTCATGAAGAGCCTTCTAACTCCCTCATGGCCATTGAGTGCCGTGTCTGTGGGGATAAAGCATCAGGCTTCCACTATGGAGTTCATGCTTGTGAAGGATGCAAGGTAAAAATTTAAATTTAAAAAATCATCCTAGAGTTTTCTGCAATTTTGCCTATTCTATTTCCTATTACAAACTCACTCTAAGAAATTAAAGATAAAGTTGGGGGGGGGGGTTGCAGATCTCATTCTTCAAGTAACATTTGAAAATCTGAGAAAAGCTAATAAAAGCAGCGTTACTCTGCCCCACTTCCCCTTTTCCAAAATAAGTGTTTGAAGCATCTCAGTGGATCTTGCAGAGTTCTTTGTTTTGGGGGTTTGTTTGTTTGTTTGTTTGTTTGTTTGTTTAAGGACTTATCCAAGGTATCACAGCAAGACAGTGAATGATGAGCCAGTACTAGGACCTACATCTTCTGATCTCTCTAGTGTGTTTTTCATCATGCTATACAATCTGTTAAACAAGTAAGGCTTGATAGACTATATATGTATATCACTTGACTCATGGGCTAATGCTGTAATAGTAAGCATATTAGTACATTAACACTGTAGAAATTGTGGATCAAACGCATGGGGTCACTTGAGTAGAGGCTTTATTTATTCCCAGGACTGCAAAAGGAAAAACAAAATTATGGGTTAGTGAGGTTTGTCCCTACCGAGCCCTAAGCTAGTGCAGCAGCAGACCAAGCCTTGTGTAATGGAAGGGCAAAAAGCAAGAACTGAGCTCTTCCCTTGTGAAAAGAGTGTTTTAGAAAGTTAGAGATATGCTGTCCCAGTTATAAGAAAAGTACATTAATATACTCATTTTTATATACAGTTTTAAAATAACTTTAACATACTCAGGAATAAAATAGCATGTAACTTATGTAATGGAAGCCATAGAATACATTGTTTATCAGTATTTACCTTATAAATACTGGAAGGTGTGGTGGTGTATGTCTTTAATCTTAGCACTCAGGAGCAGACACAGGAGCATCTCTGGGAGTTCAGTAAGCCTGGTCTCTATATTGAGCTTCAAGCCAGCCCTATTTCAAACAAAATAAAGCATAAATAAATGAAGGAAATACTGCTTCACTTGAGCTTTTTCTGTAGACTAAAGATGAAGCACACAAGATAGGCGTGAGTTAGGACTTCTGGGCTCTAGATGGATGGCAGACCAATAAAGGAAAACTAATTTTTATAAAATTCGTAAGCCTCAGCAGGTGTGTGTGTGTGTGTGTGTGTGTGTGTGTGTGTGTGTGTGTGTGCGCTGTGCCATTATTTAACCACATTCTACAAACATTTTCTCATCTATAAAGCAATGAAGTTTAGTTGGATCTGTAAGGTTCTTTTAGCTCAAAAGTAATCTAATATGGTAAAAAGTTACAAGCCTGAGTTCCCTCTGCCACTTTCTCAGGCACAGCCTGTCAGTCACATAAACACTTCAGCCCTCAGTCACCTTAGGAAGAAAACAATTTGATTAGGTTGGCAGCCAAGGTCTTATACATCTCTAAGGTTTGAATTTCAAAACGAGTCCTTGAAACACTCCTGGCAAGAGATGCTTTCATTTAAAACACCAAAGCCTGTTTATGAGCCTGGCATGATGGCACATGCCTGCCATCCCTGCTCACAGGAGGTGGAGACAGAAGGACGGCAAGAGACCTTGTTTCAAAAAACATAAACAATGAAAAGAAATCAGTCTGTGATTAAAATATCTGTGATTCAATCATTACGCACAACCAATAATCTAAGATCTCTGTAAGGAAGAGCACATCATTGTATTTAATGAGTAAGGTTCACCCCCCAAAATTTTTTTGAGTTGCTAAATTCTGAGCCATATTTATCTGAAAAACCCATTCAGTTGGGGTCATGCTGATCATATACATTAACAAGTGTGAACTGTATAATCATTCAGACTTCATAGTAATTTATTTCCTGTATGTTGGTGGAGTGCCTAGAAGATTAGAACTTACAAGCAAGTTCTGAGACTCAGAAGTTTGATTCCCACTTATGGATGTCCACTTCAGGTCATGGAGCCTGAAGAAACATAACTTAAGCAGCAAACTGCTGCCTCATTCCCAATGCATCAGGCCAGTGGCTGTCACTCACAAAGATGTCCTCTTAGCTTATCATCAGTATCCATGAGAACTAAGGAGAATGAAATTAGCAAGTGTTTTTTTGTTTGGTTGGTTGGTTGGTTGGTTGGTTTGGTTTTTTTGTTTTTTGTTTTTTGTTTTGATTTTTTTGTCTTACCTGTACAAAGCTAAAATGCACCTTGGCAATTTAATGTTTGCCACTTCCATAGACTATGGTGCAGTTCCATAATTAAACTTCAGCTGACCAAAGCTTGTGGACTCATTTATAGATCCAAAAGGAATATTTTGTAAGACAGCTGTTATGAGACCTTCCTAGGATTCCAGTGGGGGAAGCTTACATTTGTAATTCCTGTCAAAAGGCAAACAGAAAGGAGTAAACCTATTGGAGTTGATTTAAAATGAAATAGTGACAGGTTCTTAGTGTGTTACCATTTCAGACTTACACAAAATAAAGCATCTTGTTTCTGAGAGCTTATACATGACTTAGAGAAAAACAAAAGCAAAACCCTTTTGCTTGCTGCTTGCAAATGTGCTTTTTGTTTTTGTTTTCTTGAGTCACCACTGTTTTAGACCCTTCATTAGTGAAGTGAAATGCCTGAGGCTTCATACTTATAAAGAAGAGATTTATTTGCCTCGTGGTTCTGACCCCAGGTTGAGAGTCAGCAACTGATAATTGCTTTCTTTAAAGTAATGTAGGACCACGAATGATGAGAGACAGGAAGCAGGAGAGAGAGAGAGCAAGAGCGAGCGAGAGAGAGAGAAAGAGAGAGAGAGAGAGAGAGAGAGAGAGAGAGAGAGAGAGAGAGAGAGACTCTTCCTCTTATGAAGTAACTAGAATTCAATCACAGGGACACCACCCTAAAGGCTTTATCTAATCTTAATCATTGTCCAAAGGCCCTACCTCTAGCCTCAGTCAGATTAAGTTTCCACCCTCTTCCACTTCACATAAAGATTAAAACTTAACACTTGAACCCTTAAGAGACACACTCCAAACAGAGCAATCATACTTTGTAATCTTTTTCTGAAAGATCAGTTGGGATAAGATTTCCCTAAACTCTGAGTAAACACCATCTGCTCTCAGTTCAATGCATCCTACACTTGCTTCTGTAAGGGCCTATGCTATCTATGTCTAGGGTAAATGGTTCAAATGCATTCCTGCCTGCCTAGGGTAGCTCAGGAACTCAGCTCCTATTTGCTGAACTGAGGCTGCATGCAATCCCAGCACAGAACTTTCAATCTCATGGTAAAATCAATACCATGCTAAGGACTCAGCTTGTTGTACACAAAATTTTGTAAAAATTAAAGAACTGTGGAACTGAAGAGATAACACAGTAGTTAAGAAATCTGGGTGTTCTTCTTGAGGACTTAGGCTCAATTCCCAGCACCCACATGGTGGCACACAGCCTTTTAGAACTACAATCCCAGGGATCTAATGCCCTCTTCTGGACTCTGTGGGCACTCCATCACAGGGTGCAAAATACCCATACTCATAAAATAAAAATAAAGGGGAAAAATGAAATACTTGGGCCATCAACATAGTTCAGCAGGTAAAAGTGCTTGCTGAACAAACCTGATCACCTGGGGCACATACCCAGAACATGCTAAAAGGTGGGAAGAGAAACTCAGTGCCACAGACTTGTTATCTGACCTCCACACATAGACCATGGCACACAGATAACAAACAACAACAATAATAATAATATTTAATAAATAAAATAATTAAGGAGAAACTTGGAAAACACTTAAAATACATAAATAAAAGTAAGAATCATTTTCTTAAAGGCAAATAGAAAGACACTGGAGTCAATGTATATACTTCTGAAATAGTAACCTACAAACTTCATTACACTCTCACTGCACAATAATCCAAAGAGTTGACTGTTAAAAGCAGATGAAAAATATACATTGTTTTATAGACTCTAAAATAATAGAGTACTGGTAGAGTCAGTAAATAAATTAACAGAAAAACACCCAGTGATATTCTCCTATCTTCCTCTTGAAAAAGTTAAATAACATGAAAAATTCTTATCATAAAATTGGAGGGGAATAACAGTAAAAGCAAGTTCTTACATATATATTCTGTATATATTCACATTAAGAATTTGTATGCAGGGTTGGGCATAGTGTCATACACTATTAGTCCCAGCACTCAGGAGGCAGAGGCAGGTGCATCTCTGTGAGTTCAGGGCCAGCTAGCACTATACAATGAGAACTTGTCTCAAAAAAATTTTTGTATATGTATTAAATTCATAAATGATAGGCAAGATGATTACTCTTTAGAATTGAAGGATATCAAATCTTCCCAAAATGATTTACTTTGGGCATATATCATAGGAATTAAGCTAATATTTTTTATTATTATGGCAATCAAATTTTCTCACTAGCATGGAGTAGGCTTTGCACATTAACTTACTGCTAATCACCAGCATTGACACAACCACAGAACTTGGGACCATTTGAGAAGTAAGGGGTTTCAATTGTATCAGGTTCTACATGGGACCTATTCTTTGGGATACTGCTGATCTCACAAAGAGGAACAAAATTCCAAAACAACATCAAAGACAAGACAAAGAATCCCTGGCAGGACTTTCCTGGGGAGATGCCCTCAGAACGGAGAAGGTGCTGTGCTGCCGTGCTCATCAGGAGAAGAGCTGAGTTGGGCTTTCACATGGAGCCAGGATTCTCAAAGGCATTAAGAATGCCATAGTCAGCTGTGTCTGGACTTCCAGAACATGCATCTTCAATTTCTCTTTGAAGGAAAAAATTCCCTACTTAGACTTTGTAGGTTCCATTGTTTATGGTCAAAAGATAACTTTTTTAAATTTAAAATTTTTAAATTCTCAGAGCTGGTAGTATTGTGGAGAGTTTTTTAAAGGTTTGCTTGCACTAATCAATATCACAGTGAATTCAGAAAAGTCTCACTAATAAACATTAGTGAGAAATGTTTGATTTTACTTTCATCAGTATAATTTGGATTTTATGAGGTCTTGTTTCATTGGTGTTCTGATTTTTACATACACAGTCAATATTAGTAAACAAATAGGAACAAGAACATGGGCAGCACAAGGGGAGAAGTTAGAAACACAAGAGCTAAAATGAGAAATAACGTAACGTTGGTCTAATTGGAATCCCAAAATTGATAAACAAGAGAAACCCAGATTCAGAAGACACAACCAAGAAAATATATAAAAGAATTTCTATGCCTACACACACTATAGTAAGACTACAGAGTGCCAGGGGGAAAGAATGTATACAAGCATCCAGTGAGATAGAAAGATCACCACCAAAATCAGTTGACAAGAGATGTATCACAGCACGAATGGACACACAAACACAACAGGATTCAAAGTGTTAGAGACTGTGCCTAGCATCACTCAAAAATAGAAACTGAATGAAATGTTTACAGGTTTTTAAAAATCACTGAAAAATGCATTGTAACATAAAGCCAGAGAGAAGATGCTTACAATACATGTGACAGACATCAAATAAGCATCCAAAAACATATGAAGAATGCCTAATGTCCCATTTAGACAAGCTGTCCCATTACAAATATAGAAAAGAAAAGCCAGGGGACTATATGTTGAGATCATACTTATGTTTTACATATAATAGATTCTCAACGAAACCTGACAGTTGGGCATAGTGTACCTATAGTCACAGGTATGAGAAAGGCTGAAGAAGACAGCAAACATAAGGAAGTCTGAAGTCACCAAGCAGTAGTGAGACATTCAAATTTTACAACAGTTTAGAAAACTATAAACTCATATGGCCATTTTTGAAATAACCTTGCATTATCTTATAAAATATTTCATTTGCATACCATATAATACAAAAACTCTGGCAAGGCTAACCCTTGCATATATGTAAATTAAATGTTTACAATGAGCTGAGCATAATGATACATGCCTGTAATTCTAGCCCTCAGATGGTGGAGGCAAAAGGATTGCTGCAAGTTTGAGGCCAGCCTAGGCTACATACCTTATCTCAAAAAAGCAAGCAAAACTTTACAGTAATGCTTATGTAAACTCATAGTAACAAACACCAGAAATTCAAACAGTTGTCACCATGTGAGTAGATTAGTAAACTATAGCAAACTCAGAGAACAATCAGGAAATAGAATCACATGTAAGATTTTAATGAAGTATTGTTGTAAGCTCTGGCTGTATCCAGTGGTAAGGAGACAACTCTACCCCATGAAAGTCACAATTTTAAGTGAAGAGTGAGAATGGGAAAAAAAGAAACACTTGGGCATTTATACTGAGCATTTAGACTCTTAGGTAGGTAATTTCTGTGATCTGTTAGAAAGTTACAAGTAAGCCTGGCAGTGGTGGCACATGCCTTTAATCCCAGCACTTGGGAGGCAGAGGCAGGCAGATTTTGAGTTTGAGGCCAGCCTGGTCTACAGAGTGAGTTCCAGGACAGCCAGGGCTACACAGAGAAACCCTGTCTCGGAAAAATAAAATAAAATAAAATAAAATAAAATAAAATAAAATGAAAACAAAGTTACAAGTACCACTAGAAACAAAATAAAGAGAAAGGACTCAAGGAGTTCCAGATGTAGGGCACATGCAGAGACAGGAAGACACCATCAGATGAAGGATAAGGTTGATTGAGAAGGGAAGATGTTACCAAGATTTGCAATAAAGGGTGTAGACATATGAATACAGATTGAGTATTCCTAATTCTAGAATCCAAAATCCACAAGACCCTGAAATTTTTTAGTGGCAAAATATTGTCATGTGGAAAATTCCATGGGTGACCTCATTGAACATATTGCAGTCAAGAAGTTGGGTTCAATAAAAATACTGTATAAAGGTATTTTTCAGCTACTCATGATGGCACACATCTAAAAATCCCAGCATTTGGAATGCCAAAGCTGGAGAAACCCAAGTCCAAGAGCAACCTGAATGACATAATAAGACTCTTGTCTTTAAAAATCCAAAGGCTCGGTATTTCAGCAATAGCTTGCATAGCTTGTGCAAAGCCTTGGGTTGGTCGCTATTACCATCTTCAGGTTATGTGTATAAAATATCACAGTGGAACCTGTCCTGCTATCACAGCACTTTGGAGACTAAGAAAAGAATATTATAAGTTCAAAGCCAGCCAGGTTATATAGTGAGACCCTTTCTCAAGAAAGAGGCGGAAGGAGGAATGTAGATAAGTGATAGAGTATTTCCTAGCATGCAGAGACTTGGAGTCTCAGTACAGAGATAGAGATGAAGAGGAATATAGATTTCATGTTTATAGGCATGGATCTATATGTTTCCCAATACCAAGATACTTTACTTTGTATTTGCAACTATTTTAGAGAATTATTTTTAATCTGAAATCCAAAGTATCTATGTTTACACGTGTTTCAGCTAATGGAATATTAAGCCTGTATTTAAAGACAGAGCTAGCCACTTGAAGGAAAGAAAGAGGTCCAGTAACTTCAAGAAAAATAAAAAGTGAAGATGACTTCATGAATTCTGGCTTGAGAAACAGAGCATGGAGCTGCCTCAGCTCAATTGGAAACACACACACACACACACACACACAAAGGAGCTTATAGGGAGGGCCAGGACTTTCCAGTAAGGATATCAAACAAGTAGTAGAAAATGCCTATTTGTTTAGTATTCAAGATATCATTCTAAAGTCAGGGAGGTAGCTCATGGGCAATGTGCACGAAGCACTAGGGAGGAGGAGTCTAACAAAAGTTAAAATGAATGTCAAAGCAAAGCCAACATTAATTCAGTGGGGTTTTATTTTGTTTTTAATTAAATTTTATTTTTATTTATTTATGTTATTGTTTGTGTATGATATTTGAGTATGAGCATACACATGTGCCACAGTGCTTATATAAAGGTCAGAGGGCAGCCTAGAAGAGTCCATTTGCTTCTTCCAGCATGGGCTCTGGGGATCAAACTTGAGTTGTTAGGTTTACATGGCTTTTTACTTGTGAAGACATCTTGCTGATCCAATTCCAAGCTTTTTATACCCAACAGGACCAGATGAATTTGAGAGAAGTGAGTTTCATGAAGATGAACATAATAAGAAATCAAAGAGAACCGTGGACATATGCCTTACCAAATATAAGACACACACACACACACACACACACACACACACACACACACACACACACACTGGAGCTAGAAGATACCTCCAATTAAATTTCCTGCAGTTCCATCCAGCATATGTAGTAAATTCAGATGATCACTCTGTTAGTCCCAGAAGGATGTATTTGCATTTTGAGGTAGCAGATTTTCTAAGGATTTCCCAATTGCTTCTCATATTATTTCCTGCTATCTCTTTCTGTTTGCAAGTTACAATGGTGGGGTATTCTTTCAACTACATAAATAAATAAAACAAATCCTGCAGGAAATTGCAACATGGAGAATTCCAAAAAGTTATTCACATGTGGATTTTTATTGGCCCCAATCATGCTTTAGAAGGAAATGACTATAACTTTGCCAAGCTGCTTAGCACAATTGTGAAGGCTGGGGCATACTGCTGGAATGATTCGCTGAGAGACTGGACTGATTACATGGTATTTTATTTGCATTACATTAAATCCAGAGCACTTCTTAGAGCATGCTGAAAACCAAATGTAGAGCCAAGGTACACTGCATGACATCAGTGGGATGTGCTCAGTGTCTAAGAGGTGAAAAAAAAAAAAAAAAAAAGAACCCAGAGTATCCTTCTATACTTTGGTTTACAGAAAGGACCAATGAACCACAGAGAGTCACTTGTGCAAGGCCCCCATGGTGGACCTGTATCACAAACCCACCTTGTGTTTTATGTGTGTGCAGAAGTTCATCTATGTGAACAGGTATTTTTATATAGTACAGATGCATGTGTGTGTGTGCATGTATGTGAAAGATGGAGGGCAACATCAGAGTCATCTTCATGAACACTGTCAACCATATTCAAGACATGGTCTCCCTCTGGCCTGGTGTTCATCAATTAGACTAAACTGGCTGGTCAATGAGCCTCAGGGTACCTCTGGTCTTTGCCTTCCAGTCCTGGGATGACAAGCACAAACCACAGAATGCCCAGCATCTTTTCCAAGGTTCCCAGGGATTGAACTCAGACCCTCAGGCTTACTGATTGATCTACTTTTGCTGATGTCCAAGTCAGTGAGTGTTTTTATCCACAGGTTGCTGCTTCCATGTATCACAAAGACTTAAAAATTGTTTATTTTCCATATCCTTTTGCAGGGTTTTTTCCGAAGAACCATCCGATTGAAGCTTATTTATGATAGGTGTGATCTTAACTGCCGGATCCACAAAAAAAGTAGAAATAAATGTCAGTACTGTCGGTTTCAGAAGTGCCTTGCTGTGGGAATGTCTCACAATGGTAAGCAGATACTGAGAGCCATGTGTACATCTTGTAACTCTCCTGGCCAATGCCAGGTCCAGGTTAGGAGGCACTAGGACAACTAATGGAAGCAAGTAAATTCTTCTAAAGAGCATTAAGTTTCAAAGTCATCCTGATGAGAGCTTCTTCATGTAGGCCAGCACCTTTCAGCTTTTAGATAGAACCCTTCATTTGGCTGGGCACCTGCAATGAATACTAAACAAAAAGACATGTTCTACTACTTGCTTGATATCCTTACTGGGAAGTTTAATAGTCCTTCAACCCAGTTTCCTGGCTCCTTTTCTTGTGTGTGTGTCTTAGGAAAAGGATCTTTGGAGCCGGGCGTGATGGCGCACGCCTTTAATCCCAGCACTCAGGAGGCAGAGGCAGGCAGATTTCTGAGTTCGAGGCCAGCCTGGTCTACAAAGTGAGTTCCAGGATAGCCAGGGCTGTACAGAGAAACCCTGTCTAGAAAAAGAAAAAAAAAAGAAAGAAAGAAAGAAAAAAGAAAAGAAAAGGATCTTTGGAAAACTGATGTCTTAATGCAAATATAATGGTTATCATGATATATATGTTGCTTTGACATCTCTTTTTAAAAACAGCTTAAAAGCAGAATTATAATTGCATGTTGGTTATTACTGCTTTAAGAAATGCTGGGTATATCTGATGCTCAGAGTATAAGAACAAAGGAGCAATATCAGAATTCTGGTTCATTTATTTTTGTTGGTGGTGTTCTTTACCATATTATCCTTGACTTCAGAGAACACACAAACTTGTAGAAAAAAAGGCATAAATACTTGGAATTCTCACAAAACTTCAATGCTGCATTAATGCAAGAGGATAAAATCTCAATTTTTTTCAAAAGTGTAGCCTGTGAAGAAGCACTTGCATAGTGCATATGAGCTCTTGGGGTTCCATCCCCAGCATTAGAAAAAAATGACATTATTGGCTTCAGAGACATAGTAGAGAAGAGCCATGTGTTCATGCCCTGTAGCACTCAATCACATTAATCATAGACGATCTATGCCTGTTAAAAACAAATTCTTCATTACCATTTGGTTCTGATTGGTTGACTGTCCCACAAAACTAATTTTAGCAGTAACTTAATAGTGTTTGTCAAGTCTTAGTCAATGCTTTAAAAATATCCTTATGGATTTAAGAACTAATATATACTAAAGTTATCAGATTAAGTCCAAAGTTTTATTTCATTTGATATCCAATTTTCCCTCCTTCTTCCCTCCCTCCCTCCTTCCTTCCTTTCTCCTCTTTTCTCTCTCTCATGCAGGAGATCAGAACCAGGGCTTTGTGCATACTAAGTGTGCGCTTAACCACTGAGCTACACCCAGCTCTCATCTTTATTTTCTTTTGCTTTCATCTCTCGAAAAACTGATCTGGTAAGAAGATAATCTTTGAACTTAGTGTTCATCTCTGTAGACTCTAATAGATCTGTAAAGACTACATTTGTATCCCATCATGGAGATGTTTGTTTCTCATAGTGGGAACCATCAAGATGCTTGTCAATAACCAATAGGTTGGTTCTCTACCCTTTGAAAGCAGTAAAAGGTATGGTTATCTTTATGGGTCAGTTCCTTTAAAGGCAAGAGTGCATTATGAATAGAGCTATCAACAGCACTGGACAGGAAGGGAATTTGGTCCAACTTTCCTCAACATTTGACCACATCTGCTTTGTAGCAGTGTACAACTGCAGTCATTGATTGCAAAATAATTTGCTGGTTTAATTCCATCAATTTCCTTTTTATTTCGGACCTCATAAAACATAAGAACAAGTTTTTCAAGCCAAGAGCTTTATTTTAGTTGATGCAATCAAGTTGCAGCAAACTTATTTCATCTTTATGAAGAAATCATTGACTTTGAGGTCATTATCATCAAGATAGTCTAGGAAAGCTTTCCAACACTGCTTTTAATGCTATTTGGGTTTTGCCTATTCAAAAAAATTGTCATTTCTCATATTTGTATAAAATATAGTTCCTAGCACTAACAAGCACTGCAACATTGATATAAAACATATTTTCTGTGGTTTACAAGCAAGCACATCTCACATGAAATGTATCTCCCATTGCTTAACATTTTCAGATAAGTAGTATGTAAACTATAAGCTGGGGTGTAGCCCAGTGCAGAGTTTAGCATACACAGACCCCAAAATCTATTTCCCAGTACCCTTCCTCCCAAAAATCTAACCTATGTAGTATGGGTAGTATAATTTTCTCCACCCAGAAAGCCCTTGATAATAAAGTTGACATTTGACTTTAACAGTTAACTAGCACTCTGGGAGCAGGGCAGCAGATATCTCTATGAGTTCAAAGTCAGCCTGGCCTACATAGGAAGTTCTAGGCTAGCCATGACAACTGAGATTCTATCTCAAAAACAAACAAAAACTCAGTTCATTTACTCTACCTAGAAGGGGCCAATCTGAACAGTATGTTCAGTTTTTTCTTGCAAAGACGAGGACCAATGGGCTTTAAATGTTTTGTTTTGTTTTGTTTTGTTTTTCAAGACAAGGTTTCTCTGTGTAGCCCTGGCTGTCTTGGACCTCACTCTGTAGACCAGGCTGGCCTCAAACTCAGAGATCTGCCTGCCTCTGCCTCCCAAGTGCTAGGATTAAAGGTGTGTGCTACCACTGCCAGAGACTTAAGCAGCTCAACCATTAAAGGACTTACAGGTGACTAACAAAACTTCTCAGAGGTTTTCAGATAAGTGTGTTTGCTGCACAATAAAGGAAACATACAAATAGTCTGCACACAGTGGGGGAATCTGCAGTGCACTTTAACCAACTCCTGATGAGGGATCATTTCTGAATTAAAATTTTTCTATGTGGCTATGGTTATACTGGCCAACATGAGCTAACAGCATGAGTAACAGTACCCACAGAAAATGCCTTTTTAAGTTGCCAAAGAAGACACCCTGTGCATTCTACATGAACATCAGTATGGAGCTGTTTTCAGTATATATAAGAATGAACATTCCACAACCAAACTGCCCCAATATGTGTCACATTATTTTTAATTTTTTATGTTATCTGTTTTATTTGGGAACAAGGTCTCACTATGTAGCCCAGGTTGACCTAGATCTCACAATCTTCCAGTTTAACTCTTCCACATGCATGTGCCACTCCACCTAGGTTCTGCTACTTCTTTTCTGTTCTTTGCCTCTGTTTAGTCCACTTAATGTGTTTAGGTTCTCTATCAGCAATGCCCTTGCAGTTTTGAAGGGAGATTCCACAGTGACAAAGGAAACAAGGGCCCTGGAGAATAATGCCAAAAGTCATCGAAGCCAGTGATCATTAAGTCCTTTCACAGTTGACAATTACCTCATTATTTATAATGAAAAACATAACTCATTGAATTCTTCACTTTTCAACCAGCTAGTCCACACATTTTACTAGACAATATTAGAGTCTTTCCAAACATGTGGACCTCTGGTACATCAATTGCCTGAATTTGAAAGTTTCTACCTATGTTTTGTGCCATAAAAACATAATTTGTGTGCCTGAATCAAGTCTCTGTGTTATCAGCTGCTCATCAGATTAAGGCTAGAGTAAAAACCTAAAGTGGTCTCCTTTAAAAAGTCACATGGTCCATTTCAACTTTCTGTCTTTAAAGGTAGAGCCAGGTGTAGTGGTACACTCCTGTCTGTAACTCCAGACTCAAGAAGCTGAAGCAGGAGGATTGCCATGAGTTTAAACCCAGCCTAGGCTACAGTGTGAGACCCTGTCTCAAAACAAACAAACAAAAAAACAAGCAAGCAAAAAACGACCAAGCCAAAGAAGAATTTAGTTTTAGCTTACAGCTTTGGAGGTTCTAATCTATGTTCATTTGGCCCTGTAGCCTGTAGTGAAAGAACTCATCCTTCAGGGAGTGCAAAGGAGAAAAAGAAGAGCTGAGGCAATGCAGTCCCCTCCAAAGGCACGCCCTCAAGCATCCTCCCACCTCCCAAGAGCAGTCACACTGGAACACATGGGTCTTTGGGAGACAGTATAGACCCAAAAGGCAGCATATAGATGAAGTTTTTCCATATGTGCCATATAGAACTTGCAGCTCTGTTGTGCCACAAACTAGATGCTGTAGAAGGACATACCTTTAGAATCCCCCTTGCTGGAAACTAGGTTGTTTCTCAAACGCCCATCACCAGCATGAACTAGGAAGAAAAAAAAAAAAAAAACTACAGGTTTTCCCATAAATAACCAAGATAAACATGTGTTCCAATCATTTTGATCATGTAATAATCCATCATTGTTTCTAGAGTCCCAGATTGCTTAGGGGACTTTGAGCACAATCAATGTGATACCCTGTCTAAACACCTTTAGAGGGAAGCTCAGAATGCAAGTGCTAACATGTATCAGAGCCTAGCTCCTAGAGAGCCCAGAGGGACCTGTAACTTATGAGATGACTACTGTCTGTCTGAGAAGGGAGTTTGTTGCTTCTTCAGTCAAATGGGTATGCGCATATATTTCTTTACCTTTTAAAACCATAACTTGTGCTGGAAAGATCTGCTATTGCATCCCCAGTATTTACCATATTTAAATATATATTGGTTTTAGTTTAAAATTTTAGTCATAAAGCACTTCAAAGTATTAATATTTCATACTCAGAGCTACTTTTTATATATAAACTAAATAACTGAGTTTAGGGTAAATACATTTTTAATAATAGTCTAAAGTAGAAAACAATTAGCTTGTGCTACTAATGAGTCATTCAGTCAGGTTTTCCAGCTGTGTTGATTAGGATGCCCTATGATACAAATAATGTGGGGTTTTTTTTCCTTTTATTGGAGATAAAACTGACAACTTTAAAAATAGTTTCTCAGTGGTTTCATAAAAATCTGAAGGGGAAAAAAGTGATTTCACAATTTTTTGTGGCACTCAGCATTGTCTGAGACAGTTGTCCCAATGCCTGGCAAATAGCCCTAGTATGTCCTAGTATGTAGCATGAACACCTAAATGACAGATTTAAGCTTTATTGCTTTAAAAGAAAACTCTCTGCTGTAGTTTAGATCTGAAATGAACCCAAAGGTCCTATGTTGAAGGCTGACTTGCCAGTGCCTGGTTCTACTGGGAGGTGGTGGGGCCTACTTAGATCATGGAGGTATGCCTTTGAAGGAGAGGTGAGGCTCTGTCCCCATTCTACCTCCCCTTGCTTCCTGGCCACCAAGAGGTGGACAGGCCTTTTCTGACACACGTGCCTACCATAAGTACTGTATCACCCCACATCCAAAAAAAAACAAGAGCAATCAGCCATTATCATCTCAGTGGTATGAAGGAAAAGATGGTCATAGTCCTAATACATAAAGCACCTCCTATTGTCTCTGTGGGCTTCATGCTCTTTCTCTAGGGGCCCTGCCTCTTCTCCCATTCTTGTCCCCTTTCCACATAGACGTCAGGAAGACTGTGTCTTGATGTTCCTGGAAATGGTCTCTATGCTTACAAACATTGGCTGAATCTTGTTCCTCTGCTCCCTATCAGAATCCTACCTGACATTCAAGGCCCTGTCCACATGTCTTTCCTGAAGACTTTTCTGATTCCTTGTGTTTGTTCTTCTAAGTAGTCTGTGCCTTCCCAGTATACCACATTCTGCTAGAACAGACAGACACATGAGGAGGGGGAATACAGGGGAAGGAAAAAGAAAGTTATATTGTTTACTGGCAATGGTCATAGAATTAACAGTTATGACTTGTATGATGTACATGCAAAAAACATGTACAAATGGAACACCTGACCAGGTTTTAAAAGCCTTCTATGACTGCAAACTCCTCCCTTAAAAATTAAAAGAGAAATATGTTTCTTGTAGGATCCAACTTTATTCTTCTATTTTGCTTTATTTATTATCTTGAAAATCCATTTTAATACGCCTTTGTAATTAAGTAATTGTAATTTGGTAGATATTTTGAAAATATGTCAGTTTACTATGTTTTAGCATGTTTTCGGATCCAGAAAATAAGATACTTAATTATTCCACATGCCTAAAGTTTATTGTACAAAAATACCAGTACTAAATATAAAGTGATAAATTTGTCATGTGCTAATATTATATTAATATATGATAATTATATCATGTATATGATAACATACCTTTTAAGAAATTAGTAAGCTTCTCTTAGACCTAGTCTTCCTGAAGGAGAACCTACTGATTCTCATGATTTGTTTTAAAACTGAGACACATTTCTCTAGATGATTTGTGTGTGTGTGTGTGTGTGTGTGTGTGTGTGTGTGTGTGTGTGTGTGTGTGTACTGGAGATTAAACCTGCTAAGCACATGCTCTACCACTGGGCTAAAACAACCTGTCTGTCCTCTGTATGTAACCACCCCAAATATAAAAATTAAAGTTAGCTAGGAGTGGTGGCGCACGCCTTTGATCCCAGCCCTTGGGAGGTAGAGGCAGGTGGATTTCTGAGTTCAAGGACAGCCTGGTCTACAAAGTGAGTTCCAGGACAGCCAGGGCTATACAGAGAAACCCTGTATCGAAAAACCAAAAAAGAAAAAAAATTAAAGTTTCTGTCTATGACAAGTGCTATAGCAGGCAAAATTTGCCTTTTTATTTTGTAAAGCCTCAAATATAGGACAAACACTGCTTTAAAAAAGAAAGCAAAGTGTATCCCCAAGTACTGTAGTTCAGCATGGTTAGATCTTAGTAGTGTTTTAGAGCTAAATATAGAGATAAGAAGGAATCTTGAGACATCTTCTCCTAGTTCCTCTTCTCCAGATAAAGTAATTGGGGACCATAGATATTATATAGTTTTCTATAACCCGTTGAGAAGAAATCAGAAAGTTGACTTCCTGATGATAGCTATGGCCATGTTAATTCTACTGCCTTCCAAGAGACCAGACAGTCTCTCTCAGTGACTCAGAGAAACACAGAGAATATTTTTCTTTTGTCATTGGAAATTAATCATCACTGGTAGAAGATAAGAATATATATATTCTTATATGTGTATCTATTTTTTCCTGATTCCCAATATATGTGTCCATCTTTGTTTCTAAACTCTAACTTTAGCCTTCTAGGAAACAACTGCTCAACTTCCCTGTCCTCCTCTGACTCTCTGCTCAAAGGGTAAGAACTGGGCTGGTAATTTAGTTCCCTGATAGAACATTTGCCTACCATGAACCAGGCCCTGGGTTCCATTATTAGAACAGCTTAAAAATAAATTTAAAATAATTACTTAACTAAAAACACCAATCTCTAACAGCTTCAAAAAGTTAGGATAGCAACAGATAAACTAGATGTTAGGGTTTGTTCTTTATCTGCCAGGGAAAGCAGTGGCCTTCAGTCTGATCTATTAGCCATAGAAAGCACATCCTCTGCACTGCTTCATCCCCAACATTAAAAGCTATGTTGAAAAAGCGTGGCCTTGCTAAACCCTCCTTGTGCCTTTATTCAATACTCATCTAATGCGCATGTAGCTAGGATGACCTGGGACTCCAAATGAACTAATACAGCCAGAATTTTCTCTTTAAAAAAATATCCAGATATGGGAGCATACAGCTCTAATCTCAGCACCTGGGAGATAGAGGCAGGGGGATCAGTTATTCAGGTTCATCCTCATCTACATAGCAAGTTGAAGACTAGCCTGAGACACACGAATTCCTGTTTTGTACAAAGAAACAAATAAAATGTTTCTCTACTTCCAATCTGTTATACACAGATTTAGTTCCACCCAGCAGGACCTTGTCTCCTTCCTTTGCTAAGCCCCTGATGTGTAGAAATGCTAAATCTACCTGTGGAACAAGTCTTGCCTAACTTGTAGCAGAGTTACTTATCAATACAGATGCTTTATTCATGAGAGTTAGAGATTCTAGCTAAAGAACACTACCGTTAGACATCCTAATTAAAGTGATCTTGAAAGAGCTTTAGCTATTTTTGTTAGGTAAAGGAAAGAAGAACTGCTAATGTGATAGGAAACTGTCTTTAACTAATTAACTTGGCTGTTGTGATTGCCCACTAGGAAAGATAAAATGCACTTTAGGCATGTTAATGTCCATGTATGTTTATCATTCCTAGTCTATAAAATTTTAATTATAGTCACTCATAGTGGCACATGCCTTTAGTTCTGGCACTCAGGAGGCAGAAGCAGGCAGATCTCTATGAGTTTGAGGCCAGCCCAAACTCATATTAATCCACATGCCTAGCCCACAATTTCTTCATCTTTTAATATGTCATAATTCTTACTTTCTCTCATGTAAACTTCCCAATGTACATATTGACTCATCTTCTAGATCAGAGTGACTTCTAGGACAGCCAAGGCTACAGAGAGAAACCCTGTCTCAAAACACCAAAGGGGGGATTTTAATCAGAGGAAGGACTGGAGATATGTATGGCTCAGTGGTTAAAAGCACTGGCTGGCTAGGCAGTGGTGTCACATGCCTTTAATCCCAGCACTTGGGAGGCAGAGGCAGGTGGATTTCTGAGTTCAAGGCCAGCCTGGTCTACAGAGTGAGTTCCAGGACAGCCAGGGCTATGCAAAGAAACCCTGTGGCGCAAAAATAAATAAATAAAAATTAAAAAAAAAAAAAGCACTGGCTTTTCTTGAAGAAGACCCAGGGTTGATTCCCAGCACCCACCTGGTAGTCTCCAATTCTTAGGGATCCTATGCTCTCTTCAGGCCTTATAGGGACTTTACACACATGGTACAAAAATATATGTGCAAGCAAAATATTTACACATATTAATAAATAAATGTTTTCTTTTAAATTTAAGCAGAGGGCCAATGAGATAGTTGAACAGGTAAAGGAACTGGCCACAAGCCTGACAACCTAAGTTCCATCCCCAAGACTCATAGTGTAGAGTGGTCTGTGAAACAGTAGATGATTCTAGCAACTTCCATCTCACTATATGATAGCTCTGGTTTTTTCCAAGTTGTATTTCAGAAATTGTGTGTGTGTGTTTTTTTTTTTGTTTTTACTTCATTTTATTATTTGCTGGTGAGCAATCCCAAGGCTTCATCATGCATGTTAGGACAGCACTCTGCCACTGATCCACATGCCCAGACCACGATTTCTTCATCTTCTAATATGTCATAATTCTTACCTTCTCTCATGTAAGCTTCCCAATGTACATATTGACTCATATTCTGTCTAGTTTTAAACTTGATATTTTGGAATTTAATTTTTCATACATCTATTGTATAGTCTGTGCATTTTGTTGTACCCAGGAGCAAAGGTAAAACCTGGTATTCATATAGCTTCTATTCTAGCAGAATAACTAATGTAAATGCATTAGAAATACAGTAATAGCATCACATACTAACTAATGTATGCATACAAGAAAGCCTAGCATTTAGAAAGCTTTTTCAAACCCCGTTTTATATATATGAAAAACTTGGGACATATATATATATATGTATGTATATATATATATATATATATATATATATATATATATATATATATATATCACATATATATATTCTATTTGGATATGGGGATAGGTTATTAGAATGCTCTGTGGGAAACATGTAATTTTAGAATCTTTCTAAGTGGTTCTCGCAAGCTCTGGCCCCTTTTCCTCAAAAGGCAACAAAACAAAAAAGTTCTGTGTGAAAGAGGTGGTGGTTAGCCATGACTTTGCAGAGGACTATAAAAGGATTTTCTCCAACGGTGTTAAATTGTTGTTACTTTGTACATATTAACTAATCAGCATAACTGGCATTTCCATTTATACATGTCATATTCTCCCCCATTAACTTTCCTTGTTCCTTTTCTCTTCCAAACTATCCAGCCCCCTTCTACTTCTATGTTATTGTCTTCATCATCCTTCTTTCTCTTCTCCTCCTTTTTTCTCTTCCCCTTCTCCCTCCCCGTCCTCCTCCTCCTTTTATTTTGTGACCTAATGAGTCTTTTCTCTAAAACAAAATTTGCTGGGCATGGTAGTGACCTGTAATCCCACCAACTATAGAGGTTGGTGCAGGAGAGTTTCACATTCTGGGCCATATTGTGTAAGACCTAGTCTCAAGCTATAAAATACAATAAAAATAATATGAACTGAGTTGTGGCTCAGTGGTAGAACATGAGTTCAGCATGCACAAGGTCCAAGACTCAGTCCCCAGCACAAACAATTAAATAAAGTCGCTGAGCAGATAGGAATGTTCCTGTATACCTTGTCTTATGATAGATATACTATCTTTAGTCTAAGAATAAAAACCATCCACCTGGAGCTGGAGAGATGGCTTAGCAGTTAAGAGCACTAGCTGCTCTTGCAGAGGGCGTAGGTTTGATTCCCAACTCCCACATAACAGTTAACATCTGTCTGTAACTCCAATTCCAGGGAACCCATTGCCCTCTGCTGGCCTCCTCAGACATTAGGTACACACTGTGATGCAGAGATGCAGACAAATTCACACAATTTTTTAAAATTTTTTTAACATCTCAAAAACGAAAAAAGAACCACAAATCCGTTGTTTCTCATATTCAGCAACATTGACTGAGTTCCACCAAGTACTAAGATATATATATGTAAATGTGCCCCAACCTTTGCTCACAAGTAGCCTATCATCTAAGTAAAAGAGCCCACCATTATCTTGAGTGTCACATAAAATGGTACTCAAGGTACTACTGAGTATGGGAGCTAGATGTTCCACTGGGGGAAAGCAGTGTCCTAAAGAGAGCCAGCTCAACAAAGAATGGTCCCAAGAAACGTTACTCAAAAGGACATTGTATAAGTAATATCAGACGAGAAGTAGGAACTTTTATGCAAGTTGAAAAGGCTATAAACAGATTACTATTTGTTTCATTTTGGGGGAAAGCCTTGCACATGCCAAGCAAGGGTTCTGTGCCCGAAGGACACCCTAGCTCGCACAGGTCAATTCTTATATTAGGCCCTACAGTCTGTCTTAAATCTTTCCTTTGCATTCACACTTCCTCACTCCTTGAGAAGCCAAATTAAAGGTATTCTGATGAATCTCATTAAGGGGAAATTCTGCAGAGTTAGAGAGTAAGTCAACTTCCATCCATTTGATGTCCAAGTTCCCTGGCCTTTCTTTACAACAGAAACAAATAGCTCATACGAACTGCCTGAGAACAGGGCCTATGTTAGTACAACTTGAATTTCTCCATAACTGTTTAATTCATGAAACATGAAGATGCTCCTGCCTTACCTTTTATGAAGTGGAGAGGTTACCAAGATAAATATGACAGTGTCCCTGTCTGCAGGACATTGTTCTACAGAGGATTGGAAGTATAAAAAGTCATAATTATAGTACAGTGTGAACATTTTGATCACTGAATTGCTTAGGGTTGCGGGAGTACTGAGAAGAAATAATTAGCTGTACTTGAAAGTTCTGTAAAGAAGATGACTTTGCGTCTTTGGATAGGAGTTGTCTCTCAATTCGTGTTTAGATGAATATGTATTCCTGTTTGCTAGCAGATCCTTCCAATTTCCTAACAGGGTCGTGTGTTGCCTTTTTTAACTGAAGAAGTAAATAAGTAAATTTCATTTGTCTGTGCTACTGTTGTGAAATAAAAACATGAGTAAAGTGGTGGATAGAAAGCAGAACCAGCGCCGGGTGGAGAGAGGAGGGGCTCTCACTGTGGGAACCAAGATTAGGGAGAGCACAATGCAGAGCCCTAGTAACGATCCAATGATTCATCCTGTCATTCCTCTTCCTCTGTAGCCATCAGGTTTGGGCGGATGCCACAGGCCGAGAAGGAGAAGCTGTTGGCGGAGATCTCCAGTGATATCGACCAGCTGAACCCAGAGTCTGCTGATCTGCGAGCCCTGGCAAAGCATTTGTATGACTCATACATAAAGTCCTTCCCGCTGACCAAAGCCAAGGCGAGGGCGATCTTGACAGGAAAGACAACGGACAAATCAGTTAGTTCTCTTCTGCTCTCTTCATTGAGGGTGGCTGGGGCTGGGGGTTGTTTCCTTTGACTAAATGATTTGCTTCGGTGCGCATGCGTGTGTGTATATATATATATATATATATATATATATATATATATATATATATATATATATATATATATATATAAAGTTCAGCTGCAGGCTGTTAAAATCTAGTGGCAAGCTAGGTCCAAAACACAGGAAATGTCTTCAAATAGGATAAGTAAACATTGTTCTGAAAAGGGAGTAAGTCCTCCAAGCTGTAATATATATAAAAAAAAAAAAAAAAAAAAACTTTAAGAGTAATACAAGAGCTCATAGGTCATCTCTACACTCATGAATGAACGTGAAGCCTTCTGGTCACAAGAGTGTCTCAGAAGCCGTGCAGGTGTGGAAAGCTGTTGTGTCCCACTTCTACCTTTCAGTTTTTCTATGGTCATTTGTCCCAGATCCAAAGTGGCACAAAAGTACATCAGGATATCATGAGACCTATTCCTTACAGTACCTAGCTTTATTCCTGGGAAACTGGAGGCTCTGGCCTTCTATTATACACACAAATTCTACTTTCTGCAAGGATCTAAGTTGCCTATTGTACTCCAATGGAATGTTTAGTTGCTTGCTTGCTTGCTTGCTTGTTTTGGTATGCTAACTATTGGATTGAATCTCAGGCAAGCATGTTGGGTACATGTGTGCTAAAACTAAGCTACAACCCCAAGCCACAAAAGTATTCTTAAGTACCTGGAGATTCTTTGAGTGACATTGTTTAGAAATTCATAATAGATGAAAATTATCGTTGAATCCAGTTTTCTAGGAAGCAGAAAGCTTCTGATAGGAAGCTGAGAATCAACATCAAATTACATTAAAATAAAACCTTGATGCTGCTCCCCAGGCCACCAGCAGCTGCAAGGACTGACTGGGTCTCTGCCCTTCAGGGTCTGGCTTTGATGTTATGGTCTATGCTATGATGAATGTCCCTAGGCAGTAAGAGCTACAAGTCTCATGCAGAAGACCTGGATCCAGCTCTTGAAAGCTCTGTGTGTGGTCAGTTACTTTCATGGCCAGGAGAGCCAGTCAACTATTAGGTGGATACATGTAACTTGATGACCATTCAGATTTTAGAAGAAAAAAATCGTATTATCTCCTAATGTGTTTTGAGGACTATCTCAGGTTATTTCTTTCTTTTTAGTTAAATGACTTTGAGTGGAGTCAGCTAATAGCTATGAGAAAGCCACATGCCAGTAAGAACAGTTGAGTTTCTCCCTGCAAAAGAGGTGATTGATACCGCCACAGTGATACACAAGGTCCTAGGCCCTACAGTTTCCAAGTATTTTACACATTCTTTACATTCCAGCCCAGGGCCCTGTGAAGGCTGCAATTGTTTATTATTATCTTCATTTAAGAAGAAGGAACTGAAGTAGAGAGGGGCAAGCACATAGAAACCCAAAGGCTATGACGTAAGCTTCCCCGACTTCTAGTTGGGAGCATTCTCAGCGTGCTATTCTAGGGACTACAGAATGGAGTCACAGTACAGTGGGATCTGCACTAAGTACCAAACGTAGCCATGGCAAGAGACACACAAGTGAAGCCTCTGTGGAGCTAATTTGATTACAGAGGATAAGCCTGCTTCCCAGGCAGAAAAGTAAAGAAAGACTGCAGAGCCACATGACTAAGCAGAACCAACACTTGAAGGCAAATTGCAACAGCCTGCCAAGAACAGATGCAGGAAAGAGGGCTGGAGTCTGGGATCTGCCTAATTAAGCACTGTGGAGGGAGGAGGTTGCTGAAAGGCAAGCCAGTTCAGTTTTACCTAGAGCCACTCATCTTGAAGGCTCTGGGTTCTTATTGTCATAACCTCCAGTTCATACCTGAAATCCATGCTGGAAATCTTATCAATTGAGTACTACTTAAAAGCTAGATGAGGGGGTTGGGGGAAGAGAGAGAGAAAGAGAGAGAGAGAGAGAGAGAGAGAGAGAGAGAGAGAGAGAGCCAGCCCACCCTAATAGGCAAGAATGTAAATGTATTTAATGGGGGCCAACTTACTCCTAACTTTGTTTTGAAAGACATAGCACCCAAACCACTAGAAATCACTTGAAAACCTCATCCCAGCTGACTTTTTGGCTCTAAGTCTTTGAGTTAAAAATAAGATAATTGGAGGCCCTTTGTGAAACAAATAGCTATTAAGCTGCTTTAAGGAAGGGGCTACAAAAGCCTGATTATAGACTTCTCAAGCTCAGAGGCCAAGGGTTGTCATTTTTCCCTATCGTACGTAAGCTTGTGCTTTCCCATAATAGTTACTCAGACTATTTGTTTAATTGAATTAAAGACTGTTGCTTATGCCCTTTGAAATCATGGACTTTCAACAGAGGTCTTTTCACTAGCCCAATATTTGTTCATTAAACTAGACATTGTGAGCTATTTGATAGTGACAGAATTGCCTCCAGTTAGGGTCTAGAAAAAGAGGCCCAGCCAAATATAAACAACCCATTCACTGATTATACAGAACTAAAATCAAATTGTTTGGCACTGTTTTCTCCTTATCTGATGAAATCAAATTGAGCACCAATGGAAACAGCTCAGTAGAGAATATGGAAGAGAAACCCAAAATGTGATTTGCAGTGAGAATTGTTCTTTATCAGCATGGTCCTATTATTCATTTGATAGCATCTATCTCAGGGGTGTTATGTTATCTCTTGGCCAGGGCTATGAAAGCTAAGATTTGCATTGATAGGAAAAGTTTTGCTGAAGTGTGGCCTCTCGAGATGGTGGGGGATGTGAAAAAGTGGCTGAGGCCATAAGGAGAGAAGCTTAGGTCTCATTATACACCCAGCTTGCAGCTGATGTCATCAGCATCTGTTAGGCCAAGCCTGGGGGAGGCTGCTCAGCGTAGTGGATGACCAATTACCCATAACCCTCGCAAAAGGAAATGAGCAGACTGAAGGGGCCATTCTTTATGTTATCTCACTGCTCATTTTAACCATAGCCTGTTAGGAACCCACCAGCTGCTGCCCTCTCAGCCTTTGCCTCTGGACTAGCAGGGGCTACTCCCCCTCCTCAGCTAAACTTCCTTCTTCTATATCTTGTTCCCTGGGCCACTCACACTTTTCAAAAACAGATAATTAAATGTTCCTGCTCTTCTCCAATCAATTTTAACATCATATTTTTGTGATAAGATACCAATAATTTTCATCATCTTGCCTCCAAGAGTATGGACTGGGTATTCTAGTCTCAGGGTTAGGGGGAGGTGAACTATAGAGTCAGTAAAGAAGTCTGAGGAGCATGATACATTTTCAACACCCTCAAATAGGGTGGAATCCATTCTCCCTACTACCTGCTTTTCTTCCAGGGGTTTGTTTCAGCACAACCCTTGCTGAAGAAATCCTAGTGATCTCTGAAACCCATGAGTGTGTTAGAACTAGAACCCTCATTTCTTGAAGGCAGTTTGATAACTGAGTGGACTTTGGAAGTTTAGGATGTTTGACTATCACGCTGGTATAATGATCACATGATCCCATGTTTGTTGATGAAAATAAACAGTGGTTTTCAAAAACCGCTCTCAATGCCATGACTTGTCATAAAACAATAAATAGAAAAACCCTGGGTATACCTGCCAACTCTTCACTCCATATCTGAGAGGGATGCCTAGTGAAGTCCTGGCTCCATTCTATCTACAAATAAGAAATAAAACTTTTTATTTGTACTGTGTTGGACTTTGGGTTCCAAGGCATCATGTTGTTTAAGACAGGCGCATGTAAAGTCACTGTTCCTATAACAGGAGCACACTGGTGCCATTAGAAAAGTGATCATTCTGAATAGTATATGAAATATAAACCCTCTGAATCATAAAACCCATGTGGAATTGTAAACTGCTGTGGAAACATTTCTGTACCCACTTATATTTATGCTTTCTAAAATATACAGTGGCTATCACATCATACGACTCAAGTGATAGAGAAGATGTGTCTCTTTAAATCCTACACTTACAGCTAAACAAAGCAGAGTCTCTCCTTCCATCTTTAAAAGAATCTGAATGAACTGGAATATCTATTCTCCTCTGAAGTGGAAAGTATTGAGGGAGTCCTTAGAGAAAAACTTAGGGACCCCATAGGAATCAAATAGAAACCAGTGCTGAGTAACCCCCAAGGCATTGTTGATCCATCTATCAATAGTAATAAAACAAACTCCTTTATAACCAGAGTCATGGTAATAGCTAATGATATAACAGATCTGAACTAATATTATTCTAGGTCTGGATGTGTAACTCAATAGGAGAACACTTGCCTACACATACAAGGCTCTGGGTGCCATTCCCAGTACCAGAAAATAACAATAATATTCAATTTAGTTAAGGGGGAATGCATTTGGGCTTCTTTGCTTATTTTTATTTTATTTATTTATTCTTTAGATATTGGACTGAGCTGGCCAGTACCTTTGTTTATCCACTGAGTAACTGGCTGAAATTGAACTATTTATTTAAGAGCTGTGGTTATGTGCTGGTTTGTTTGAGTACAAATAATTCTTAATAAGTTTTCATTTGTTTGTCTTAAATCACTTAACTACATGGGGACACAGAATTACATCTGACAGTCTTTCTAACTTAACTCTGTCACAAACAGCAGTTGACTCTAGGAAATGTCATTCAAAAGGTACCGCCTGAGGACCCCAACACAGAAGAGCCCTAGTTCTTTCCCAAAAAGTCATTTTATTGAAAAGGGTTTAAAGCCATGGAGAAAGAATTTGAAAAGAGACAGTCAGGAAGATATCCTGGTTCTACTTAGAATTTGCTATAAAGAACTCTTTGACTTTGTAAAGTATCCCAGCTTCCAGTTTCTTCCTATTTAGAGAGCAATGATGTGTGCTTTTAGAAGAGACTTTGCATTCTGTGGTTCCCATGGTTTTCAACAAGCAAAACGGAAACACAGGAGCAAGGACAGAAAGGAAGTTGAAGAAACCAATGTACTTTGGGGTTAGCATTCATTAACTGTAGTTCATAGAGGGAGGACAAGATGTGTGCCTAATACTATGAAAGCCAAGAGATGCAGAAGACTGGAATAAAATTTGAAAGATAGGCCCTAAGAATGTAGTGTTCTTCTTTGAAAAAAAAAAAAAATCTAAGAATCTAGAGAGGCCCATGAAACAAGGCCCATGTTTTCCCAAGCCAGGTTATTGTTATTCTTTTGGTTTGGTTTGGAAACAGGATCTCATATACCCTGTGCTGACCTAGAATTCACTATGTAGCCAATGATCAACTTAAGCTCCAGATTCTCCTGTCTACGTACTAAGTGGTAGATCATGAACAAGCAGCACATGCCTGGCTTCTCACTCAGCTATGATTCCACACTGTTGTTATGGGATTTCTGGTGAGTAGGTCAGGCACTATGCAGAGATGTATGTGGCTAACTAGAGAAATCACCCAGAGTAGCCTGAGCTATGTTAGTTGAACATTCTTATTTATCTCCTTTATTAGGTTGTTTCATTAGTCAAGAGAAGCTATGAACTTAGTATTTTGTGTATAGTCCCTTTCATAACTCATATATTAACATGCCTATGGATTACTAAGAGGTGGATCCACACAGTGTTACAGGTTGTGGCTAGTATTTATTAACCCCGTGTTTAATCCCTAGAACTAAAGAAAGAGGAGGAAGGAAGGAAGGAAGGAAGGAAGGAAGGAAGGAAGGAAGGAAGGATCATTCTTTGTCCAGCAAAGCTTGGGCATCAGAAAATCTCATTCCCAGAGCCTTGACCACTGTTCTGAGAGCAATTTTATTCTCATCATTTGCATATTTTTCGTAGACATTTTGAATCCTAACAAACCTAGATGATCCCTGAGCATGTCTAGTTGTAGCTTTTGTTCCTGCTGTGTAATATGCCTACCGATCCTTTTGATGCTGCTTCTCAAGGTAAATACAATATAAACTAGATTTTTTAAAAAAAATTACTGAGTCAAATTTTGAAGACATGACTCCTCCTGCAGTTTGGTATGTCATTAGAAGACACTCTACAAGCTAATCCAATATGCTAAGGCTCTCTTAGCCTTGTATAGAAATGTGATCAAAGACATTCAGTTTGTTTTATAACAAACACTGTACCAAAAGAAGGCTTTCAGTGATTCAGAGTGTTACTAACTGGGTTCTGAAGAGTCGGGCAGACCACTGCTTTCCTAGGAGGTTTGAGGATGAGGAAGTCCCAGTGAGATGTGAAAGTGACGCCTAAGTGGATCCTCTGAAGTATGGGAACTGGTAAGCTGGTGGCCTGGGAGTCACTCTTACAGTTTGACAGATCCACACAGAAGCAGAAAGAATGTATGCAGAGTCAAAAGCAAGCAAACAAAAAAAGCCCAGCATAATAAAATATAACTAGGAAAAACAACAACAATATCTCCACTGGTATTCATTTGCATGTCAATACTCCCATACTCTCTGCCGGCTCCCACTTTGTCAGAAATGCCTAAGGGTTTTTCTTTCTTTTTTTTTTCCCAAACTGTACTGCTTTGGCATAACGATGGTGTGGGTGCTGCCTCTTTTCTCTGTCCTTGAGTATTTTACTGCCAGGATATCCTGACCAACACTGATTGCCAAGGGGTTAAAGTCTCATTGTTGTTAAATTGGGAGAGAAAATTAGCAGGATTTGGTGCCCTATGTTCAGCTATCCCAGAGTTTCAAAAACAGGAACCTGGGGCTTTATATGAGGGGCAGGGGAAGTCAAGGAGAATCACAAGGGTGATGGACCAGGGCAGAGTTCCAGATAAATTGCTTACTTGGAGGTGAAAGAATCTGATGCTTATGCTCTGTGCCAAGAACCCACATGACTGAGCAGAAGCTCACTAGAAAGCTGAAGGGGCAAGTCTGGGTACAGTCTTCCTGGGTGTGAAGAGATAGTTTACTGTCTTAATTCTATGCTTATATTTTCCATCCTGGGGATGGAACTCAAAACCTTGAGTATTCTAAGCGAGCATAGTACTTATGCCCAACTGAGGAGATGATTTTATGTTCATGTTATCTGTAATAGAGCATGTTTGGTTGAACTGCTTTCTCTGTTGTCCACACTCAGAAGAATAAAGGAAGTCAAGGGGGTAGGGACTTGACATGCTTAGAACCCTGTACTTTATCCCTAGCAAACTGTGAGCCAGGTGTGATAGTGCACCCTTGTGAAGGTGAAAGCAGGGGGATCAGAAGTTCATGATCATCCTCTAGTATATATCAAGGTTAAGAGCAGCATAAGTTAGGTACCAGAGGCCTTGTCTAAAATTGTTAAGTCACTTATATCTTTTTAATATAAGTTATAATACACTAGAATACCAATAGAGGAGGAAGAGACAGGGAGAATGAAAGCATTTCTTCTAGGTTCTGTAAAATCATCTTCATCCACTCATAGTTCTCTCAAGGTTAGACTCTGACTCACAGGGATAACACATTTAAATTGTTATCATTGATTCTGCCTTTTCTTTATCCTCTTCTTACTAATGATGCCAATTGTGAAGACTTAGAATAAACCGAAGCAAGATGTCCAAGAAACAGTGAACATGATTTGGTCTTAGTTGTCTTCAACAATCAAAGGCAGCAAGCCTCTGAGTCCTCTAGTCACTCCTCTCTGAGGTGTGATGAGCATTATGGTGGAAGTGAACTGAGGACAGCAGTATTTCTAGAGCAAACCAACCCTGAAGTGTTTGGAAATCTACTCAGTCTAAAAGTCCTCAGTGTGGAACAGACTGAAGTTGGTGAAAATCAGGGACACTTATCTGCAAGAGTCCGTAGTTAAATTTCTAGACAATACATCTTGAAGCTGGTTACTCTTGCCACTTATGGAACCCACACCCATTTAAGCATGCACATACACAGAGAGAGAGAGAGAGAGAGAGAGAGAGAGAGAGAGAGAGAGAGCGCATACACACTAGAAATACAACTAGAATTTCTTCTAGAAAAGAATGGAGACCTCCAATTCTGTCAGCTTCCCAACAATAGTAGTGCATGCTTTTAATCCCAGCACTCAGGAGGCAGAAGCAGGTGGGTCTCTGAGTTCGAGGCCAGCCTGGTCTACAGAGTGAATTCCAAGACAGCCAGGGCTACACAGAGAAATCCTGTCTCAAAACAAAAATAAAACAAATAAACAAGAAAAAACAAAACCTTGAGAATTTGGAAGAGTAAATGACTTATAGTTAACTAGCCCTCACTTAGCAGCTGACAAGGCTCACAACCATCTATAACCCTAGTTTCAGGGGATCTGACACACTGACCTGTACAAGCACTAGATACACATATGATACACTTATATGCATACAGGTCAACCCCCTTATACATAAGAGAAAAATGAATAAATCTTTGGGGAGGGGGAAAGATTGAAAACCAGGACCCAGATAGCTTCAATTTTTATTCCAATGCTCAGCTATATAAATTATTAGTAAGATTGAGGTTATCTCTTTCTAAGTGCAAAATGTTCCTTCTCCTAGTTGATCAACCTTGAGAGTTTCACAATGATCATAAGCCTTTGGCTAGTTCTTTAAAAAAAAAAAATAGGGAGTAGAGTATCATGACAAATATGAATTACTTTTCAAAGCAGCCTGTTCATAAACCTAAGTAATTGATCCATTTGTTTTATTTATTAGTTGATCCCTAAGAACACCTATATTAAAATGTAAGTTCAGAGCTGGGACTGCAGTGATAGAGCATTTGCTTAGCACACAAGAGGCTCTGTGGTTTGGTCTTCAAAACTACAAAAAGTAAAAGCTCAGAACCATTCTTATTTTACTATTCTTTGCAATGTTTTACCCACAGCCCTGCTACAGCTGCATTTTCTGAAACAGATGGCTTCCAGAGCACAGAAAAAAATAGACATTTTCTTGGCTTAATATTTTTAATCTGCTTTGAGTGATATTTTTATAGTGAAATCGATTTTATATGTTCACTGTGTTTCCTTTATGGTCTGAGTAAATTTAATCTAAAGCTGTAAGATTAGTTTATGTTCAAGTGGGTCTTTTCAATTATAAGTTGCTTTAATTATTTTTTTGTTTAAAAAAAAGACTAAATGTATGTTCTCTTGAAATTCAAGAAAGACAACAGACTTTTTGTCAATTTAGTCAGTCTCAGGGTAGCATAGTAGTAGTATAAGTTGAAGGAAGAAAGAGCAGAGTTGATAAAATGTTTGCACACAGCAGATCAATGATGAATAGGAAGAGCCTTTCTCCTGTTTAAGTGCCTTTATCTTTCACAGTTTTGCTCAGAAAGGAAATACATATATAAAATAGTCTTTGGAACTAGGGTGGTGCTCTCACAGAACAAGGAACTCAGCCACTTTCCCTTTTTCATTTGCAGCCATTTGTCATCTACGATATGAATTCCTTAATGATGGGAGAAGATAAAATCAAGTTCAAACATATCACCCCCCTGCAGGAGCAGAGTAAAGAGGTGGCCATCCGAATTTTTCAAGGGTGCCAGTTTCGATCCGTGGAAGCCGTGCAAGAGATCACAGAGTATGCCAAGAATATCCCCGGTTTCATTAACCTTGACTTGAATGACCAAGTGACTCTGCTCAAGTATGGTGTCCATGAGATCATCTACACGATGCTGGCCTCCCTGATGAATAAAGATGGAGTTCTCATCTCAGAGGGCCAAGGATTCATGACCAGGGAGTTCCTCAAGAGCCTGCGGAAGCCCTTTGGTGACTTTATGGAGCCTAAGTTTGAGTTTGCTGTGAAGTTCAATGCACTGGAATTAGATGACAGTGACTTGGCTATATTTATAGCTGTCATTATTCTCAGTGGAGGTAAGATTCACCTTTTGATTTTTGTTAAAGAAAATGGGATTGTGGTGGAATTGTTGGTGGGACTGTGTCTCGGTGCTCTGTGCTCCTTTTTACTGGCTGTGTGTGTTGTGTAGAACATGCCAATGGCACGGTGCCATGAGCATGTCACTCCCCAGGCTGAGAACCACAAGCTTGCAGAGTGAAGGCAGTGGAGATCCCAGGCTCGAGTTTATTCATCTCACTACTCTTCTCCAGCCAAATCCAGTCATGAAAGACAGATGCCCTTTACTTCTTTCATGCTCTTTTCCCTTGTCTTGCCCCCTTTCTTCCCAAAAGGCCAATCTGGTCTTCAGTTCATTTTAGTAATGACGTGTGTAACTTAACTTTGATGATGCTTCTGTGGTTTATAGCAGGCAGCACTGTGAGATCTTGGCCCAGTTAACACTCCCACCCCACCTTCCCTACATCAGGAATCAGGGAATGTGCATCTGCTAAACTCCACCTTCTCTCTCATGTGGTTCTCCCAGTGGCTTCCCTTTTATGCCTGTGTAAGGCACTTGGCTGTGATTACGAATACAGTGTGAACCCAAGAGCATACCACAAAGAAAGAAATTGAACTACTTGGCAGTTTGTTGAAATTTGGGCCTTACAAATATCTGATCTAACTAACCAACTCCAAAAGACACATTTTATAACAAATGTTACTTTCAATGTTCTCTGTCTTGTTTCCAAGTAGAACTTTCTGCTTTCATCCCTATCTACAAAAAGAGCTTTGAGCCAGATATGATGGTACACACTTAGAATCCGACCATTAAGGAGGCTGAGGCAAAGGATCTTGGAGTTAGTAGCCAGAATGAACTATTTAGTCTTAAAACAAACAAACAAACAAACAAGTTGCTTTTTTAAATGATGAGTTCTCACATTGTAATTGACTTTAGGTGTACTTTTTATGTAAACTGTGCAGCAACCTATTTATGAAAACTTACCTATGGGAAGAGGACTCTGAGGGTGTCAGGTTGTATTATTGCTCTGGACAAAGAACGTGATTTGGTAGTTAGTTTTGTTCAATTGAGAGCAGATGCTTTCAAGTGAGGTGCATGGTAATTATTAAGGTCACTAAAAACCAACACTAAGGAGGTTGCTCTAATGCCAGGCAGAGTTCTAAGAACTTCCTACACATTAAAGGCTCACAACAACTCAGTGAGGTGAGTGCCATTTTTTTTAAGTGAGGAAACCAAAGCAGTGGAAAATATGTGCCCTTGCCCACAGTGATGGGACCTGTGTAAGACACAGCTGGGGAGCCAACCATAATGGTACACAGATATTAATCCCAGCACAGGCAGACTTCTATGAATTCAAGGTTTGCCTAATCTAGAGAGTTCCAGGCAACCAGGCTACGCAGTAAGAAAGATGCACTGGGATTGTTGGTCTGCTTCCAGAGTCCATGTTCCAAGCTTCTATTCTGTGCAAAACAAAGCAGCTGCCTTACATGACTTGGGGAACAAAGAAGTAGCAGTATGGCAAGGGTGACTATCAAGTGATAGCTCACTTTCATTCTGTGCTGTCTTTGTGCATTGGGAATGGAACCGAGAGCCAGGCAAGCACCTAGCACTGACAGGCAAGCATCTCACACTGAAGCAATATTTTTTTGGAGTTGAATAGTTGGGTTTTAGGAAGTTTTGGTGCTCAGAATTAAACTCAAAGTCTCAGACATGTCTACCACTGAGTTATACTCCCAGCCCCAGAAGCACCATTAATAACCATAAAATATGCTGTAAAGGATCTTACAGACAAATCACCTCCCTGTATACGTACATTATTATTTTGAATGATAGTGAAAACAGAATGTTACTGAAATTATATTCTCTTCTTTTAGTTTTTATTTGTTTTATTTCATTGTTTAGGTTTTTTGAAACAGGGTCTCAGGGATTCAAGTCTCAGTTCAGTTGCTCTGAACTAATTATGTTGCTAAAGCTGGCCTTGAACTCCTGATCCTCGTGTCTCATTTGCCTCAGTGCTGAGATTATATGGTTGTGCCAACATATCTTTCTTTGAAAAGTGTTCTAAATTTTGATTATTGGATATTCTTCTATATCAATTTCTATCTAACTCTCAGGTGGTTTTGTGGTTATAAATTTCCAGGAATGGAATTCATAGCTATGCATATTTTAAGTTTTTTATTACTTAGGAAGATTGCTTTCTATAAAGTTTGCAGTCATTTATATACACTGATACTAAGGGAAGCATTTGGGAAAAACCATTCAGAGCTCTTACATACCGTATAAATAGGAAAGGTCTAAATAAGAAACAGCCACGATGGGCTGGGGGCAGGAGCTCCACAGAAGAGTGCTTGTTTTATACTTGCAAAGATTCTAAGCACCAGAGAAATAAAAGTACATAGGCAAATATGTATACACGTGTACATATATACACACACACACGCATGCATACACACAAATATACATGCATGCACCATTCACTAGTTGGTCAAGAGACCACACTATAAATACTATCCTTGAATTTGATACTATAGTTACTAACTCGTGTTAGTATATAAAAGATAAAATGGCACCAGTAACAAGGACTCTGTATAAATAATTCCTTTGGCCCTTCACAGATAGTCTTTCCACAAGCCAGGATCCTGATCTCATCTGACCCACACAACAGTGAAAGATATTCCCAAGGTAGCAGCCTGCCAGATTATTAAGATTATTTAACCCCTGTGAATAAGTCTAGAATTCTTCAAGGCAGAGGATTTACCACTGATATGTTCCTACATCACAAAAAGGGAAGTCCTTCCCTGACCAAAGTTATATTTTCAGGTGAAGTCTAAATCCAGGTAACAGACAAGAGTAAAACTGGCCCACATTTGTCCAATATACAGGAATGTGGTTCTCCTCTTTCCTCAGAGAGGCTGGTTGTATGCAGGCCAGGTAAAAGCTGTCCAACGTACATTCCCAGTCCAAGGACTGGCTTCCAGTAAGTTCTTATCATCCATAGATGTGAGATCAGTATCCCAAGACAGTTTCCAGATTTGCCTTTACTTAGTTGTTTTTCCTTATTCTAAAATTCCAGAAAAGGAACACATCATGTAAACAAGAGTCTTTAACTCAGAAATCAGAGCTCTGCCCTATCCAACCTTAACAAGAGTGACTGATTATCTCTTCAGCCCTTCAGAAGTTTGTCAATTGTTTTAATGATTTTGAAAAGAAGTACACTGGCCAAAAAACCAACTGGTCCTTTCTGATCATGCTGGAGCGTTTGTTCTGGTGAAAGCACTGAGATGCTCAGGCTGGGGAAATGGTGAGCTCTTGTGTAAGATCTGGGATCAGAGCTGAGGAGAGGGGGTTTAGAAGGACCAAAGAGGAAGACTGTAGATAGAAGTGTCAATCTGACCCAACTGGGGATTTGCTGGGTAAATAGGTGTTGCTACCCACTAAACACTGCTGACCCTGTTGATCTGGTTCTTAGATCTGAACTGTGTTTAGCAACTCCTCGTGAACTCAGCTCTTGTAGCCAGCTTGCTGCGAGAGATGACCTAGTTCTCAAAGTCTCTGTCTCCTCTGAGCTGGAGCAAGAAATGGAATAAAAAGGACAGCAGTGCTTCCGAGCCAAAGCTTAGCACTTCCTAAAAGCAGCTCATAGCCAGCCTCCCAGCAATGCAGCCATGCCTTTATTCTCACTTCACAGGCAGAAAAGTAAGGGCCATAGACTCGGATTTGTACAAATCTGATACCTACTGAACTACTCTAGGACTGGGCTAAAAGCCAAATGTCCTGTCACTGTGGTAGCCCTGTCCCCTCTGCTTCCTTGATACAGGATCACAGTTCACTCTCAGCAGCTGGTAGCTGCAACCCCCACTCCCACCTTCCTTCCTTAAGGCCTAAGCCTGGAAGCCAGGGGAGCACTTCCTTGTAATTTCAGCAGATAATAGCTTCCGTTGCACCCTCTAGTCTTACTGTCGGGGTAGGTGGTGTGTAGTAAAACTGCATCCAGCAAGAAGATGTTTGCAACTGGCGCCACAGACCCATGCCAGCCTTGCTAGCAAGCTTTCAAGCCCTGCCCCATGGCCAATGCCAAGTGTGATGCTCAGGAAATCTGGCAAACTCCAGGACGCTCCACGGGATACTTTGCCCCCTTGAGTATGTGCTGTGGAGTAAAGAAAAGCCCCCGGAGGGTCCAGCTGGAACTCTCCAACAGGAAAAAGCTCTTGTTAATTCAGAGCAGCTTGGAATCTGTTTCGATTCGTCCTAAACTTTTAAGATATGAGGGAGGAAATCCACTGGATTTTACAATGTATTTTTCAAGGCAGACTGCCACTGCTGTCTGAGTGACAGAGAAACTGCAACTATCCCTACAGCAGCAACAGATGGCAAGTCATCAACCCCCTCATTTACCCTCTAGAGTCCGGCTTCTGCCAACCACCTACAGAGTGTCCCCTGCTCTTTCCAGGAAACCAGCAATGTTCCTTCTATAAGCAGCTTGGAATGACTGTTCTTTGAGTGACTGTCTGTTGAGTAGGTAGAAGAGGTTATGCTCCCATAGTTATACACTTAGCCATGAAGGAAGACTTGATAGTCTTTGTCAATTTGACCTTGTTATGTCAGGTCAAAAGCTTGGGTCCCAGGGCTTCATCGTGGAACCATGGCCAGTGGATGTATTTGTTGATTCATTAGACTTAAAACAGAATCAAAGACAACACCTGGAGTAAGTTGAAAGATGTTTATAATAAATAAAACAGCAGCAGTAGCCCCTATTTGTTGAATATCCCAAACATCCAGGACATGTGCTCTATTCCTAGCCTTTTATCTATCTTTGCTGAAGCTCTGTGCAGCCAATATCCCAGTTTACAGGTGGAGAAAATGGAACTTCAGAGACTCAAGTCACTTGCCTATAGTCACAGAGCTAGTAATTGATAGAGCCAAGGTTCAGACCCATTAGTATAGGCAGGCTGGTACCAGAGATGTAGCTTGGTGACAGAGTTCATGTTGAGCATGTGCAGAACTGGGCATGTTCAATTCCCAGCCCTGCATTTATTACCACCACCACCACCACCACCACCATCATCATCATCAACCCCATCACCATGTATTTCCTTCGAAATTCTGTTGCCTTTAGAGTAATTGAGATAAAGATTTTAATTACCTTGGTCTTAGAGTTCTTTAGAAGCTATCAAAAGATCATAATTAAGACTGTTCATATATTGTTACTGATATCCAATGCCCTCTTAAGATATAATTCTAAGTAACTAGCAATCATTTTACCCACTGAGCAGCCATCTTCCCAAACCCTTTGCTTGGCTTTGAAAAGTGCTGGGGAAAGGCCTCCGGCTGGTGATAAGGTGAATGCCAGTGTCAGAGTTCTTACATTTGTGGTGTAATGAGCACCTGAACACAACCACCTGCAAAGCCTCCCACAAAGGTAGACAGTAAACTTCAAATGGCTTAAAAAAAATATATATATATATATGTTTCCACTTAACCAGACACAGTCATATGCCAGGTCCTAAGAGATGTAAATGGTTACAAAGGAAGGTTATAGTACAGGCTGGGGGATTGTTTGGTTGGTGAAGTGCTTGCTGTGCAAGCATGAGGACCTGAGTTCAGATCCCCAGCACCCACGTAAAAAGCCTCCTGCTGTGGCTTATGAGTATAAATAAAGCCAGCACTGGAAATGCAGAAACAGGAAGATCCCTGTGCCTTGTCACCAGCCATCCTAGCTGAAGCATCAAGCTCCACTTTCAGTGAGAAACCCTTTCTCAAGAAAGTAAGGTAGGGAGTAAGGAAGATACCCTGATGCCAACCTCTGACATTCATGTGCACAGGGTCAGGTGGGGATTGGGTGAGCACAGACATACACTGTGAGAGGATTTAAAACTGTTAAATACCATCAATACCATCCTGTGTCTTGCTGTTTCTCTTGCTCTAGAGAAACAACTGAGCATATGGACACTTACTCTGTGTAGGTCAGACAGATTCTCATGGCCATTGCAGAGCATCTCATTCAGCAGCTCAGACCCAGTGAGCCACTGCAGATAAAAAGGACTACATTTTGGGGAGTATTCCTCAACCCTGTACCTCAGTCACCCTTCATTCTCGAGTCTATGTGCCATGCTTCCATTTCACTACAGAGTGGTTTCTGTGAGTTACAGTGGACACTATAGCACATATCTCTGGAAAAGCAGGCTTTATGTGTCTCGGGGGAGCCCCACATAGTCACACTTTGACTCTACTCAGCCCAGGGCCTTTATACCCATGTTAGTCAGTGAATGTCTCCCATAGTAGTTAAGTGAAAAGAACACAATATCCAAACTACTTTGAAACTAGACATTGAAAATAACTATAAATAGCAATAGGCCAACATTTTTGTGTATTTAGTAGTCCTGGGGATTGAACTTATGGCCTCATGCATGTGAGCACAGGCTTCCCTATTGAGCTACACTCTCAGCATTATGCCAGCTTCCTAATTCTTCTATGCCAGCTAAATATTTAACTTCCTTCCCCATTGAGAAAGTTGTTTTTCCATGTCTTCTTCAGGTATTAAAAATAAACAAGGGCATCTAATTTCTCTTGAGCTGGACATGCAGTGTTAGCATGTCTCCTGTCCCCCATCAGGAGATGGTCATGTCACAGAGTAATAGCTGGTTTACTAAGCAGTAGCATATCTAATAGGCTCCTACTACACTGTGCATGAGATTAGCAGAATGGCTTTGAATAATGACTCACTTTGAGTTATCTAGAAATGTCCCATTAGTTCTCTGTTTTTATAACCTCATGCACTTGGTATGACAGGGGTGAGGTATATTTATGAGTTTGCAACTGGCACCCAAACACTAAAAACCAGAGATCTGGGAGCAAGAATGGGGTAATGGGGGAAATAGTGAAACATCTTAGAGTCACTTGATAGATAGTCATATATGTGAGAACCTATGTGCAGGCTCTTGTTTGGAGAGGATAGAAGACCCCTTATCTGTAACTGCTCCAGAAATAAAACTTCCTCCTCCACCCAGGCTGGGTAGGCCACCATCATCTCAGGACTGAGCAAACAGTGGTGTCTGAGACAGACAGGACTGAAAGAGGAACTGCTGAGTCACTCCTGTCCACACTGGCAGTCAAGGAAGAGGCTCCTTAGCCAGTCATAAGAGATGTGGCTTTTCAGAGCACTTTATCATTTTGGACTCTCAAAATGTGTATTTAAACTCTGGGTGACCCAGGCAGCCTTCCAGATGGGCACCATTGAGCTGCAAGTGGGGAAGAGTGAACCCAGGGTCCTCAGGTCACCTAACAGAGAGGTTGGGCATGGGTGCGTAAGGGCTGTGCTGCAGCCCAAACAAACTTCTCATCTACTACTGCAGCTCTGGATAGGCCAGAGAGAAAGCTCCAGAATCACACACAGGAGTCCGAAAGCCCCACTCCCCACTTCCTAGATGTGTGGTTGCCGCAATTATTGACCTCCCTGGGCCTTAACTTCCTTATCAGCTCCCCAAGCAAGTAAAATAGCATTATATGAAGCTTTTGGCTTGGTGCCTGGGACACTGCTAGGCACACAGTGAATGCTAATTTCCCCTTTCTCCTCTGTGATATCATTTGAAGTAGCTCCACTCCATCCTGCCAGTCAAATGGCTTAAAATTCCACCAACCGTCCTTAAAATCCCTTCCTACAATGTAAATACCTCTAGGGAGCTCTCAACTAATCCTTTTATCAGCTATCACTTTAAGGGGATTAGTTGCAGATTGAGAACAAAACCCAAAGGGAAAGAGATACAGAAAAGGAGGAGGAGCCAAAGAAGGAGGATCAAATCCCCTAATCTTGGGGCCCCCAAGGAGACAGGGGAAGCTAGGACTGTGGATTCTCCCTCCCAGAATTCCCTTGACTTTGCAGGAAACTAAGGTGTTTAGAAAGTCATATGTATGGTTTGCAATCACAAGTTCTTCTAAGAGGAGAGGAGAGAAGAGGAGAGGAAGGAAAGGGAGAGGGAAAGGGGGAGGGGGAGGGAGAGGGGGAAAAGGAAGAAGAGTGGGAAATCTGAAGTTGATAGGCTACTATCTCAGGTTTGCTGTCATGGATCTAAAGTCACAGAGGTGCTCTTAACCCTTTTCTCAGCCCTTCCTCCTCTGTTTCCTTTGGCAGAGCTACCAGGTACATTGAGGGCAGCAAAGTGTCAGGCTGGAGGGGGCCTCTCCAGCTTATTCTCCTACTTCCTTCCACTAACCCTTCTTCCTCTACCTATACCCCCAGCCCTAGCCAGCTACCAATCCTGATAGAACTACCCAAAACACAGAAAGAACAGAATTGAAGCAGAGCACATGGCTGAGCTTTCAGTGACTAGTACAGCAGAGCTAAAAGAATCACAAGGACTGCCCGAGGCCAAGACAGAACTCAGAAGACCCACTTCCATCCTCAAAGACCTTGAAATAGAATCAATCCCAGGCTCTATTCCCTGGGGACCCTGTAGAGGGACAGACTAGCTTTGACCAGACCTAGAGAAGGTGTCACCTGCCTTTTCCCTAATGTGTTCCTGTTCAGAAGCTGGCTCTGTGATGATGGGGCCTGAGCAGTGTTAATGTGGAGCTGCTAGCTGATGGACAGATAACAGATTTCATTGTGGTTTTCCCCTTCTGCCATCCTGTTAAACCTATTGTTATCCAACATAGAGAAAGCATTGATTAACGTGAAATCATTGCTTGCACAGGGAAGTGTAAGAATGTTTCAGTGCGTCAGAGGGAGGGTCCCCCAGCAACATGCGCACAATGCGTCCTGCAGCAGGCAGATGATATCTATCTGTGAAGCATTTGCAAGGCTTCTGTTTTACTGCACCCTGATTTCTCTGATAGCAGCAGTAAACCACCCCACGCCTCAAATCATCTGTTGGTCAGACCTCTCGTTAATTTAGGTTGACTCTGCTAACTTTCCTAATAAATCCTCAGCCCAGGATTGGAAAGAGGGAAAGAAACATCTGGAACAGGGAAGGTGAGAGAAAGCTGAAAAGAAGGGAATGGCTAAGGGAAGAAGAGCAGGGAAGAGAGAACTCAGGAAAACCAGGGGCACAGCAGAACAAGAGAAAAGTGAAGGAGTAACCACCAAGCTAAAGCTCGGAAGCCTGATACATGTGTGAACACACTCAACACTCAGAAAACTGTGACTTACTTTACCATTCTAGCTCTCCTTCAAACCATTATTTGCCTTCATAATGAGCAGAGGAGAGAGTTCATACCTGCCTTGTACGTGTGAAGACAGGAATTCAATTCCCAGAGCCCAGGTTGTTTTGTGTGTGTGTGTGTGTGTGTGTGTGTGTGTGTGTGTGTGTGTGTGTGTCTCCAGCTTTAGGGGATCCAACACCCTCTTCTGGCCTCCTCATACACTCACACACATGGTATATATTCACCACACCTTCACACATAAATAATAGAAATATGTTTAAAAGCCAGATATGGTGACTGGAGCTTATAATCCCAATACTAGGAAAGCAGGGATAGATGGTCCCTAGGGCTCCACATGATAAACCCAAAAAGGAAGGGAGGGAGGGAGGGAGGGAGGGAGGGAAGAAGGAAGGAAACCGTGGAAGGCATCTGAGGAAGGATGTTGCTTCACCTTGAGACTGTTGCTCACCTCCGTGTGCACACACTTGCACATATGTGAACAAAACTATTTTTGTAGTGCTGTGGATTGAATTCATGCATGCTAGACAAGGACTTTAATAGAACCCTAGCTGTTTACTTATTTATTTAGACAGGTTCTTGCTGTGTTGCCCAAGCTGGCCTCAAATTTCTGGGCCCAAACAATTCTCCTCTCTCAGCTTCTGAGTATTTTGGATGACAGGTGTGCTCCACTGAGCCAACTTCCTTTTTTAAAACAAGAAAACTGAAGTAAAGAGAGGTTCATAAATTTTCCCAAGGTCACCATGTGATGCAGTGCAACATTGGAAAGTCAAAGCTCTCACTGGTACTCAAAGCAGGTACTGCTGACCCAGAGCTACACATTCAGATCAACAACTGCCCTTAAAACCTAGAAGATCCCATCCCAGGTCAAGTACATGGGATACATATATGTTGTGCTCAATCTCACCAGTTCATCTTAATGTAGATCCCTGTACTAGAACCAGCTCTCCTGCATAACATATTTCCTAAGGAGAGGCTAGTGGGCGGGAACAGCCACAGACCCTGCGATAGCTTATTTTACTCTGTTCACAGTCTATCTAACAATAATATGATTCTGAAGATTAGATCAGAAAAGCACCCCAAGCCCTATCATTTCTACAAGACTTATGTCCCTGGACACATGGCTGCTGTGCTTTGTGCCTCTTCTGGAGCCATCCTACACATGAGTTTTCAACTGTGAGAGTGAGAACTTGCCCAAGCCCCAAACATGTCTGTACTAAAAATTATTTTCCTATGCTCCCAAATTTCCATTCTTACCAAAAGCACCTCCAAACCTTCTGTTTCCCAGCTGTTGACACCCAACCCTACCCTCACTGACCTGACCCCACCCTGTAACAAGGTTTGAACAATCACAGAGAGTAAGAACTTCTAGTGTTCTTACTCCTATAATTCACTATGGCCTTATGAGAGATGCAGTATGGTTGCCTTCAAAAGCAAACTATCCCCAGAAAGATCAGCTAAGTTCTCCAAAAGCACATGGAAACTTACTTAAGCAGAAGGGATACAACACTTGAGTCTTCAGGTTCCAGGTCCAGGTCCAGGTCCCCTTAGAAGCTATCTCGGAACTTAAGTAATCCAATAAAAGAAATGGTGGAGTAAGTTGGAAAAGAAGTTAAGTTGCAGTGTTGAGTCTCTGATAACCCTTTCTCGTCCTCAGTGTTCCTCACACTTGAACGGAAGTCCTTCATGATTGTGGTCAATATATAGCTGCCCCACAAGCTGACATTTTCCTTTAAAGAACCTAAGTACAGTCCATTTTAATCTATCACAAGCCAACAAGGAAGGTGGGAAGTCACAGGCAGTAACTCCTAGGGACCAGGCAGAAGGACTGGCCTTTGTCCTCCTGCCTGTCCTTCAAGAAACCTGACCTGTAGGAGCCTGAGCCTCCTGAGAAAATGTGTGCTTGGGGAATGCAGCCCAGGTTAGTAGGTCCTAGTAGAGCCTAGCATTGAGTCTGCTTTAGATAAGCCCTATACTCAAGGCAGAATCAGATCTGGATAAGATGGACGCTTTGAAGATCTGCCCAAATCAGTTGCTCTCTAATCAATCCCAGGACTGTGTGAATGAGCCGGAAAGAGCCCTTCTCAATTTGCAGCCTGGGGAGTAAGGATGTAAAAACTGACTCCAGTCTCCTAGAGTGTGTGAGTCAACAGGGCTTCCCGCAAAGGGCCTTCTGGGAAGCCCTAGCCAACACAGAGCCCTTGACCCTGAGTCTACTCCAGACCTGCTTCTCACCTCTGCAAGGTACAAGGACCTTAGATAGCCTTTCAGGGAATGTCCCAGCAGGCCCTGGGCCCCAGGGAGTAGAGGAAAGGGAAAGGATGGGAAGGTTCTGGGGTCTTGTCTGTGGCACAGTTTCCACTCACTGAAGGTCCTGAGGAAGGTGGGAAGAGAAACAGGGAAGAGAGCAGAGAAGGTCCCAATGCCTGTGAGAAGCAGAAGCAGAGGAACAATTGATAGATTCATTTTGCCTTTGACCTAAGACCAAAAGAGACTGGCTTTTTGCAGAGGGGCTGGGGTGTTTTTAAATAAGCTGGTTCTACATTTAATATGTAAGCCTATGAATACACTTTTCCAATTCAATTTTTAAACTTATTTCCCTAGTCGAATTTCGTGAACTGTATACTAGAGGGAGTTATAGATGAGAATGCATCTCAGAACTTTTGAATTAGGGATTTAGAGATCACTGATAGAGTGTACATAGGTGGGAACTGAGCCCAACAAATTTAATAGTCAGATCCAAGGTCATGAAGCTGGTGAAGACAAAAATGGAGACTGTGGCCCTTTCTGCTCTGTGGCCTCCTTCCTCAACTGTGTGCTCCCTGAACAGAGATTTGGGCAGGGGACAGCCAGGCTGATCAGTAAATGATCTAACTTGTCACTGGAGAAAATATATTTAATCTGTGGCCACAGTATCTCAGCCCTTCAGCCAAGCATCATCCATCACATCAGAAAGAGGAAGTTGCCAAGGAAGAGTCTGAAAATCCAAACCAGATCCCTCCCAGTCCTGGAGCGGCCGGATGCATTTCATTCCCTGAGCCAGGTTCCAGCCCATCATCGTCTGCATGCCAGGATCTCGTCGTTTGACAGAGACCCTGTGTTCATTCATATGATCTCTTCAGCAGCTTTGTCCCCACTGGTACCGCTCAAAAGAAAGAGGAAGGAGAAAGGGCCCAGGAGCCCAGGCTTCCAGAACAGGCTGTGTGGGCCCAGGAGCCTCACTCCGTCCTGCCTACACAGCATGCTAGGACTGAAATGCACACACAGTCACACAGCCTCAGGCTTTCAAAACCTGAGATATTGTTAAAGTGGTGGTGGGGGCAACAGTCATTATACCAGAGCCCCAATCTAAAATCCAGCTTTCCTTGAAGTGTCAGTGGTTTCTTAACTTTTGAAATGTTTATTTCTTTATTGTGAGTGTATGTGAGCATACACACACATATACATATGCATATATACATATATACATAGCCATAATACATATATAGAGGTCAGAAGATAGTCCATTCTCCTTATTCACATGGTTCTAGGGTTCAAATTCTGGGGTTGCACAGCAACAAGAGCTTTACCTGCTGAACTGCCTTGCTGGCACAAGTGATTTCATTGTGGTGTCAGAACTGAGAAAGACACAGTACTTCCAGGGGTGGATTCTCTAGGCAAGGATTAAGTCATTTGTTCCATTCTCAGAGCTTGAGACTTTTCATTGTTGTTATTATTCCCATGGTCCTTCATTTAATGCTAGAATTTCAAAGGAAACCTTACTTAATCCAATTGATGGGATGTGTTAGAGAAGAAAAAAAAAAGTCATACCAAAGACATGTTTTCTTCTGTAATGAAAAAGAATCAAAACTGAGAGAATGTTCTCAAAGTGCCCCCCTGAGACCACACTGTTCTCCTGAGCTTTGTCTGTGGATAAAGGTTACAAGAGTCCATTAGATATGCCAAAACAAAACAACATTCATGGCAGTCTTCACTGTGGTGATTCTACCTGCAGGCTTGTTCACCAGCTACAATATACTCTTCCGTCTGGGACTGTTGGCCAGAACAACCACTTTCCCATTAACTCAGCCAGCTGAGCACTCACTGGGCATCCATCCACTGGTGGCCCAGAGATATCAGGACACTGCTACTTCCTGGGCACAGCAGGAAAGAGAATGCAGTGCTGGCAACACAAGGGATGGAGGACTTAAGTTATAGTGTTTGGATCAGATGAACGCAATCCAGGAAATACATAACCACCCAGAAAATGTAACCTCAGACACTGAGGGTGGAGGTGATCTTAAGGCGCTATGCGGCTCAGAATAAAAAGATGAGGGGAAGAGAGAAGGGGTTGGGAGAAGGCATTCCACCCCACTAGTGCTCCATTTGAAGAAGCAGCTGGAGTCACTATGAAGTGAAGAGGCTTCAAGCAGCAGGCACTGAGTAGATAGCTTGATGAATCTGGATTTTGGAGGAATTTGGAATAGAAGTACCTTGCTGCTATTGGAGCAGAAGGATAACTAGAGAAACTGAGACTGGGAGAGAGGGACAGCAGCAGGATATAACGAGATGTGAGTACATTTATGGTAAAGGGGGAGGGGCTGCACCACTTAACAGAGTGAGCAACCTGCAGGGCTAGACTTAGGAATCAATGCAAGATGATGAGTAGGTCCTAAATGTTGTATATGAATCAATCCTACTTTCAGTAGGTCTTATGGAGAAAATCTGTATATTCTAACAAACACAGTAAACTTAGAATACAAGAACCAAAACACAAACCCTTTACTCAGAAATTTCAAAGCAGTGGATATAGTAGAGCACACATTTGATCTCAGCACTCAGGAAGCAGAGGCAGGCAAATCTCTGTGTGTTAGTTTACACAGTGAGTTCTAGGCTAGCCAGACCCACATAGTGAGTCTGGAGAGATAAAGAGAGAGAGAGGGAGAGGGGAGGGAAAAGGAAGAGGGAGGGAGGGGGAGAGAGAGAGAGAGAGAGAGAGAGAGAGAGAGAGAATTTAAAACACACTTCTATATAGCTCTTAGGTTAAAAAAATAAAGCTAACATTCTAAGATAGGCTGTTTTAAAAGAACAATGAGAGCCTGTTCCTGAAGGCCTGTGGGATGAGACCAAAGTGACACTGGAGGAAAATTTAGAGCCCTAATGAGCTTATGAGAAATCCCAAAACTAAAAGCACTCAAGTCAAGACATTTTTAAGAAAGGAGAAAAAACAAGAAAGATGAATACATTTATTTTTTAAAGGACTTAAACATTGAAATAAAAATATAATTTTAGGGGCTGGTGAGATGGCTCAGTGGGTAAGAGCACCCGACTGCTCCACAATGGTGGCTCACAGCCATCCGTGACGAGATCTGGCGCCCTCTTCTGGAGTGTCTGAAGACAGCTACAGTGTACTTACATATAATAAATAAAATAAATCTTATATATATATATATATATATATATATATATATATATATATATATATATAAAATTTTAAGTTGATTAATAAAACTAAATTTATATTTTAATGAAAACATAGGGGGCAGGGCTGGAGAGATGGCTCCGTGATTTAGAGCACTGGCTGTTCTAGTAGAGGACTCAGATTCAGTTCTCAGCACCCGCTAGTAGTTCACACCCATTGGAACCTAATGCCTTCCTCTGACCTCCAAAGGCAGCAGGTGTGCATGTGGGGTGCATACATACAAGCAGACAAAGCACACATAAGCTAAAAGAAATAAACTTAATAGAAAACTTTAAAGAAAAATAGATGTTTTTTACAAATGAAATTTTAAAATGAGAAAACACACAAAAGGCATTGAGTTCAGAAGCATAAAAAGGATAGATTCCATTGTTTATCAAAAGGAAAAGGACAACAGAAGAGAGACTAGTTAAAGAGAGGAAGGGTTCAACTGGGCTGGGAGGGGGGCCAGGAGGGTAACAGGAGAAAATGTGGTCAAAGTACATACTGTACATGTATGGAAATGTCATTATGAAACCCACTCACCATTATGCACAATTAATTTGCATTTATTAATCACAATTAATTTATTAATCAATTAATTTATTAACCAATTATTTTGGTTAATAAAAACTTTTTACAATATATAATAAAAAGAGATTCCAGACTATAGTAGAATATCATATACAACTCCATCCTAAAGAATTTACTTGTCTTACTTTGTATGTTATAAAAAGCCTAGGTGCATGAAAAGCTACAGAAGAAAAGTTAAAGATAGTGAAGGATTTGTTACCACAGCCCGAGGGCTCTTCAGATGAACTCCAAGGAATCACAAAGGGGCAGTTAAAACTGAAGAAAAAACAGAGACCCACTCATAAGGCTGGTTCCCCGTCACTGCCCAACAGGCAATGCTGGCTCAGATGGTAACACTCCTGACCACATCACCCACAGATATCACAAAGCCCTGAATAAGACCTTAACAATGAGTGCAAGGACATAGGATATCTGTTAATGTGATCCACTACACTGGGTTAAGATAAAAGCATATCTTTTCAGATATCATATCTCTTTAGATAGAAAAATTTAAACGCCGTCAATAAAATTTAACTAATGTCCCTGTCCAAAACAAATTTAAAACTTTAAAATTCTTGAAAAAACCAAAAGCAAAACATATTCACCACAATCTATAGCAAATGTCACACTGTGGCAAAGCATTAGCAGAATTTGCTTCCTGGTTAGGGAAAGCCGACACAAGGGTGTCCTACCAAGTACCGGCACTGCACTCCTGTAACTAACTGCAGACTGAAAGGCTGAACAGGAAGGCTGAGAGAGCTCAGAAGTGTGGGGCCTAGGCAACCCAGTGAGACCATCCCTAAAAACAAAACAAAAGAAAAGAAGGTAGAAGAAAAAATTAGACTGATGAAAAGCCCTGGTAATCTCATGGCTCAGAAGAAATTCAGCTACCCTGTAGGGAGGGGAGGACCCCTCCAAAGTGAAGCAGCCTTTTATCTTGCTGGAAGTGGGATGTGCTTGTGATAAGCAAAAAAAACAGCAAGGCTTACGCTTGAAAAATCTTACTTGAAGCTGTTATGAGAATGTAGGTAGAAGTTAAAAACAACAACAACAACAACAAAAAAAAAAAAAAAAAAAAAAAAACTCCTCCAGAAGGAGCAAAGGTTGGAAATGTGATTTCTGAGAGGAGAAGCGTGTTGTTGCCAGAAGAGGCCTTGAGTTGAAGACAGGACGCTCCTGATGGCGTCGCATCAGTTAGTCCTGGCTGACAAGGGTGTGAGCTTTTGATTCCATCCTTGGGTCTTGCCCATTAGTTACAGAGCCTTGCTCCACGAATCCGCTTAAGAAACAGGGCAGAGATGGGGTCTTGGCTCTGCAGTAGAGCATGTGCCTAACAGCTCGAGGACTGGGTTTCATCTCCAGCCTGGGGAGCAGGGAACCTGAAGCTGCACTCCTTAGAGTCCCAGAGGAGGTCTGACCACGCCTCTTTTTGTCTTCTCATTCTCCCAGACCGCCCAGGCTTGCTGAACGTGAAGCCCATCGAGGACATCCAAGACAACCTGCTGCAGGCCCTGGAACTCCAGCTCAAGCTGAACCACCCAGAGTCCTCTCAGCTGTTTGCCAAGGTGCTCCAGAAGATGACAGACCTCAGGCAGATCGTCACAGAGCACGTGCAGCTACTGCATGTGATCAAGAAGACAGAGACAGACATGAGCCTTCACCCCCTGCTCCAGGAGATCTATAAGGACTTGTATTAGCAAGAAAGTCCCACTCGCTGACATGTTCCTTCTATTGATTGCACTATTATTTTGAGGGAAAAATCTGACACCTAAGAAATTTACTGTGAAAAAGCATTTAAAAACAAAAAGTTTTAGAACATGATCTATTTTATGCATATTGTTTATAAAGATACATTTACAATTTACTTTTAATATTAAAAATTACCACATTATGAAATTGTTTATAGTATTTAAAGAATGAACGCATGTCTGCCATCACAGATGTGGGGAAGGATTTCCCCATTTTATTTCTTTTCTTCTTTCTTTCTGTTCATTCTTTGACATGCACATGTGTGTATATATATATATATATATATATATATATATATATATATATATGTGTGTGTGTGTGTGTGTGTGTGTGTGAGTAGATGCTATGTATGTGTATGGAGGCCCAGAGACAGCTCTAAAGCTGACTCATTCTCATGACTGTCATCTACCCACTTTGAGACGGGGGTCTTTCATTGGCCTAGAACCAACCAATTAGGTTAGACTAGCTGGTCAGTGAGCCCCAGGGAGCGGCCTGGCCCTGCCTGCCCCTCACTACTCTGCCTGGCATGTTTAGGTGGATTCGAAGGGAGGGGAGTGGTTGGACTCAGGTCCTCATGCTCTCGGGGCTTCACAAGAACCCAAACTTCTCCCACGACTCTGAGTTTCACGGATCACCAGCAACCTGTTTAACATATTATTGTCCCTCTATAATCATGGGGTCTGGCTCCAGGTCTCCTGAAGGTACCAAACCCCATGGGTGTTCAAGTTTTCATAACACGAGTTGCAAGTAAACTCTGCATACTTTCCCCTATCCTTTGAACTGTCTCTAGATACCTACAGTACCTAACACAATGGAAATGGTGTAAGCTGTATTATAATATCTGGAAAATCATGACAAGAATGGGAAGAGTCATAAAATTCAATACTTCACTAAAATGCTCCCAGAATGTTTACCCCATAGATGTAAGCCCTACAAATTTGAAGGTCTGACTCTACTGCCTACTAATGGGACACCAATGTGGCCCCAGGTGTCATCTCAACACTGCTAGCAGCTCCAGAGGGCACAAACGTTTTAAGTGTTAACATTATCGGATTGGGGAGTGTAGCTCTGTCAGTAAAGTGCTCGCCTAGCAAACAGATAGCCATGGGTTTGATCCCTACCACTGCAAAAAAAGAAAAAAAAGGGGGGGGAAAAAAAAAGAAGTCACGTTGGAAGAGATTTGTAGTTGTAGCACTTAGGAAATGGAGGAAGTAGGATCAGGAGTTCAAGGTTATCTTTCTGTTTGTTTTTTGAGACAGGGTTTCTCTGTGTAACCCTGGCTGTCCTGGAACTCACTCTGTAGACCAGGCTGGTCTTGAACTCAGAAATCCGCCTACCTTTTCTGCCTTCCAAGTACTGGAATTAAAGGCATGTGCCACCACTGCCCTGCCAAGGTTATCTTTCAATAGTGCCTTTCTATCAAGGCCAGCCTAAGATATATGAGGCCCCCATCTCAAAAGCAAAGGGAGTGGGTGGCTGGAGAGATGGCTCAGTGGTTAAGAGTACTGGCTGCCCCATCCATTTCCCAGCAGCCATATCAGGTGGCTCACAACCACCTGTAACCCCCAACTACAGTCTACCTGAAGCTTTTTTTGGGGGGGTATATACACACACACATGACATATACATACCCATAAATAATTTTAATTTAAAAATATGAAAGGGCAGATGCCTTAGTAAGCCATACAAGGCTGACCACCTGCTTCCCAACCATGGAATACATATAAAAAGCTGGGTCAATAATATGCATCTGTAATTCCAACACTTGCATGGTGAGACAGGAGACAGAGACAAGACAATGTCCTGGAAGGTCTCAGCTCAGTTAGCTCGAATATTCACAGCAATAAAAAAAAGAAAAACCCTACTTCAAAAGGTTGTGAGTCAAGAACCAGATCACAAAAGCTGTCTTCTGACCGCTACACACAAATAAATAAGTAGATAATTATTTTTTAAGACTTTAAAGAGTCTGCCAAAATGAACTTATCATTCAATTAAGAAAAACATGACTCTTCCTTAAAACAACATAATGCGGGTAACTAAATGTGTGCTGGATGAATGGTCGGGGCTCTTGGTCACATGCTAGGGGACCATTTGTGGGGAAGTGAAGATTCACAAAGACTGACAAGCCAGGGTGGAACCTGTGGACTCAGAGGCAGGCCTCAGGGATGGTGCTGAATTAAGGATCTGCAAGAAAGACAAAAAAAAAAAAAAAAGGCATTACAGGAATGAAAACCAGAAAGAACAACTGAGCAGACAAGGGGAGGGCCTTGCTGCTCCCTGGCCCTAGATACAGACAGCAGAGATACTGTGACTCTCCCCATCAGCCACCCAAGGACCATTTGCCCAGAGATTCCTTACTTTGCTAAACTCAAAGGCTCATGCTCCATGTTATGTTTGCAACAAGTGCCAGCAAGCAGATTATAAATTGTTCCCTAGCGTTAGAGGCTTCTAGGTTGTTAAAGCCATCAGATTCACATCATGTCTTTAAAGCATGCCCTGTTGCTGAATGATCATGAGGTCTCTCCTCTCCAGGATGACTGTTCCCAGGCCCTAACTTAATCCCTTCATTTACCGCAACAAGTGGTGTTTCTACCCAGGAGACTACAACTTTAGAGTTGAGGGGCTGTCAAGCCAAAACATCAAGAAAGATCTTTCTATCCTCTTGGAAGGAAATGTATCTCCAAAGAGTGAGATTATGAAAGTGAGCCTTGACTCCAGCCCTAAAAATATACAAATGCTACATCCCTCAGAAAGGCAACCTCAGAGTCCAAACCTTTAAAATGACAGATAGAGCTAAGCCACATTGGAACCAGAGCCAAGGCTGTGTCTGAGTGACATCCAAACATTTGGAAGGAAGGTGACAAATTCGCTCAGCCATATGGTGGTTTCTTTCTGCCTTGATGCAGAGCATCCGGGGATTTTGAAACATCTTGATGACTGCTGGGTGTCTTCATAATGTTGGCGCCACGTTGGAAGTTTATCGGGGAGATGGCAAGAGAGAATGTGCAAGCCACAGGCAAGGTGGGGCTCTCAGTGGGACCTGGGAGGCAATCCCTTGTTTACAAGGCTCTCAAACAAAAGGCCTTTCAGCTCTCTGCCTGATCTCGGTTCCCACTAGTGCTCCACAGCCTAGCCAAGCCCTTTCCACATTTTCAAGCTCTGTTGCCAATGGAGTGAGGCGAGGGATGCTCTCAGCTCTTTGGCACCAATGCTTAGCGTTAAATAGCTTTTAAATCCTGGCAGCTTTCAAATTCCCATCTCTTGGATTTTTCCCTGTGGCTTGGATGATCATTTGCTAAATATTTTACAACACATTATATTCATCTCTAAAGCTCCTGCTCCTTCCCTGTTCCCCTCCCCTCCCCCCCAGCATGATTCACAAGTTAATCAACACATGCATCATCGGTTATTCATAGCACTTTCTCTAGGCACAAACACATTTAGGGATGCCTGTTAATAAAAATAGGAAGAAAAGTAACTTTGGTCAAGAGTCAAGCCCTTATCCCACACCTCTCCTGACCACAGCCCAGCATCCTTCAACATCTTTCTGTAATGAGTGGAACACAGGAATAGCAGGGCTCCTCAAGAAACCAGAACTCCACAGCCATGGGAGACCTGCCTTCTCCAGCCATGGGAAACCTGAGCTAACTTGCATTTCTGGGCTTTTGTTGTTTTGCCTTTTATTTTGTTTCTTTGACTTCTGTGTTTAAGTCCAAGTGAGGAGCAAGGCAGACTCAGCAAGAGAAGGCAGGGGCAGAGGGTGTGGGAGAAAGGTGTGTGGAGAGATTCCGCTCAAAGGTAGAGCATGTGCTTGACCTGTGTTGGTGTCACAGTGCAGATTCCAAGTTGTGGGTCTGAAGTCCAAAACCAGAGGACGGTCACTAAAAAAAGGCAGCTGCCACAGCATTCCAGTGACTTTTCCTTGGCCATCAAAGAGCAAGTCCTTGGCATGAGTGGGCCCTGACCTGTGTGTTATTTACTACAACTGTGATGCTGAGGAAAGGAGGCAGGATGTTGGTTCCAGGGATGGAGGATGCTCAGAGTAAGGAATGGGATATGGCTCTTTATTCCTTCCTAATCACGAGGGCAAAAGTCATAGTTCATTTGCATCATGACATCACAGTGTGATCATATGATCAAAGAGCTGAAGAGTCTGTCCTTCACTTAATGGATGCTTTCCTGATTTCCTCTTTCCTCACCCTATCCTGGTTATTAGCCTGGATCCTACATGCATCAATACCCTGTTATCTGCAGATTCCATCCCTTGTCTGTGACTAGTGGCACAGTTGGACACAGAGAGAGAGAGAGAGAGAGAGAGAGAGAGGTGGGGGGTAGAGAGAGAGAATAAGTTTTAAAAGATAATAAGAAGCTGGCACATGGTAGTCCAACCTAGTCAGGAGGCTGGCATGGGAGAATTGCTTGAACCTAGACATTTGAGGACAGACAGCCTGGTCAACAAAACAAGTTTTTGCTTGAAGAATGAATAACTCATAAACACAGACTGGGGAGGTGGTTTAGTGAGTACACTGCTTGTTATGCTCACATGAAGACTTGAGTTCCGATCCCCAGTGTCCATGTAGAAGGTGTATGCTAGGGAGACAGACAGGAGCACCCCCTATCCCAAGGACTTAGTGGTCATCCAGCCTAGCCAAACAGCAAGCTTCATGTTGAATGAAAAGCCATGCCTCAAAATAAATAGATAATAAACAAACAAATAAACAAAACAACAGGAACTTAGAGTTAAGAGATTCAGGTACGATCTAGTCTCACCCACAGCTCATATTTGGCAAAGTCTACCCTGAATTGAAGATGAGGGGCAGGCCTCAAGGGGTCTGTGACCTCAAGGGGTCACAGTCTGTGACTTGAGTAGATACAGTCCCAAGTGAGAGCCGCCTAGAGATGCAGACCCTCAGAGTGTCTGGAAGATACAGAAATGTCCCAGCAATCCAAGAGGGTCAGGGTAGAAAGTCAGAGGGGCCAAGCATGTGTCAGACTGGGACATGAGTCTACCCCATGGTAAGGAGATCTCTTGGACTGCGTTTGGAGACCATGGGGATCCAGATGAAGTTGCCAAGCAGCAGAGGGAGATGATCAACTATGAAGTTTGGAAAGCAAGCTTCCCAAAAGTCAACACTGCCCAAAATATACATTCCTTCTCCAAGGCTCCCCAGGATGGCCCAGTTCTGGATGGCTACCTGGAGGGATGGATTCCTTAGGGACTTCCAGCCTTGAGGCCTGGCTTTGCCCCCTGGTTCCCACATCTCATACTTATTCATGCACCCTGAGGTTCTGACTCACTTTGACCCTCTCATCCAGGGACAATCTTCTGGCCCACACAATGGCATCCTCTTCCTAACTCACTGTTCCCTCCAGGTCCCATGAGCCAGGGCCTCCACATACCCCCACCCCACAAAGGTCTTCTGCTTCTGGAGGGAGTTCCATCTCCACTGCTTCTCCTATTTCAAATCTCAAGGTCGCTTCTATTCCCTGGTCTCCAACCTACTTCCACATCTATTTTCCCGAAAGATCACTTGACTGAGAATTAGGGCTATGGTCACAGTTCAGTGGTCAAACACTTGCCCAGCACAAAAGGCACTGGGTTCAGTCTCTGATACCACGACAAAGTCGTTACATAAGACAGGAAGTCCTAGGCTTCAGTGAAGATTAACATATTCAAAGTGTTGGCTACCCATATACTCTTTCCAAATGCCAGTACTACCACCAGAGGGGAGAGGATCCCAAATGCATGGAGTCCTTCAAGCTATCGTGAGTGACAGCAGAAAGAAGGGAGGGGAAGGTGGGACAAACTTCTGGAGAGAGCACTGTTGTAAGATGGCAAATCATTACCTAAGGTTGGTAGGAGCCTGGAGTGGAGTGTGTTCCAATAACAGCATCCTGGTGCTGACTTCAGAGTTATACTGGCTGGGGTTAAAATTCCAACTCTACAATGTGCCAGTCTAATGGCCATGAGGATATGGCCAGTGTCTTAATCTCTTTAGGTCTAAATTGCCCTCAAATGTAAAATGGGGTAATAATACCATCTCCAGGGTGATTGTGAGAATTAAATGTAATAATGACCGTAAAGTAATTCTCAGAGTTTCTTGGCACATCTCTGTTGCTTGCAGGCAGCATTATTACTGCTGTTACTAACGTGCCCTTTAAGGCCTGGGGTGCTGCCTAGTATGCAGGAGGCCTTGGATTTATCCTTGGGACCATAGAAAGTAATTAACTTAATTTACAAATAAAACATCCCAGAGCTAGAGAGATGGCTCAGCAGTTAAGAGCACGCACTGCTCTTGCAGAGGTCCTGAGTTTAGTTCCCAGCTTGCACATCTGGTGGCTCACAACCACCTGTAACTCTAGCTTCAAATGATCTGATGCCCTCTGTTGGCCTCTGCAGGCACTGCACTCACAATACACACTATAAACTCAGAGAGAGACAGAGAGGCAGAAAGGCAGAGACAGAGACAGACACAGAGAGACAGACAGACAGACACAACAGAGCCAGAGAGAGAATATGAATACATGAGCACAGTTTAAAAATACTCATATAAGATGAGATGGGCCCATGGAGGTTTTTCTATCTTAGTGTATTTGAGCCCAGAATATGCCACAACATAGTCTGCATTTGTTTGTTTGTTTGATTGGTTGGCTTGTTTGGGGTTTTGAGACAGGGTTTCTCTGTGCAGCCCTGGGTGTCCTAGAACCCACTTTGCAGACCAGACTGGTCTCAAATTCAAAGATCTGCTTGCCTCTGGTTTCTGAGTGCTGGGCTAAAGGCATAGTACCACCACCACCACCTGGCTGATCGTCTGCATTTTTCAGCTTAGAATGAAAATATATTCAAAAAAGAGTTTGTCCCCAGTTCACAAGTATTAGGAGAAAATATTTGAAAGACAATTGTGCTGCGTTCTGATTTAGAACAAACTCGAAGCCCAAGGGCTGAGGAAATGTTCTCTCCAAAAGTACCAGGGTTTTCTCTGGCGACTTCTGCTCCTAATTTTAGATAAATATTACATAGTTTGAATTTCCAAAGGGGTTATAATGAATAAGAATATTGCTCATTTGACTCTGTAGGGAGTGGGTTGGGATATGTCCATCCCTCTGGAGTTTTGTAAATATGTTCCAGGGCAAATGTTCCCAGGAGAATGTCATTTCTGGGATCTGCTTAGAGCCAAGGGCTGGTCTCAGGGACAACAGAAGTAGCTTCCTGCAAGAGTAGGAATGTGGTTCCCCGAGCCTGCTTTCCACAGTACTACAAACCATGGAGTACAGATGAGAGGCACCATGGTCTGCCTGATAGACCCACCACAGTCTGAGGCCGTGGACAAGTTCTCTCTGGGGACCTGGTATCTGACCTGGAGAAGACCATTCATCACACGGCAAGGCTGGGCCTTTGCTCCCAGCCATACCAGTGGTACTTAGCTTGCATGTCTCCTGGAAGATCAAATAAAGGAACCAGGACAAAAACCTTATCACTGATGATGCTCGCAGACAAGAGAGTTTGACACCTGGTGAATCCAGGGAGCTAGCCTAAAGGTTTAAGAAAGAAAAGTGGAGGCCAACACAATTCGGGTGTCTTTCTTAGTAGTGCTACTTGAGAAAATGAAAGCATGCAGGTTTAGGAGTGGGGGTAGTGGGGTAGGGGGGGTGCGGGGTGAGAGGGGGGCAGGAATCAATGACGTTTGAATGCTGGCACAGCTGTGTACCTGCTGCAGCTGCAAGCATGCAGATTACTCTCTAGGCCTCAGTTTCTCTATCTGTCCATCTAAAAAGTTGTTCTGTCTTCTGGCCTTGACATCCCAAGACCTCAGGCCTGCCGGGGAGGCAGGCCAGAGGACAGAACTCTGGCTGTCCATCAGAGGCCCACGTCCTTTGCTGCCTGAGCGTGTGTTCTCAGCTCTGAGCCACCCAGGCCTGAGCCAGGCTGCAGCCTGCGCTCATTAAGGGCCTGGGGCCGCTCCAACCTGAGTGAGTTGGCTGCCTCCAAGGGCAGGGGAGGGGACACCGGATGGCTGGTTGGTTCCCACCCGAAGCCAAACTGCTTAGAGAAGGGCGTTGTGCTGAGTCAGTTGCTGGCAGCTCGGCCTGGGGTCCCTGGCCACCCTGCCTGCCAGATGGGCCAGCTCCAGGCAGGCCTCGGAGGAGCCCACGTTATGCCTCCAAGGAGCCCGTGTTATCGACGACGCTGCCGCTGCTGCCACAGTGGTGGGCACCATGCCTTGGAAAAGCTGCGCTATGGCCAGGCCTCCCAGGGCTCCCGGGGCGGGACAGCTGCTGATGAAGGGGGACTTTTTTTTTTTAGGAGCTGCCTCCTACTGGCAAGATGCTAGCCAAGGTTTTCTCCTTGCTCTGTTGCCTGATGAGGGTGACTATTCTCTCAAACACCACGAGCACTCTTTGCTCCTAAACTGCCTTCCACCTCCTGAGTCCTGGCTCAAGCTTAGCAAGGCAGGACACAGCCAGGAGCACATGGCAAGGGTATCTAAGGCAGAGGAGCCCCTAACGCAGAGGTCACATGCCAGAGTGAAGGCAGGGCTCAGAGAAGCCAGCAGAGAACGGGGATCGAGGAGTGCTGGGAGGTGAGGAGATGAGGGAGGACCGCAGACCTCCAAGAGGCTTCAGCTTTGCGTTGGCTTCTGGGTAGAGAGATGATGAAGCCTGAAACAGAGCCCGGAGAAGGTCAGAAAGGAAACAGCCCGTAGGAAACGGTCTGCGGAGGCACTGCCCGGGGAGACAGGTGGCAATGAATGTGTACGCCAGGCAGGAAGAAAACCAACGCACAGGCCCGGGCTCCAGCCCTGAAAGCCACAGATGCAGTGGACAGATGTGTAATCTGCATAGGACCACTGTACACCCTTCTGTAAGTTCAAAACTATGACTGCATTAAAATACTCAGCCCAGCAAAGGTTCTGTGTAAACAGGTGCCACATCGGTTTGGGAAACAATGACCCAAGTCTGCCCATGCTCAATACAGACACAATTTTCCCTAATACTATATACAAATTTGTTTGAGTTCGCTTATGTGGAAGCCATGAATGCCAAGAGTTGACTATAGTTTTGTTGTTGTTGTTGTTGTTGTTGTTGTTGTTATTGTTTTAAGTTTCAAAATCACACTTAAAATGTCCTTTGAAAGCCAAACATGTCTCACTTGAGTCCAAGGACTTCCCAAAAGAAAAACCCTCCCCAAGATGGGGTGCTCCCTTCCTCTTATGGCTTCATATGCCCCTAGGACAGGGCTGTGTACCCCGACTCTAAGAAACACGAGCCCTATCGGCCTTTAGAGAAAAGACTTGAATTGCTGAATGTCACACGGGTGAGAGTCTCTTCTACCAAGCATAGCCACCGTTAAAGAGTCGAGCTTGGGGAGAAGAGGAAGGGGGTGACCCGAGGTCAGCAGAAGCAGGACAAGGGAAAAGGAGAACCCAGTGTCAGTAAATATTCACTGGCCTTGGCTGTCCCCAGCTCTCCTCAGCCTTTAGGGACACAGAGATAAGGCTGGTGTGACTCAGGCCACCAAGGAACTCACTTTCATGGAGATAAACACAGAAGCTGGCAGCCACAGAACAGCCTGGCAAGCAGAAGAAGCCAGAGGGCTGGAGGCAGGGTGGGTGAGGCTGGATAACCTTGGGCAAGACTTCTGGAACCTTCCTGTGACTCTTCTTATATAGCTTAGGGAGTTCACAGCTACCCCCCGGGGGTCACAGGGAGGAGGCACAGAGGTAAAGCAAGGCCAGCACTGCCCACTCTGCTCCCTCCTCAAGGGTTAGTGCTGGGGACAGGTTGCAACTGAAGATAACCTCATCTTCCAGCTGGTGTCAGCTGCCACCTAATATCAGAAGGGATTATTTGAAATTTCCCAGGCAGGCTGAGCTATGGAAAGGCAGGCTTTCCATTCCCATGAAAGTGGGGAAGAAAGTCGACTTGGCTTCACAGAGGAGGTGACACTGGAGACCGAGTCTCATAGGAGGACTTATGAAACAAGAAAGGAAGAAACGCTAGGTGAGGGGCTCTTGTGCAAAGGCATATGGGGAAAGCAGTGTCTCTGTTTCACTAAGCCTAGGGCACTTGAAGGAAGCAAGTCAGAGCAGCAGAACAGAATCAATCAGGCTAAGAGAGCTAGGCAAACCAGACCAGTGAGACTGGAGCTAGTCCTGGGGAGAGTGGGAAGCCACAGAAGACCTTCAGCGGGTATGCTTGCTTTCCTGAGAAAGGCACATTTGCAAAGGGAAATGTTTGTTCTGGCTCTCGTTCACGGCTTTCAAACCCATTGCTTAGGACTGTAATGAGGCTGCACACAGTGGTGGTTATATTGCAAACCAGATAACAATGAGAGGAGCAAGCTGAGGGCCTATCTATAGTCCCCTCAGGAATACACACGATGGCCTAAGGCCTCCAAGGCCCTGCTTCTCAAAGGTCCCCTGTCTCCTTGTGCCATCACCCTGGAAACCAGGCCTTAACACGTGGGGCTTTGGGGGAACATCCAAAATCCGACCTTCCAAGCTAGAAAGTAGCACGGCTGATACTCAACTTGAGATCCCTTGGCCAGCCACTGGGAAGACAAAGGTGAAGGAGAGACCGCAAGTGGTAGCAGGGGTGGGAGGGGATGGCTTCGGTCATAGAGACAGAGGGAACAGACAGATGCGGGAACAGTCTTGGGGAGCACAGAAGACAACAATCAGGTTTTGACTTGGTGACACAGGCTTGTGGGGGTGCTTCACCTCCAGGGGGAGGCCCCAGGTCAGGTGTCTAAATGGGGATCTGGATCTTCAGGGAGCAATGAGCTGGAAGATACAGGAGGGTCATGGGAGAAAGTACTGCCAACCACACATCAACCACAGGGAAGGGCAGTGGAGGAGCCATCTTGACTCTCCAGGCTCCATCTCCCCCGCTGAAGTCAACAGGCAACTTGACACATTTTTTTTCTTATTTTCTTTTTATCCCTGAAAAGATTCTCCAAATATTTATCAGGCACTATTTTTGTGCTGGGGCCATTGGAGAAGTTAGTCCCAACCAGCTGCCAGTTCTTAAGTCATCCTAGGCAGAGACATGTGTCAACCCATTTCAACAGTGAGTACTGTCTCCATTTCAAAGTTCTTCAAAGGCAGGTAAGCAATGATGCTAAGACTGGAACCTAAGCCTTCTGGATCCGTAACACTGACAACCCTTCCAATTGGCAGGGCCAATGACCCCAAGAGTAGAGGGTCGGAGGCCTCCACGGATGGTCCTCACCCCAGCTACAGGAAATCCCATCCAGCGCCTCTCATACCTAGACACATGCACCACAGAGAGGGTATGCCTTATCCTTCCTCCTTCATAAATCTTTACTCTAGCTGGTCACTGGAAGGAAAACTTCTCAGAATACACCTTACCTTCTAGAGTTTTATAACCGCAAAGGTGGCAAGGCCCAAGGGCAGAGTCCTTTTCTTCTTAAGTCCCTTCTCCCTATTGGCCCATGTCTCCATTTGATCACCTCTACCTGTGGCCCTGGACCTAAGCCAGGGTCCAAACCTAGGTGTGCAGCGACTGACACTCGGTAGTCTAGGCTGTCTCCCTGCAATCTCCCTTTTGCTATCCTGAAACTCTGGGCCCTGTGTTCTTGTTCATGGGATGGAGGTAAAGGCGTTGCTCTGGGTCTGACAAGGCTGTCTAGGAGTTCCATAGGATGCTGGGAAGAGAAAGGGCCCAGAGAGAGCCTCAGAAGTGCTATGACCCTGCTTAGGGCTGCTGTCTACCCAATCTCAACCGTGTCAGAGTCAGGCCTCGGGACAGCTACTTCCAAGGTGGAAATGACTTGTGGGCTGGGCCAGGTATTCTCTCTTGGAGATATTGAAGTCCTGGGTTTATGGGCTCCATGAGAAGGCGGTGCCATGACTAATCCCTGTCACTGGCTTCCTCTGTCACCCTGTCTGCTATGCAGGAAGTCAGCAGGCCTCAAACCACCCCCCCCCTTAATCACTACCACCTCCCCATGACCCGCCTCAATCACGTCTCTTTACAGTTGGGCAGAGCCGGCTGGGCCTCCTCAAACTTCCATATCTGCGCCTCTAGATCAGTGATAGGCCTAATGGGGTTTGCTTGCTTCCACACCCTGGGCCCAGCATTCCGGGAGTCACGCAATCCCACAGGCCCAGGAAGGAAGCTGTTCCCACAGCCACAGGGCCTTGGGGCCTGGGGAGTCTCCCCACCCCATACAGCATGTGAAATGAGCCTTTCTTCAGGGACACCTGCCCAGGTGGCCCCAGCCATGGCTGACTTCCTTGTTCTCCAGTCCTGCCCAGCCCAATATATGTGTGTGTGTGTGTGTGTGTGTGTGTGTGTGTGTGTGTGTGTGTGTTGTGTATGCATAATTCTCTCTCTCTTTTCCTTCCCTCCCTTTCCCCACCCCTTTCCTCCCTCCCTCCTTCCCTGTCTCTTTTGGACTCCCTCCCAGGGGTCTATAGACTCCTAATTTATCCTCCCAGAGAGCAGCGTTTGCTAGCATGACCGCCACTATCCATTCCTTATCTTACCCACTGATCCATTCCTTTCTTTCCTCCAGACAACTGAGCAGCTCTGGGTCAGGCCCTGTTGCTGCTGAGTGGTAAACATAAAGAAGAGTGGCGTAGATCCTGCACCATATAGAGCTGTGGCTGGAAGGGATGCTTCAAGGTAGAGAGGGCATGGGGAGGCTGCCACAGCTATACCCCTCACCCTTCACTTGGGTCCCAGCCCACCGACTCCCATCCCTCTGCCCAAGACCTTTCTCAAGCTAGGATTCTGCTTTGACATTGCATGTGACAGACTGGGTTTACCAGGATGCCCTCATCCCCCATCAACCCTCACCCAGATCGGTCCCTTGCTTCTCTCTGTCCACCCCCAAAGCTTTATCAGTTACCCCCACATCTCAACACAGGAACCCAGACCAAGACCTCAGCTTAGCCCTCATGGCTGTCAACATAAGAGCAATGCATTCACCCAAGAACATGGTGAGCATGTGCAGAGTGCCTACTGTGTGCCGAACATGTGCAGAGAGCCTACTGTGTGCCCGATCCTCATTACTGGGACACCCGGGTAACCGTGGTCCAGGCTTGACCCAGCCAGGGCAACATGGATGAAGATGGAACGTATAAGATTCTGTGGGATCCCTAACCGAGTCTTGGGAACAGAGGAGGCAGCAGCTCAGCCTGGTCTTGGAGGTTCATCTAACAGAGACGGGACAGAAGGGTTTTGTAGGTAGAAGAAACAGAAATGCAAGCTCGGCAATGTTCGAGCGATCATGCCTGATCCTATCAGTGCTATTTCTGTTGTCTGCTAGGGGTGGCACCCGGGGTTCTCATGACATCTCAGTGGGAAATGAAGCGGAGCAGAGATACTGAACAGCCTCTCAGACACTGGCATGTTTGCACTTTCTAAAGGGAAGTGTGGGGAGAGAGAAGTGTGAGCTCAAGGAAGCTCACTGGGGAATGAGGACCTCAGACTACCAGGGGGGGCCATGGTGCTATGGAAGGCTCTTTGCTTTGGGATCTGTTTCCTGGAGTTTCCAGGCTTGGCTGCAACCGAGCGACAGTTTGCAAAGGGTCCTGGGGCAGTCTCCTCAATGATCGCTAAGGCTTCGGAGAAAAGAGTAAGCTAAGTAGATAAGCACCACACCCACCCACTGCTCATAACCCTCCCAGAATGGCACTTCCCTGGACCCAGCAGCCACTGTGGCCCTATCCAGGGAACTCATGTTTGAGCTACAGTTCTGGGAGACTGAGCCCTGCAGAGGTTCCTCTTGTAAGCCTGTAGAACAGAGCCCCAAGGTAACAATCCCAGAAGCCAGCAGGGGAGCCAAGCCTGAGTAAAGAAGTACAGTTACACTTCAGTTATTCCACCACTCCACGGCCCAGAGCCACTGAGTTACATCTGGGTCTCAGGACGGACAGGGCCCTCAGTTATTCCACCACTCCACAGCCCAGAGCCACTGAGTTACATCTGGGTCTCAGGACGGACAGGGCCCAGGAAAGCCAAAGGTTGCTTTAAGCCTTGGCTCCAGCCTCTTTTCATGAACTGATCTCTGAGGAATCCACTCAAGGTGATTGGCAACTTTTGTACCTGCCACCAAGCCTGCTGCCGATGGAACCTAAGGCCTCTCCCAAGATAGGAAAGGCACCATTAAGTCACACCCCACACCCACCATGCCACTTTTTAAGATGTAACCGAGGCATGGAACTGTTGAGTTTTGTCCAAAGACATACATTCTTTTAAGTTGGCTGAGGAAAAGATGGAGGTATTGACCACACATTGCACCTGAGCTCAAGATGAAGCTTTCATGCCACACAAAGCTCCATGTGGGCATGGAGATCTCAGGCCAGACTCTGCAGGAATGGAGATCTCAGGCCAGGGGACATCTAGCAAACTTCAACCTGATTGGCTGGGCCAAGGTCACTCCGTACAATCCATAACCAATCACTGTGCTGAGGGGTGCAGAGCCCTAGGGGGCTTCCTCTGATGTCACATTCTGTTCCTGGAGTACAGCCAGGAGCCTCACATCATAATGGGGTAGGAATGTCACTTGGAAGTGGCCTGGAAAGGAGCACAGTGCTTGGAACCACTATAGTCATTTGGGCAACATGTCATTCTTTCCACCACAGCAAGGGATCATGAGAACAGAACTGTGTTAGGACGTGCTAGAGAACAAAAGGCACACTGGAGCTGGATCACTGGACCTGGATTACTGGGGCTGGATCACTGGAGCTGAACCACTGGAGCTGATCCACTGGAACTGAGACACTGGAGTTCAGTTACTGGAGCTAAGTCACTGGAGCTGGACCACTGGAGCTGGGTCACCGGAACTGAGCCACTGGAGTTCAGTTACTGGAGCTAAGTCACTGGAGCTGTGTCATTCACTGGAGCTGGATCACTGGAGATGGGCCACTGGAGATGGGTCACTGGAGCTAGACCACTGGAGGGACATTCACTGACTGGTAAAACCCAGGGCTTGATACAGTCACAGAACATGGAAGGGAACCTCTGTAGGAAGAAGACAGTCTATCAGGAGCCTGACTTTGGTCCAAAGAGGTAGCCAGCTCATGGTGACCTTCAGGGAAGGGGGGCTAGGAATAAGACTCAGATCCATCTCTTTCACTTTCTGAGATCCTGTGAGTCCCATTGACTAATGCCACCCAGAGCCAATGGGCAAGGACAGCATTGATGAAAACCCACATAGTTCAGAGTAAGGCTTTCCCCAGGGCACAGCAGGGTGGAGCTATCTGAGTGTGGACTGAGAAAGGCCATGAAAGGCCTTTAGAAATAGGCCTTGGCCCATAGACTGGAAAACTTCTGGAAGCAGCAATCTCCATGTGAAGGGCTTCCTAAAGACCACCCAGAAAGAGTTCAGAAGCTCTGTGCCAGATCTTCATACCATAAGTCTTTCCCCACCCCCTGTAGGTTCTTTAGAAGAGAAATAGGTTCCAACTTGTTGGCACAAGAAAGGACTTTCTTATCAGGACATTGACATCATAGACATTAAGACCAGCAATCAATAAATGAAACCTTATGAAACTGAAAAACTTCTGTACAGCAAAGGCCACCATCACTTGGGCAAAGTGACAGCCTACCGAACAGGAAAAGATCTATACCAAGTATACACCTCCTGGAGGGTGAGTACCTAGAATATACAAAGAACTCACAAAGCAGAACTACTTTGGGAAATGAGCGCACATACTGTTGGGAGTGCAGGGAAAGAGGAACACTCATCTATTTCTGGTGGGAGTGCAAACTTTTACAGTCACTGTGGGAATCGGTGTGGAGGTTTCTCAGGAAGCTGGGACGAGATCTACCCCAAGGTCTACCACCCTTGAGCACCCTTGAGCATATACCCAAAGTCTCTACATCTCACTTCAGAGATGCTTGCTCTTCTCATAATAGCCAGAGCCTGGAAACAGCTGGGGTCTCCACAAACTCATAAATGGATTATGAAAACACAGTACATTTACACCTAGAATAATATCCAGCTGTTGGGAAAAGTGAAATTATGAAATTTGCAGGTAAACGGGTGAAGCTAGAAGCAACCATCCTGAGTAAAGGAACCCAGACCCAAAAAAAGATAGATATTGCTTGTTTTCTCTTATATGTGGACGCTAGCCTTAAGCTTTACATATGTGTGCTGCAATCTGAATAACCAAGCACAGAGGTTGGGTACCTAGTAAGGGACCAGGGTGGAGGAGAGAATCCCCCAAGGAAGGGGAAGTAAAATGTAACATTATAGACAAATAAAGGAGAAGCTAGAAAAGAAGGATTAACTAGGGAGGGGGAGGGGGATGAGAGAGAAGGGTACACAGGGAATTTGGGGAGGGACAGCTAACACTAAAGGCCATCTGAAAAACCACACAGAAGCTTTCTCAAATATATACATATACGCAAGGACTCTAAAGGGAGTCACCAAATAAGAGAGGAGACGGTGCTTCAACTAGACATCGTATGCTACCAAGTAAAATCTCCAGTGCCATGAATGGGTTACATATTATTGAGTCGTTAGCCAAAGTAATTGCCTGAAACCCCTCAAAAATCAAAGGCTATTGCCAAGACTATTGGTTGATCTCCACAGCCTGATGGTAAGGTCCTATAGCTGAGGACAACACTTATTTAAATCATCAAATGTGGAAAAGTTGAGCTGGTGTCTGTCTAGAAACTTCCTCCCACTGACTAGTGTTCATGGTTCAAGGCATCCTGCACACTCCTGTAGGAGAAAGATCATCATCAGTCTCATCCAGCTACGAAGCCTGCAGAGAGCATCTCTCACGGACAGAGGTTACTTCTCCCAGTGTCTCTTTCCTGTCCTCACTGTCTCATTGACCTGTCTGCAAGGCAGACTGGTGTAGTAGTGGCACAGGTGGTATGGTAGAAAACAACCACTATTTTTTTTTAAATTGGATTTAAAGCCCAGTCCATGACATAACTGACAATGCTAAAGTTACCAAGAACCTAAGACTAGAGAGGCCATGGCTCTACTACTATTATAAAGAAAGAAAAAAATAAATAAAGTTACTCCTAAGAACCCACTGCCTCACCTGATCCACATCAGAGAAGCATCTTGCTGTAGATGGGAATTAACACAGAGACAGACAACCACACAATGTGCAGGGTGAGAGACTTTGGAACAGTCAGAGATGGAATGTCTTCATCAAACCCTCCCTTCAAGGCCTAGGCAGCTATGTGGAAGAGAAGGCAGAAAGATTATACGAGCCAGAGGGGACAGATGATTCCAAGCACATAACAGTACTGATGCACGTAGGAGCTCATAGAGACCATGGCACGCACAGGTTCAAGCCAGAAGGGTTCTGACAGGGAGAAGTGGAACCAGGGTCCCAGTCCTAACCAAGAAGTTATTTGAAACATCCCTTCTGGCCAAGGAAAAATCAGTTCTCTCCAATGGAGTGTCACTGGGTTTATCAACCACACTCCACTCCAGGGCAGGCAGGCCCCACGCCTAGGAGCAGCTGGCTCACACAAAATGGACTCTGTGTTTTGTCTTGGGTTTTCCTGTGAGAGAGTATATTTTGTTTCATTTTGTTTTGTTTGGCATTTTTTGTCTTATTTTGTTTGTTTGGATTTTCTTTTGGGGGGTGGGAGAGAGAGAGAGAGAGAGAGAGAGAGAGAGAGAGAGAGAGAGAGAGAGAATATGAAGTTGGGTGGTTGGGAGACAGGGAGGGATTGGAGGTGAGGAAATATGCATAAAATATATTGTAAAAATATAAAGAATGATTTTTAAACGTTTAAATACATTTATTTGGTGTTTTATGGGGGTGGGATGGTTCCACATGTCCCATGGCATAGATGTGCACATCAGAGGACAGCTTGTGGTTGTCAGTTCTTGTCTTCTGCTGCGTATGACCCTGGGATCAAATGCAGGTCATCTTGCTTGGCAGCAAATGCCTCTACCCACTTAACTATCTTGCCATCATTATAAGCCCCCCCACCCCAAGTAGGTCTTATACTGAGGTCACCAGAAAGCAGAGCCTGAGGCAGGGGTTGAGAGCAGGCTTGTCTGGGTGAGTGTCTTGAGAGACTGGAAGAAATGAGACAGTGGGGACAGGAAAGAGACACTGGGAGAAGTAACCTCTGTCTGTGAGAGATGCTCTCCGAAGACAGCTTCCAAATCCGCTGGCCGATGCTCATCCCGGGTGTCCTGGGATCGGCTGGGAAGTCTCCCACAGTCTTCACCTCACACAGTGTCTGAAGCTCAGCTATTTGGAGACGGCTTAGCTGAGGAGTTGGGACTGTAGCATCTGAAGGTCAGCTGGACCTTGAGCTTCGCGTCCAAGATCACTCACTCCCATGATGCTCTGGTCTGACTTGTGTCCACCTAAAGTTCCTGTGTTGAAATCCTGTCCCTCAGTGTGATTGCATGAGGATTAGGACCTTCAAGGAGGTGATCAAGGTTAACTGGGGTCAGAAAGATGTTCTCACTACAGAAAGAATTTGTCCTTACCAAAGGAGAAGAAGTCAGAAGCATGCACCCAGAGAAAGGTCATGTGAGAATATGGTCATGTGGAAGCCAGCCAGCCAGCCATCTTCAAGTCAAAGCCCTCCCAGAAACCAGCCCTGCTGGCACCTTGGTCTTGAACCCAGAAGGAAAAAAAAAAAAAAAGTAGTCTGTGTTGTTTATGCCACCCAGGCTGTAATGTTCTGTGATGGCCTTCACAGACTGTAACACAGGCTAATGGCAGAGGGTCACAGTTCCCCCATATCCATTGCCTGAGTGTCCTGGTTTGGCTGCTGGCCTCCCTCAGATCTAAAACAGCACGGTGGGGCTGGGGTGCAGCTCAGCTGTATAATGCTTTCCCAGTACACAGGAAGTTCTGGGTTTGGTCCCCATCACCATAAAATAAACAAACCTTAAACAAAACCTTTATGGCATAGGCTTGGAGGAAGTAGAAAGTCACCACTCCCTCCAGGTCGTCTTGGTCCCATGGGCCAGCCTACTTACTGTTAGGGGACAACGCAGGACCATGGACAACAGAATCCACCATGTACCGTGGCCACCACTTCTCAGAGGTGGAATAAAGCCGGTAGGTATGAGCACCCAGGTTTGGTCGACTACGAGCTGGGAGCAGCACACGCAATGCCTGAGCCTTAGCCCCTTCCCCAAGTGTTTGCTTTGCATTTTGAAAGTTGAATGAAAAGACTGAAGGAGAGGTGAGCAATGAGCTGGCACTGGAGAGAGGTTCCAGGGGCTGAGAGTGGCCAGGGACGCTAACATTGATCACGGGCTGAGACCTAACTGTGTCCCGGCAGGAGGAGTAACTTTCTTACTGCTTGAAAGTTGTGTGTAAGAAGTCACAGACCTCTCTTGGTCACTTGCCCGGAGCCTCAAGTGACTACCCAAGTGGCATTTTGTTTTTCTGCACCTCTGTTGTTGTTGTTGTTTCCCCCAGTGGTTGACACCACCCAAGGTTGTCCAGTTTGGGACCAGCTCTGAGACTCTGAGAGCTGGAAGGGCCCCCAGAGGGCATCAGGTATCATGTATAAAATAAAGAAATGGAACTCAAGAGAGGAAAAAAAAAATTGATCCAAGGTCACCAGGGAAGTTGTCACATGTCTAGCACCTGCTTTGGATAGTGTCTAGAGTGGACTCTTACATCTATCCCATTGCTATGGGCAAAGGATGGGCGTGCTGCCCACAGACTCAGGACCCTAGGCTAGAACTCAGGCCTCCCTAGTAAAGAATGGAATTAGAAGAGAGAGGTCACGTGTCATGCACCCCTACCCATGTCAGACCCTGGGGAATGTGCCCAACCCTGGCCTGAGCGCTCTGAATGCCAGGGTCATAGGCTGGGTTTAGCAATTCTTTTGCACAGCAACCCACCTGGGACACAGGGCACATGGACACCAGCTCCTGGCCAGCTCCATACCCATTGCAAGAAGAGCAGCCACCATGTGAAGCAATGATTGCCACATGCCCAGAACCCAGCGTCTTAGGATCAGGCCATGGGGACTCAGGGGACCCGAGTTCTGGCGCAAAGGCTCATATGATCAAGACCAGCATTGAGCAACAGTTTGGGTCAAGGGTTTGCCAGTCAGAGGCTGCAGTAAACAATGCTAGGCTCCCTGGATACAAACACAGTAAGCCTGATCCACGGAGTAGCAGTCACAGGACAAGACAGTGGATATTCGGGAGCCAATGGTCATGCAGGATTTCACATGGTCCCAGCATTCCCAGTATGCACAAGGTGTCATCGCTTCCTCTTATAGCAGAGGAAACTGAGGTCAGGCACAGGATATGACAAGCCAAGACTTTAGGTTACTAAGTGCAGAGATGAGAGCGTAAGTCCTTTTCCAGTGCATCCTAAGGAGATAGGATGTGTGACTGGGGTGGGAGCATTTGTCTGCATTCACCCCAGGGTCCTTATTAGAGCCCCTCCAGGTCAGCAGCCTAGCCAAGGGGCCAAATGTGGGACAGCCAGTGCCTAGGAGTCTCGTGTCCTATCAGAATCTGACACTTGGCAGCCTCATGGCTTCAGTCAAGTCCCTTGACCTGCCCTTGAATTAGTTTCCTCACACCTGAAGGAGGGGCAAGAGCCACAGGGGTGCAGGCACCAGGAGAATTCAGCCAGCCCATTGTGGCCTCTGGAGACCCTGTTAGAAGTTCCACAAATGGTTGTCTGCCTAAGGGTATTTTTAAACTTTTTTTCAAACCACAAAGAAACTGTGAGATATATATCTCCCACAAGGTTATATATATATATATGTGTGTGTGTGTGTGTGTGTGTGATATTTATATATGTGATATATATATATATATATATATATATATATATATATATATATATATATATATCTCACATATTTATATCCCAAACAACATATTTAGCACACACACACATATACAACACCCACACCCACAAATACACTTAGTTAATTAGCCTGCTGATGGTTGGGCTTTTTAGGATGTTAGACAATGTCCATGTGTGCATATATGTGTCGGTATGTTCAGAAACTAGAGGTCCACTTCAGGTGCTGTCTTCAAGAACTCTATCCACTTCCTTTGACACATGGTCTCTCATTGGCCTGGAAAACACCAGCTAGGATCGACTGACTGGCCAGCCAGCCCAAGGGATCCTCCATAGTCAGCACTTTTATGTGGGTTTTAGGGATTGAACTTGGGTCCTCATGTTTGTGAAGCAAGTATTATACCAGTTGAACTATCTACCTGGCCCACGTTGGTGATCTTAATCAACTTAGACTGCTATCCTAAGAGACCAATGATTGGTCGCTCTATGTAATGCCTACAGTTGCAAATGAGTCTATAACCCTCATAGGTACAGTCACTGGGTCAATGAGTTTTCAGTCACTATGGCAAAAAACCTGAGCCAATCATCTTATAAGGAGGAAAGGTTCATTTGGGCTTATAGCTTCAGCTGTAGCCTGTGATGGCTTGCCCCATTGCCTTCAAGCTGTGGCAAGGCAGACCATAAGGGTGGGTATCATGTGATGCTTTCCAATCAATAAGCAAAAGATCAGGGAGGAGAGGCTAAGATCCTACTGCCCCTAAACATTTGTTATGTTACTCATTACTGTGGCAAAATACCTGACAGAAGCAACTTAAGACATGTTTCTCTTGACTCACAGTTTGTGGTTCCAGTCCGTGGTGGGGAAGACATGGCAGCAGAGCATGAGGCAGCAATGATGCTCGTGCTCAGGTCCCTTTCCTCTTTCTATTCATTCTAGGACCACAGCCTGTGAGATGGCGCCTCCCACACTTAAAGTGGTTAACCCAATCTAGATAATCACTCACAAATGTGCCCAGAGACTTGTCTCTGAGATGACTCTAGATCCTGTCAAGTTGGCAATTATCAACCACCAGTCTCCAAGGGCATATCCCCAATGACCTAACTTCCTCCCACTAAACCCTTAAAGGGTCCACCATTTCCCTAGAATATATAGTCATAGAGAGACGGGGAGAGGCTAGAAAAGAGGGATTAAATGGAGGAGGGGAAGGAAGAGGAGATAAGAGAGGAAATGCAGCGAGTGATAAGTTATACTAAGGGCCATATGAGTCCTCATATAGAAACCTGATACTGTAGAAGCATCGTAAAATATATACATATATGAAATAACTCTAAATGGAATCCCCAAACAACAAGGGAGATAATTCCCCAACCTTTTGCTATCAAGTAAAACTTCAAGTGCACCTTGGGTTACATCTAAATGAGTCATTGACCTAGGGTCCCCATGGAAACCCCTAAACAACCCAGGATACTGCCAGGCTATTAACTGCTCTCCACAAATTGATGGTAAAACCCTATTGCTGAAGACAACACTTACCTATCTCATTGAACATGGAGAAGTCAACCTGGTGCCTAACTACAGCCTTCACTCCTTCTGATGAGTGGTACTAGAAGGTACTCAGCCTGTTACCAGAGAAGAAGGGGAGCCATTAACCTAGGATCCACAATCATATCCTGCATCCCGCTGTAATAATGGCACAGACCATGTGGATCAACCATCCACTATATACTTGGATTCAAGGCCCACTCCATGAAATGAAACCCACGTCTGATGATGCTGGTGACCAAGAACCTAAGACTAGAGAGGCCACAGACCTAAGGAAAAACCAAATATGATTGTTTTTCTAAAGGAGCACAGCAATAAAATGGCTCCTCGTGACATCGTCCTACACCCGTAGATCCGTGCCCTCCTCTGCCGTCACCAGAGAAGCTTCCTCTTGCAGTAGATGGGAACAAATGCAAAGACCCACAACTGGACAATGTGCAGAGACGCTCCGGAGCACTCAGTCGTAAATGCAATAAAACCCCTTGGCTCAGGGCTCAGGGAGCTACATGGAAGAGGACACAAAAAGATTGTAAGAGCCAGAGGGGATGGATGACATCAAGGACGCATGTGTCAACCACAGAGACTGTGGCAGTGTGCACAGGGCCTTCAAGACAGATGGAGTCACAGCACTGAGAGGAGGAAGTGGATAGAGTCTCCCATCCCTCATCAAGAAGCTCTCTTCAACTGACAACTGCTTGCCAAGGAAAAGTCAATTTTCTACAATAGAATCTCAGTGGGTATTTAAACCACACCTAAGGGCAGGCCCCATGCCCAGCGGTGGAGGGCCAGCACAGAGCCAGCTCAGTGGTTTCTTTGTAGATTTTTATTTTTGTCATATATTGCTTTGTTTGTTTTTGTTGTTTGTTTTTGTTTTGTTTTATTTTGTTCTGTTTTTCGAGTGAGGGTTTCTCAGTGTAGTGTTGGCTGTCTTGGAACTCACTCTATAGACCAGCTCAAACTGGCAGAGATCCACCTGCCTCTGCCTCTGCCTCTACCTCTGCCTCTGCCTCTGCCTCTGCCTCTGCCTCTGCCTCTGCCTCTGCCTCTGCCTCTGCCTCTGCCTCTGCCTCTGCCTCTGCCTCTGCCTCTGCCTCTGCCTCTGCCTCTGCCTCTGCCTCTGCCTCTGCCTCTGCCTCTGCCTCTGCCTCTGCCTCTGCC